>CM029599.1:12871615-13454527 GCA_017311375.1 Mytilus coruscus
TATTATCGAATCATAATATCCTGTTGAAACACAGAATTGTCCACCGGAGAAATTATGATACGTCCATCCTGGCTGCCACAGTCTCCCGCTCTACCAACTGAGCTATCACGGGCTGATGACAATTACCAGTAAATTTATGTATTTATTGTAAAGAATTTCTACGGAAGTTGGTCATATGATGTGGCATATTTTAAAGAAAGGTTTTCATGTTCCTTGTTCAATCTTTATAATTAGAACATTGCAAAATCTCAATTACGATGAACGGAAAAAGTCAGGCTTCCTATGTTAAATATAATTCGTTGGAAAATTCTTTACAGAACATAACAGGAGCGTCCAAAATATATGTTGGCCCAATCGTTAAAGTATATGTAAAAATAACATAGTAAGTGGAATGAAAAGATTCATCGGCATCATTTATAATGCAGACGTTAAGCCAGAAAGCAACTGTTGTATAAAAGCTTAAGTTTTATGTCACTTTGTAACATTGCTCCGGTGGCACAATCGGTTAGCGCGCCGTACTTATAGACAGTACCTTCACTGTGCATAGCACAGTATGAGGAATGCGGAGGTTGTGAGTTCGATCCTCACCCGGAGCAATTAGTTTTTTACCTTTCAATTTATTAAATTTGATACCTAGTAACGCTTGTCAACTTGTTACGATCAGAATCTCTTTGACAACGGAATTGTATCGACTAAAACATGAAGTAACCCGGGCCCGGGCTTTATTGGTGAGTATGAGTATGCCTTTGAGTGTACACGTGTAGTTTTGATTCGATATCAATTTACAGTCGCATCATTTGGATGTAAATTTATATGTACGGTTTTCAATTCTTGTTATTTAACCAGCAGCATGTTCGGCAATGTATAGTACTCGAAAATAGAAAATGTAATTGAAATGTTCAATGGAAAGACTGACTGTCTTGGCATGATTTGAAATGTGTGAGTTTTCTTCAAATTGGCAAAGATTGATCACTGGGCATCAGCCAAAATCTCGACCTTTTTCCTGACTCGTATTGATTTTACCGGTCCAATTTGTGAGATGATAAAACCTCTCTATTTACTTGAATGCGTTAAATTCAGATGATTGTTCCCACTTTGCTATTTCTTTGCAAGATTGTATATCTAGGAAATTGACCTGGTGCACACTATTTGCCTAAAGCTATTCTATTAACAAGTTATTTTTGTAATGTTACGCATTTAATATATCAACCTCAGTGGTTTTATGTTTTGTTACTTTATTATTATTTAAACAAGAAAGAAAAACTCAGTTTAATAGTTTACAAAATTTTATATATGGAGAAAAATCCTGACATTGAAGAAAAGAACAAATACTGGGCTATAAAGTGAAGGTGACAAAATATATCCCGAGGCGGATTCGAACCACCGACCTAGAGATTACTAGATTCTATACCACTACAGTCTCCTGCTCTACCAACTGAGCTATCACCAGTAAATGTATGTATTTATTGTAAAGAATTTCTACGGAAGTTGGTCATATGATGTGGCATATTTTAAAGAAAGGTTTTCATGTTCCTTGTTCAATCTTTATAATTAGAACATTGCAAAATCTCAATTACGATGAACGGAAAAAAGTCAGGCTTCCCTATGTTAAATATAATTCGTTGGAAAATTCTTTACAGAACATAACAGGAGCGTCCAAAATATATGTTGGCCCAATCGTTAAAGTATATGTAAAAGATAACATAGTAAGTGGAATGAAAAGATTCATCGGCATCATTTATAATGCAGACGTTAAGCCAGAAAGCAACTGTTGTATAAAAGCTTAAGTTTTATGTCACTTTGTAACATTGCTCCGGTGGCACAATCGGTTAGCGCGCCGTACTTATAGACAGTACCTTCACTGTGCATAGCACAGTATGAGGAATGCGGAGGTTGTGAGTTCGATCCTCACCCGGAGCAATTAGTTTTTTACCTTTCAATTTATTAAATTTGATACCTAGTAACGCTTGTCAACTTGTTACGATCAGAATCTCTTTGACAACGGAATTGTATCGACTAAAACATGAAGTAACCCGGGCCCGGACTTTATTGGTGAGTATGAGTATGCCTTTGAGTGTACACGTGTAGTTTTGATTCGATATCAATTTACAGTCGCATCATTTGGAATTCAGATGATTGTTCCCACTTTGCTATTTCTTTGCAAGATTGTATATCTAGGAAATTTAATTTTAAAAAGAAAATTTTAAAATTACTAAAAAATTTTAAATTTTTTAAAAAATCCAAAAATAATAAAAATTTATAATTTTAAATTTTTTAAAAATAAAATTCTTTAAAAAAGTTTAAAAACTTTTGAAAAAAAAAGGGCCGGAAATTTAAAATTTTTAAATTTTTTTGTAGTTTTCCAATTTCCCTAAAAAACCTTTAAATGCAAAAAAGTTAAGTTTAAAATTTTATTTTTTAAAATTTTTTGTTTATTGGGGTTTAAAATTTAAAATTTTAAAAGTCCGATCCAAAAACCAAAAAAATTTTTTTTCCCGGGAAAACCCTTTAAACCCTTAAAAATTTTTTAAGGGGGTTTTATGTATTATTTAACTTTAAAATTTAAAAGTATTTTTTCCCATAAAATAAGAAAAATTTTTGTTAATTTTTTTTAAATTTTAAAACAAAAAATTTTTTGGGGTTTTTTTCTCAAAAGGGGAAATTTTTTTAAAATTTTTTAAAACGCGGGTTTGGGAATTTTGGTGGGTTTTCCAAAACAAATTTAATTGGGATTTCGGGAAACCATTTTTTTAAAATTTGATTTGGGTTTTTTTTAATTTTAAATTTATAAATTTTTATTTTAAAAGGTTAAATTTTAAAAGGGGCTTTTTTCAGAAATTTTAAAAATTATTTGGGAAATTTTTTTTTAAAATTTAACGTTTTAAATTTTGGGTTGTAAACGGGAAAAATTTCAATTAATTTTTAGGGTTTTTCAATTTTCAAAAAAAAAATTTTTTTTAAATTTTAAAATTTAAATTTGGGTTTCCCGACAAAAGGGAAAAAGGAAAAATAGGTTAAATAAAGAAAGTTTAAAAATTTTTTAAAAACCCAGGTTTTAACCCGGTTTTAAAAACTAATTTTAAAAGGTTTTTCCCGTTTTTTTTTTAATTTTAAAATTTTAAAAATTTTAATGTTTAAACAAAAAAAATAATTTTTTTTAAATTTTTAATTTTAAATTTTAACTATATTTTTCTTTTTATAAAACTTTTAATTTTTTTTAAAAAGTAAAATAAAATTTTGTTTTTTTTAAAAAATTTTTTAAAAAAACTTTTTTTTTAAAACTTTATTTAAAATAAAATTTTTAAATGTTAAAATTCTATTTTAAATTGAAGAAAAAACCCAAATGAATTTTTTTGATTTAAATTTTTTTTTAAAAAAAATTTAAAAATTTAAACTTTCGAATTTTTTTTAAAAAAAAAAAATTTTCCCATAAAAAAAGGGAAAATTATTTAAATTTAAAACCGTCCAATAAAAAAAAATGTTTAAAATTTTAAAATTTCCCCTTTTAAAAAATTTCCGGGTTTTCCAAATTTTTCCAAACCTTTAAATAAAAATTTTAAAAACTTTTAAGTTTTAAAAAAAAATTTGGGAAATTTTTTCCCCATCTTTTAAATTTTTAAAAAACTAAACCAATTTTTTTTTAATACAATTTGTTTTTTTAAGAAAAAAATTAAATTTTTTAATTTTGAATTTAATTTTTAAAAATTTTCAAAAAACCAAACAAAAAAAATTTGAAAATTTTTTAATTTTAAAATTTTTTTAACAAAATTTAAAAATTTTAAAATTATATTAATTTTAAAAGAAAAAAAATTTTTAAAATTTGGAAAATTTTTTTCAAAAGAAAAAGTTTTGTTTTTTAAATTTATTTTTTAAAAAATAAACAGGTTTTCCGGTTTTTCAAAATTCAAACATTTTATAAAAATTAACAAAAATTTTTATATAAAAATTTATTGGGTTTTCTTAAAATTTTAAAAAAACTAAAATTTTCCCTTAAAAAACTTTAAAAATTTTATAAAATTTTATTTTGGAAAAATTTTGAAATTTTTTAAAATTGATTTACAAATTTTTGTTTTAAAATAAAATTTATTTTAAAAAAAGTTTGAATTTTTTAAAATTTTCCAAGCCCTTTTTAAATTTTTTTTTTTTTCAAATCGGGCGGGAAAAATTCCTTGATAACAAGGAAGGGGTTTTTCATTCACCCAAATTAGTTTTTACCTTTAAAAAATTTGAACCAAAGTTTCAATTTTCATAAATTTTTGAAAGGAATTTACAAAAACTTAAATTGGTGTATTTCCTTTAACACTTATTTTATTCATATCAAACATCGCCTTTAGAAATTTTAGTAGGCAATTTTTTATTTAACCAGCACATTTAAAACTCTAAAATTTTAAATTTCAATAAAGTGATTTTCTATTTGAAATTATTTTCCAAATTAAAATTTCAGGGACAGAAAATCCCTTTTTTCTCTATTATTTACCCCAATTTGTAATGATAAAACCCTTCATTTACAATCGTTAAATTCAGTGATTGTTCCCACTTTCTACTTTAAGTTTAATCTAAAATTACCCAATATTTGAAGATTTATTAACTTATTTTTTTTTCCATTTAATTATCAACCCATTTTTTGTTTTTTTCAATTAAAACAAAAAAACCAGTTTAATATTTACAAAATTTTAAAGGAAAAAATCCTCATTAAGAAAAGAACAAATACCTAAAAGTAAATGACTTTCCCAATTAACCACCGCTTTGGAATTACAGATTCTTAACACTTGTTTTTTTTTCTTTATTAAAACCAAATTATAATACAAGTAAAACAAAATTAAAATAATTGATATTGTTCCTTTATATTTACCTTTTTGTACAAATTTTAATTCAATTTTGGAACAAATTTAATATATAAGATTAAATTTAAAGACAAACTTGCTTTTTTTAACAATTATTTTAAAACTTTTTAAATTTGACTCATATTATACATAAAATGCTACAAATGACATAAGTTTTATGAATTAAATAATTTATAAATTTAATTGAAAAATTTCAGAAGTTTTTTGGTCAATATTGGCAAAAAAAATTTTAAGAAAAGTTTTTCATTTCTTGGTTCAATCCCAAAATTAGCCCATTCAAACTAATTTACTGAACAAAAATACTCCAATGGTAAAATAATTTGAAAATTTCTTTACAAACATAAAAACAGGAGCTTCCAAAATATTTGTTTTCCCAAATTCTTTTAAGTTTTATTGTAAAAATACGTTAGTAAATTGAATAAAAATTAAAGGCAATCATTTAATGCCCAATTTTAAAGCCAGAAAACCAAACTGTTTATAAAAACCAAAGGTTTTCAACTTTTTCCCAAATGTTATAATTTTTAGACATAATTTCAAATCATAAGCACATTTTAAAATAAGAAATGCAGTTTTGGTTGATTTCGGAAAATTTTGTTTTTCCTTTCAGGTTAAATTAAAAATTTATACTATAACTCAATTGTACATTAAATCTTTAAACGAATTTTCAACTAACATGGTCGGCCCGTTTTTATTAAAGATATATCTTTGAGTGACCACGTGTTTTTTTATTTGGATTAACAAACAAAGGCGCATAAATTTCTATTCTATTAACAAGTTATTTTTGTAATGTTACGCATTTAATATATCAACCTCAGTGGTTTTATGTTTTGTTACTTTATTATTATTTAAACAAGAAAGAAAAACTCAGTTTAATAGTTTACAAAATTTTATATATGAAGAAAAATCCTGACATTGAAGAAAAGAACAAATACTGGGCTATAAAGTGAAGGTGACAAAATATATCCCGCAGGCGGATTCGAACCACCGACCTAGAGATTACTAGATTCTATACCACTACAGTCTCCCGCTCTTTTTTTTCTCTTGATAAAATTTTATTCAAATAATACATATAAAAGAATAATGAGGCTATACTCCTGAAAATTCAGATTATCACAATATAAGCATGTAAGATTACAACTTCAATCATATGTAATAGATTCACAATAAATAACACATGACTATGATCACATTAGAAATCAATTTGAATTTGATTGTCTCTAATAATTAATACTGGATTATTTTCACTATAATACTTTTGAAATAATTGTAACGCATTGTTGCGTTTATAATGTTCATAAGCATAGTTCACATTTTTAACAAGAGTAGATTTGAAGTATTGTTCTATGTCTATAATCTTATTTTCTAACATTGCAATATTTCGTCTTTTTACAATACAAAATCTTCTTATTGCTAATACACTATTTACAAAATAGTAATTAATATATTTATTCTGTTTGGTCAAACCAAAAATACACATGAACTCAAAACTAAGGTCATTTATATAACTGTCTAAACTCTTATACAAAATATTGTGTAAAAAATTCTTTACAAAATCATTGAAGCGAGTTAACATCGTACACTCTAAAATCAGGTGATTTAAACTCTCAGGTAGAGTTGAGCAAATAGGACATAGTGAGTCCTTTGTAATACGGCATTTAGATAGCCTTTGTTTTGTAAATATAATACGGTGAAAAAATTTAAATGCTATCTCGCGACAATCGCTTTGTAAAAAAGGAAAATTCATGATATTCTGGACTTTTCTCAGGTCAAAATCTGCGTACATCAAACGCCATCGTGATACAGATTTAGGTTCTCTAGAAAGCTTTGATACAAGCATTTGATAATAAAAACTCGTCGTGGATGGAAGTGAACAAATTTGGACGCCATCTTTTATCATAGGATTTAACACAGGAGTTTTACTAACATGCACATTTGCTTCAACTAACACTTTATACTCATCAGGTATTGTTTCTAACAAATTTCTAACTGCATCTATCATTTCATTTTCCGAAACTTCCGGAAATTGTTCTAATACAATCTCTTGAATATAACTTTCTTTCAAGAAACCTGGTTTACATTCATATGCGATATCTTTAATTTTACATACACCTGCTTCAATAAATGTCTTAAGATATAACATTTTATTACCATTTGTAATATTTGGATTTAGAAATAGCGGAATATCAAAACATTTTCTGAATTAACTTCAATATCTACATTATCACAAATACTTTGCCATGACAAAATCAGACTTTGATAAAACTCTGGTAATGCATCTATTTTTCTATTTCGGAGATTACAGAATAAAAGTTCAATTCCAAGATTCATATTTTCAAACTGAGAAAAGAAATAAAGACAAGTTTGTTTCCATATAGCACAATAATTTTCATCAAACAGTCTACTCAAATATTTTAATCTAAAAGCATACATTTTCTGCATAATATCAGGAAAATTCAATCCTCCGTCAACTACTTTATTAATAATAACCTCATATGCTACAAGAGGAGGTTTATAATTCCATAAAAATTCTAAACATTTCTTTTTTATAAGTATGCAATACTTTTCAGGTATATTTACAACCATTAATGTATACCACAGTTTACTCATAAGTAAGGCACTAATAACACTTACTCTTCCATGAAGAGTTAAATGCCTCATTTTCCAAAAATTCAGAATTTTTGTAATTGATTGTACTTTGCCTTCCCAATTCAAATTTTCACATAGTGTTTTATTTTTCCAACCCATATTCCTAATAACTGTAAGACTTCATCACATTCTTTTATTTTCCAAATTTTTAAATCATTTGAACAAATTTTTCCTTTCCTAGTGCTAAAACTTCTGATTTTTCTTTATTCAATTTTGCCCCGATGCTTTTCGTACAATTCTAATACTCGAAATGTTTCACTAACTGAATTTTTGTCTACTAAGGTCAAAGTTGTATCGTCAGCATTTACAAAACTTTTCTTCAACATTTGTATTTGGTATTACAACACCTCTTATCTCACAATTTTTCTTAATAGCAATACTCAATGGTTCTGCTAACAAAACATATAACAGAGCCGAACTAGGACACCCCTGTTTGACAGAGTTTTTCAATCTAAAGTATGGAGTCAAAAATCCATTACATTTAACTGAACTAAAAATGTTGGTGTAAAATATTTTTATCCAGTTTTTGAATTTATTACCAAATCCGAATTTGTCTAAAACTGCAAAAAGATACTCGTGTCCAGCTCTGTCAAATGCTTTTTCTTGATCTAATTTTAATAAATAACATTCTATATCATCCATTTCTACTAAATCCATAACATCCCTAACACTAGCAACTGTATCAGATATATCTTTTCCTAAGATACAACAGCTTTGATTTGGTGAAATAACTTTTGGAAGTACACACTTAAATCTATTTGCCATAACTCTGGCAAGTATCTTGTAATCAACATTCAACAAGCTAATTGGCCTAAAATTTTTCAAATCTGATTGATCACCTTTGTTTTAAAATTATATTTATATTCCCATATCTCATGGATCTAGATAATTCCTCATTTTCCTCAATACTTTGATAAATATAGAGCAATACATGCTTTAATTCATTGAAAAAAAAAACAAATAAAATTCTGCAGTTATACCATCTGGTCCAGGTGTTTTCCTTTTTCATACCTTTTAAGGATTTTCAATTTCCTCAATATTAATTTCATCATCACACATTTCTACATCCTCATCATCAATTTTACATTAACATTATTCAATAATTCATCAACTGAATGCATATCAATACTAACACAAGAAAACAAATGTTAATAATAATCATGTATAACATCAAGTAAATCATTTGTTACTGTAACAATTTTCCCATCACAATCTTTTATTTCACTTATCACATTCTTATTCTGTCGATACTTTTCTAATTTCAAAAAATATGCAGTATTTCTATCACTTTCTAGAGCCCACTGTGACTTAGATCTCAAAATTGCACCTTTACATTTGCATGTTTCAATATCATCTTATTGTGTTTTCAATTCTAAAAATTGTTCACTGTTTATCTGAATACCATTTGCAGATTTTACTGATAATTCTTGAATTTTGTTCTGCAATTTATAATATTCCCTGTTTAAATCTTTTTGCTTTTCTTTGCCATAAATTTGGCTTAATCTTTTAATTGTAAATTTTAAATTATCCCACCAAATTAAAGGATTTGACACGTAAAAATCTGACCCAATTTCCTTTGCAAATAGTCTCTTCATTTTATCAGTAAATAATTCATTTTGTAAAAATGAATTATTAAAAATCCACACACCTGGACCTCTTTCTACATTACAAAAATCTACCTTCATGCTGACAATACTATGATCACTAAAACTAGTATCCTTATAATGAATATTCTTTATACATGATTTTAAATCTAATGAAAGTAGAAAATAGTCTAGTCTGCTTTGGGTTAAAAACCCTTGTACAACCTGTTTTCTAGAAAAAACTTTTGTATTAACATTTCTATTTCTCCATATATCATATAAACCTTTTTCTTGCATAAAATTACATAAGGATTTTACAGCCTTATCATTACAATGCAGTGTTTTCCCACTCTTATCTAAACTGGATAAAGTAGTATTAAAATCTCCAGCAACTAATACATATTTTCCTTTACTAATTTTTTGTTTACTCTTTAAGAAAAACTCATATCTTTCATTTACATTATTTGGTGCATATATATTATAAATGTCAATTAATTTATCATTAATTGTCCCTTTTATATAAATAAATCTTCCATTATCATTTTCCACATCTAAAAAATCTTTTTAATTTCTTACTAACAAGAGTAACAACACCTTGCCTGTTATTACCACTATTACTATAAAAATATCTCCATCCCAAATAGTTGTATCTCTTTTAATTCTTTCTACAAACAAATCATTCCAAAATGTTTCTTGTAAACATATTATATCATAAAATCTGTCATTACACAATGAAAAATACAATTCCATTTATTACTGTCACAAAGTCCGTTACAATTAAGACTTATAACATTAAACATAGCCTTTACTATATAAAATATATTGAGTATTATATAATATTTACAATTCATTTTATTTGTTTCTATTTTTTTCTGATGTGCCAACATAGCGGCCTTTACATTAACCTTAACACTCAATGACTTTCTTCTTGCATTTTTTTAAACACATTTTGCATTTTCTTCTACACTAGCCCACTCACTTTCTTCAGTCAATGGGTCAGTGTCCATACTTACTTCGTCTAGTTCACCACAAACACCATCATCTCCTCCTGGCTGCATTTTTGTTCCAGAGAGGGATGATACTAATTTTCATCATTAAAGTTGTTTCACATGAAACATTTTCATTCATAATTTCATTTGTACTTAACAATAAATTACATTTACTAATATCGCTAACAGTTACAATTTGTCCATCTGAAATTTGCTCACTGTCTTTATCCGTTATCTCGGTCGCGATCTTTGTCTTTACACCATTGTCGGTCGCGATCTTTGTCTTTACACCATTGTCGGTCGCGATCTTTGTCTGATCACTATTGTCAGTCGCAATCTTTGTCTTTTCACCATTGTCGGACTCGTTATCAATGGTTTCTGTCACATCATCCTCCATGTCTTTATCAGCGTCGGTAAATTCATCCTCATCATCTTCATCTCCATTACCAATACCATCACCTTCATTATCATCACCAATTTCTCCATTACCATCATCATCATTTCCATTACCATTACCATCATCATCAGCGTCTGCTCTATTCCCATCCTCACCATTAACTTCCACATCATCACACATAATACTACTTGTGTGTATATCGGCCACAACTTTTACGACCTTTGACTTTTTCACATCATCACTGGTTCCCTGTTCCGAACCAATGACTGAGGGACCAATATCTGACGTATTCACACTAACAAGGTCATTTTCATTTTCACTTTCTTTTAATTCTGCATTGTTTTCTTCACTACTGGTGTTAATTTCTTGATATTTTCTTTTATTGTCAGAAACACTACCCCAGGGTGTTTTTCTTTTTCCTTCGGGTATTTGACCAAATCCTTCTCCAAAATACCGCTTTCGTGTGAGACAATCACAATCAGGTTTTGTCCGTAGGCAACTCTTACATTTATTCTCTGAACAGTTTTTACTAATATGTCCCTGTTGACCGCATTTAAAACATTTATATCTGGACAATCTCTATATAAATGTTCAGCACTATAACAACCAGAACCAACTTTGACCTGGTCATTATGAATAACCCTATAATATGCTGTGTCTTTCCCGCTCACTGTAAATTTCATAGAATATGGTATTGAGGCAAGTGTAGGTGGTAGTTTACTTTAAAACCCTAGTACCATCATATACATTCGATCTGGTGCTCATTTTCCTTTTCCTAATGTCAGTTACTATTTCAACACCCATTCTATCAAATTATTTCTTCATCTGTTACGTACATGCTCATATTAAAAGTTGAAACAATTCTAAATACGGAAATCAGTTCGTTTACACTACATGATTTACCTTGTATCGACATACTGTCTCCTGATATTTCTCCAACATTTCTCCTTTCCCACATTACTGGAAAATAAACTTCATAGCCGGTATCATTCTTTGGAACACACGCTAAAACAGATCCTACTCCACATTTCTTTTCAATTTCATCTATCACTGGTTCTGGGGAAATCAATTTAGTACTGCCAACATTCACACGAACCGTTTGTTCCTTTGAATAATTATCATCCAAAGGTACGTTTGTCACCCATCCCAGGTGACAAATCAAAGTCTTTTTCAACAAAAAAGATGAAAAAATAAAACGATATAAATGTATATTATCACATTCTGACGCAATATATACAAAATGACATATACGATGACTTGAAAAAAACACAGTTTTTAAATTGGATTGACTCTTTCGATATAAACACCTGTTTACTCTTTCATAGGTCAACCGGAAGTCCAAAATCCTGATATTGAAGAAAACAACAAATCCTGGGCTATAAAGTGAAGGTGACAAAAATATATCCCGCGAGGCGGATTCGAACCACCGACCTAGAGATTACTAGATTCTATACCACTACAGTCTCCCGCTCTACCAACTCAGCTATCACGGGCTGATGACAATTACCAGTAAATTTATGTATTTATTGTAAAGAATTTCTATGGAAGTTGGTCATATGATGTGGCATATTTTAAAGAAAGGTTTTCATGTTCCTTGTTCAATTTTTATAATTAAAACATTGCAAAATCTCAATTGCAATGAACGGAAAAAAGTCAGGCTTCCCTATGTTAAATATAATTCGTTGGAAAATTCTTTACAGAACATAACAGGAGCGTCCAAAATATATGTTGGCCCAATCGTTAAAGTATATGTAAAAATAACATAGTAAGTGGAATGAAAAGATTCACCGGCATCATTTATAATGCAGACGTTAAGCCAGAAAGCAAATGTTGTATAAAAGCTTAAGCTTTATGTCACTTTGTAACATTGCTCCGGTGGCACAATCGGTTAGCGCGCCGTACTTATAGACAGTACCTTCACTGTGCATAGCACAGTATGAGGAATGCGGAGGTTGTGAGTTCGATCCTCACCCGGAGCAATTAGTTTTTGACTTTTCAATTTATTAAATTTGATACCTTCCAGTAACGCTTGTCAACTTGTTACGATCAGAATCTCTTTGACAATGGAATTGTATCGACTAAAACATGAAGTAACCCGGGCCCGGACTTTATTGGTGAGTATGAGTATGCCTTTGAGTGTACACGTGTAGTTTTGATTCGATATCAATTTACAGTCGCATCATTTAGATGTAAATTTATATGTACGGTTTTCAATTCTTGTTATTTAACCAGCAGCATGTTCGGCAATGTATAGTACTCAAAAATAGAAAATGTAATTGAAATGTTCAATGGAAAGACTGACTGTCTTGGCATGATTTGAAATGTGTGAGTTTTCTTCAAATTGGCAAAGATTGATCACTGGGCATCAGCCAAAAACCTCGACCTTTTTTCCTGACTCGTATTGATTTTACCGGTCCAATTTGTGAGATGATAAAACCTCTCTATTTACTTGAATGCGCTAAATTCAAATGATTGTTCCCACTTTGCTATTTCTTTGCAAGATTGTATATCTAGGAAATTGACCTGGTGCACACTATTTGGCTTAAGCTATTCTATTAACAAGTTATTTTTGTAATGTTACGCATTTAATATATCATCCTCAGTGGTTTTATGTTTTTGTTACTTTATTATTATTTAAACAAGAAAGAAAAACTCAGTTTAATAGTTTCCAAAATTTTATATATGGAGAAAAAATCCTGATATTGAATAAAAGAACAAATCCTGGGCTATAAAGTGAAGGTGACAAAAATATATCCCGCGAGGCGGATTCGAACCACCGACCTAGAGATTACTAGATTCTATACCACTACAGTCTCCCGCTCTTTTTTTTCTCTTGATAAAATTTTATTCAAATAAAACATATAAAAAGAATAATCAGGCTATACTACTGAAAATTCACATTATCACAATATAAGCATATAAGATTGCAACTTCAATCATATGTAATAGATTCACAATAAATAACACATGATAATAATCACATTAGAAATCAATTTGAATTTGATTGTCTCTAATAATTAATACTGGATTATTTTCACTGTAATACTTTTCAAATAATTTTAACGCATTGTTACGTTTATAATGTTCATAGGCATATAAAAAAGAAGATGTAGTATGATTGCCAATGAGACAACTGTCCACAAGAGACCAAAATGACACAGAAATAAACAACTATAGGTCACCGTACGGCCTTCAACAATGAGCAAAGCCCATACCGCATAGTCAGCTATAAAAGGCCCCGAAATGACAATGTAAAACAATTCAAACGAGAAAACTAACGGCCTCATTTATGTACAAAAAATGAACGAAAAACAAATATGTAACACATAAACAAACGACAACCACTGAACTACAGGCTCCTGAGTTGGGACAGGCACATACATACATAATGTGGCGGGGTTAAACATGTTAGCGGGATCCCAACCCTTCCCCTAACCTGGGACAGTGATATAACAGTACAACAGAAGAACGAACTATAAAAATCAGTTGAAAAAGGCTTAACTCATCAGATGGACAAAAATACAAGTGGACGTGGCAGGGTACTTGTACTTCCAAATAACAAAAAGACACTAGGAACAGATCTGAGAGTACTCGCAGTTATCTGACAGCTAGTTCAAAGCCACTAACAACTAATAAAAAAATCATGCATCTAAGACTAAATTATCAATCCGTACACATCCAACATCCAATGGATTTAGTGTAAAGACGTCATAAACAGTCAGAGAAAAACATGACTTTGTGCAATGCCAAGATACAGGTATCGACAGATTGTAGATCCATGAATGTGTATATGTATAAAACATACTAGTAATATTTAGTTTGCTTTTAATTTACTGATAACAAAATCAATATTAATACCAATAAAAACAATATTCAATGATCTTATTACAGTGTAGAATTGGTAACCTTTTAGAATAAGTTTATTTAAAGGAGCGATAAGTTTACAAGGATCATTTCTAAATTTCCGGGCACGGTTAACAACATTTCCGTAAAAATGAGGATGTGCTATCCCGTTTGACATAAGTTTTCTACAGGTACAACCAAACTTCAAAACCAAATCTTTATATCTATGGAAAAATTTAGTAAAGGTTTTAAGTAATTTATGGTAACGATATCCCTGGTTTAATAATTTACCAGTAATACATAGATTACGTTCGTTAAAATCAAAACGTCAGAACAGACACGGGAATAGCAAACGAGCTGTGAAATACAAACACCGTAAGATGGTGCCAAAGGAACATCACCATCTAAAATGGAAAATTAAACAATAGGGAACGAAAATCGTCCCTTTTGTCGTAAATTTTAGTGTGGAGTTTCCGTTTAAAACCGAAATATCTAAATCTAGGAAAGGACAGTTATTACCGTTTAACTTTGATTTATTTGAAGTAAGTTCCTTGGGGTAAATTTCAGCAGTATATTGAGAAAATTCTTGATTATTTAACGAAAAAATATCATCAAGATAACGGTAAGTGTTGTTGAATTTATCAATTAAATGCAATTTCGACGGGTCTTTACTGAGTTTAGTCATAAACTGTGATTCGTAACAGTACAAAAACAAGTCTGCTATTAAAGAGGCACAATTAGTGCCCATAGGGATACCTACAACCTGTCGATAAACTTTGTTGCCGAAACATACATAAATATTATCAAGGAGAAAATTAACAGCTTCAATCATCTCATCACACCTCCAGTAAGTATATCTAGCATATTTACCTTTCTCATTAGAGAAGAAGGCTTTAAATGAGTTGCAGCAAATATATTTGCATTCAGCTTTACCAAACGACCATTTAATTAAATAGGAAAACTTTTGTTTGATAAGATAGTGTGGGAGTGTAGTGTAAAGTAGAAAAATCAAAACTGTCAACAGAATCAAAAGGACCATCAAAAGCATGTAATTTATCTAAAACATCCAAAGAATTTTTTACACTCCAAAAATAGTTTATACCACTATGTTCATATATTTTATTACAATAGTTTATGATAAGCTCTTTAATAGTAGTTAATGAACTTGTTAAAAGCACTGAAAGATTAGTTGTAGAACACTTACTAGAGGCCGAGATGAAACGATATTTAAATGGTTTTTTGTGTAGTTTAGGTAGCCAATTCATAGTAGGGACCTTCAAATGTTCAGAAGAAGCCTTAAGCTTTGATGTGGTTGTGATATGTTTGTTTACTATATGACTCTCTGTGGAGCGGATGGACTTGAATGTGGATGAATTTAAAATTTCATTCTTAAGAACGTCCGTGTAGTATTTACGGCATACCACCACCAAATTGTTGGCTGCTTTGTCGGCCGGTACAAACACAAACCGCTTTGAAAGTTCTTGAAGTTTATTTCTTATTCTGGAAATAGGTGTATTATGTACTCTATTATTTACTTCTAAATCATTTTGAAAATGTGATATTCTCTTATCTACCACATTCATACATTTATTTAAATAAGAATCAAGAGATTTGTAATCAGATTTTTCCTGTTTACACCACTTTTACAAAACGAGGAAAGAGCATCTTTGGTGACTTGACGACACTCTTTCCAATCTATTTTAGTTGGAGGACGATATTTTGGTCCTTTTTCACAAAGTTTTTAACCTCTCTGTCCTGGACGATATTGAGGTCCCCTGTAATAACATGGCCATAGGGAACATATCTAAACGTCGACGATTCACAGTTTCAAGTTAAGGAGTATTATTATCTATATTTACGTCTGATGTTACCGACGTATAATTAAAAATTAGACTTCTGCTGGGTTTTTGTATGTGTATGAAATTATAGGTGGTTCTATGTTATCAACATAGGGAGGTATAAAGTTTTGAACGGTAGAGTCATTAAATATACTAGATAAGTTGATAAAATCAATACCTTTGCTAATATATTTAATTTTCAGAAAATGACGTTTATGATCTTCAGGTTTGTCGATACGCGGAACAGCCTATGGTGGCAAAAGCTGTAATTATACGCGAATATTCAAACAGTGGGCTAAAGAAAGAAATGGTGTCACACTCTTTGAAAATATCGTGTAATTTACTAATGGGTATTTGACCCAGTTTACATAATAATTGATGCCTACCATTGTTTTAGATATAGATAGGAGATTACCAAGTGTATAATTTATACGATGTTTAACTCGATGATTTCGATTGATACGTTTGCCATGAGACCTATTATTTCGTTGTCTTTTATCAATAATATTCATGATATCAATAGAAGAAGTAGTAGATATCTTCCTTGTCCAAGTATATTGTCATTTAGACCCAGGGATAAGCTGTTTAAAGTCGTTTAATCCAAGACAGTTCGATAGTTCACATTTTTAACAAGAGTAGATTTAAAGTATTGTTCTATGTCTATAATCTTATTTTCTAACATTGCAATATTTCGTCTTTTTACAATACAAAATCTTCTAATTGCTAATACACTATTTACAAAATAGTAATTAATATATTTATTCTGTTTGGTCAAACCAAAATTACACATGAACTCAAAACTAAGGTCATTTATATAACTGTCTGAACTCTTATACAAAATATTGTGTAAAAAATTCTTTATAAAATCATTGAAGCGAGTTAACATCGTACACTATATAATCAGGTGATTTAAACTGTCAGGCAGAGTTGAGCAAATAGGACACAGTGAGTCCTTTGTAATCCGGCATTTGAATAGCCTTTCTTTTGTAAATATAATACGATGAAAAAATTTAAATGCTATCTCGCGACAATCGCTTTGTAAAAAAGGAAAATTCATGATTTTCTGGACCTTTCTCAGGTCAAAATCTGTGTACATCAAACGCCATCGTGATACAGATTTAGGTTCTCTAGAAAGCTTTGATACAAGCATTTGATAAAGAAAAAAAAAACTCGTCGTGGATGGAAGTGAACAAATTTGGACGCCATCTTTAATCATAGGATTTAACACAGGAGTTTTACTAACATGCACATTTGCTTCAACTAACACTTTATACTCATCAGGTATAGTTTCTAACACATTTCTAACTGCATCTATCATTTTATTTTCCGAAACTTCCGGAAATTTTTCTGATACAATCTCTTGAATATAACTTTCTTTCAAGAAACCTGGTTTACATTCATATGCGATATCTTTGATTTTACATACACCTGCTTCAATAAATATCTTAAGATATAACATTTTATTACATTTTGTAATATTTGGATTTAGAAAAAGCGGAATATCAAAAACGTTTTCTGAATTAACTTCAATATCTACATTTTCACAAATGTTTTGCCATGACAAAATCATACTTTGATAAAATTCTGGTAATATATCTATTTTTCTGTTTCGGAGATCACAGAATAAAAGTTGAATTCTAAGATTCATATTTTCAAACTTAGAAAAGAAATAAAGACAAGTTTGTTTCCATATAGCACGATAATTTTCATCAAACAGTCAAACGATTCGCTCGTGTATGTAACAACGTTTCAGATTTTAACGAAAGAAATTTATGTATTACTGAAAAATTATTACACCAGGGTTTTCGATATCACAAACTAGTCAAAACATTTACTAAATTTTATCATCGGTACAAGGACATCATTCGTAAATATAGCTCAACATGCAGACTTCTTATACGTTCAGGTATTTCACATCCAATCTTTTATGGTAATATTCTTTATAAAGCACTAAAATGTCAGTATTCACCTCAGAAGCTAACAAAACCTTTAAATAGACTTATTAAGAAGGGATATAGTTACGATACTGTTGTCAGGTCATTAAAGATTGCATATTTTGGCTTTAATATTGATTCACTTATAGGGTCTTTGCATCGGAACTAAACACATTTATTTAAAAACCAGTTGTTGGCATGACACGGGTTATGCTCTTCTCATATATTTTATGATGGTATGATACTAAACCCCTAACGGGAGGGATTGTGCCTGATATTCATATGATGAAGACATAATCTTTCAATCAGTTTAATTGAGGTCTGGAGCTGGCATGTCAGTTAACTGCTAGTAGTCTGTTGTTATTTATGTATTATTGTCATTTTGTTTATTTTCTTTTGTTACATCTTCTGACATCGGACTCGGACTTCTCTTTAACTGACTTTTAATGTGCGTATTGTTATGCGTTTACTTTTCTACATTGGCTAGAGGTATAGGGGAGGTTGAGATCTCATAAACATGTTTAACCCCGCCGCATTTTGCGCCTGTCCCAAGTCAGGAGCCTCTGGCCTTTGTTAGTCTTGTATTATTTTTACTTTTAGTTTCTTGTGTATAATTTGGAGTTTAGTATGACGTCCATTATCACTGAACTAGTATATATATTTGTTTAGGGGCCAGCTTAAGGACGCCTCCGGGTGCGGAATTTCTCGCTGTATTGAAGACCTATTGGTGACCTTCTGTTGTTGTCTGTTCTGTGGTCGGGTTGTCTCTTTGATACATTCCCCATTTCCATTCTCAATTTTATTTTACTTAAATAATTTAATCTAAATGCATACATATTCTGCATAATATCAGGAAAATTCAATCCTCCGTCAATTACGTTATTAATAATGACATCATATGCTACGAGAGGAGGTTTATTATTCCATAAAAATTCTAAACATTTATTTTTTATAAGTATGCAATACTTTTAGGTATATTTACAACCATTAATGTATACCACAGTTTACTCATAAGTAAGGCACTAATAACACTTACTCTCCCATGAAGAGTTAAATGCCTCATTTTCAAAATTCAGAATTTTTGTGATTGATTGTACTTTGCTTTCCCAATTCAAATTTTCACAAAGCGTTTTATTTTTCCCAACCCATATTCCTAATAACTGTAACACTTCATCACATTCTTTTATTTTACAAATTTTTAAATCATTTGAACAAATTTTTCCTTTTCCTTGTTCTAAAACCTCTGATTTTTCTTTATTCAATTTTGCCCCCGATGCTTTTTCGTACAATTCTAATACCCGAAATGTTTCACTAACTGAATTTTTGTCTACTAAGGTCAAAGTTGTATCGTCAGCATGTACAAAAACTTTTTCTTCAACATTTTTATTTGGTATTACAACACCTCTTATCTCACAATTTTTCTCAATAGCAATACTCAATGGTTCTGCTAACAAAACATATAACAGAGCCGAACTAGGACACCCCTGTTTGACAGAGTTTTTCAGTCTAAAGTATGGAGTCAAAAATCCATTACATTTAACTGAACTAAAAATGTTTGTCTAAAATATTTTTATCCAGTTTTTGAATTTATTACTAAATCTAAATTTGTCTAAAACTGCAAAAAGATACTCGTGTCCAGCTCTGTCAAATGCTTTTTCTTGATCTAATTTTAATAAATAACATTCTATATCATCCATCTCAACTAAATCCATAATATCCCTCACACTAGCAACTGTATCAGAGATATCTTTTCCTAAGTTACAACAGCTTTGAT
This sequence comes from Mytilus coruscus, assembly GCA_017311375.1. Taxonomy (NCBI): domain Eukaryota; kingdom Metazoa; phylum Mollusca; class Bivalvia; order Mytilida; family Mytilidae; genus Mytilus; species Mytilus coruscus. Next base: position 12,891,464 of record CM029599.1, read on the forward strand.
TTGGTGAAATAACTTTTGGAAGTACATATTTAAATCTATTTGCCATAACTCTTGCAAGTATTTTGTAATCAACATTCAACAAGCTAATTGGCCTAAAGTTGTTCAAATCTGATTGATCACCTTTGTTTTAAAAATTATATTTATATTCCCATATCTCATAGATCTAGATAATTCCTCATTTTCCCAATACTTTGATAAATATAGAGTAATACATGTTTTAATTCATTGAAAAAAAAAAAACAAATAAAATTCTGCAGTTATACCATCTGGTCCAGGTGTTTTCCTTTTTCATACCTTTTAAGGATTTTCAATTTCCTTAATATTAATTTCATCATCAAACATTTCTACATCTCCATCATCAATTTTACATTCACATTATTCAATAATTCATCAACTGAATGCATATCAATACTAACACAAGAAAACAAATGTTTATAATAATCATGTATAACATCAAGTAAATCATTTGTTTCTGTAACAATTTTCCCATCACAATCTTTTATTTCACTTATCACATTCTTATTCTGTCGATACTTTTCTAATTTCAAAATATATGCAGTATTTCTATCACTTTCTAAAGCCCATTGTGACTTAGATCTCAAAATTGCACCTTTACATTTGTATGTTTCAATATCTTCTAATTGTGTTTTCAATTCTAAAATTGTTCACTGTTTATCTGAATACCATTTGCAGATTTTACTGATAATTCTTGAATTATGTTCTGCAATTTATAATATTCCTGTTTAAATCTTTTGCTTTTCTTTGCCATAAATTTGGCTTAATCTTTTAATAGTAAATTTTAAATTATCCCACCAAATTAAAGGATTTGAAATATAAAATCTGACCCAATTTCCTCTGCAAATAGTCTTTTTATTTTATCAGTAAATAATTCATCTTGTAAAATGAATTATTAAAATCCACACACCTGGACCTCTTTCTATTTACAAAATCTACCTTCATACTGACAATACTATGATCACTAAACTAGTACCTTTATAATGAATATTCTTAATACATGATTTTAAATCAGTAGAAACAAGAAAATAATCAATTCTGCTTTGAGTTAAAACCCTTGTACAACTTGTTTTCTTGAAAATGTTTTATATCCACATTTCTATTTCTCCATATATCACATAACCCTGTTCTTGCACAATATTGTACAAGGTTTTACAGCTTTATCATTACAATGCAGTGTTTTCCACTTTTATCTAAACTTGATAAAGTGGTATTAAAATCTCCAGCAACTAATACATATTTTCCATTACTTATTTTATCTTTACACTTTAAAAAAATCACATCTTTCATTGACATTATTAGAAGCATATATATTATAAATGCCAATTATTTAATCATTGATTTTACCATTTATATGAATATATCTTCCATTTTCATTTGCAACTTCAGAAAACATATTTTTCAATTTCTTACTGACAAGAATTGCAACACCTTGTCTATTATTTCCACTATTGCTGTAAAAAATGTCTCCATTCCAAATAATTTTATCTTTTTTATTTCTTCAACCATCAAATCATTCCAAAACGTTTCTTGTAAACATATAATGTCGTAGTATCTATCATTACACAATGAAAATATACAATTTCTTTTGTTTACATCACACAGTCCATTACAATTAAGGCTTATAACATTAAAATTAGCCATAACCATAACTACAGTACAAAAAATAATAATTATATAAACTTTGCAATCCATTTTCATTTTTTGGTATGATCATTTTTTTTATGTGCTATCATAGCTGCCTTTACATTTGGTTTTATTTTCATCTTATTTCTCCTCTCTTTTTTCTTAACTCTTTGCAATTTACTTTTTGACATTTTTTTATCAACACCCTCCCCTTGACTGTTATCTGTCAAGGAAACGGTGTCCATATCAATTTCTTCTAATTCACCATAAGAACCCTCATCTTCCCCCCTGGCTACATGTTTGTTCCAAAGAGGAGATGATACTAACATCTTCATCAATATTACAATTTTCTGATAAAATACCTTCATTTGTTACAACATTTTCATTAATAACTAACAAATCATTACATTTACTAACAGTTAATTCAAGTTCTTCATAGATTTGTTCACAATCTTCAACTGTTTTCGCGTTCGCGTTCTTTATCTGTACACCATTTTCTGACTTAGCAACAGTCGCTGAGACGTCACTATTCATTACATCATCAACATCAGTATCACCGTCATCATCATCACCATTATTACCATCATTTACATCATCTTCACCATTATTACCATCATCTGACTCCACATCATCACACATCTGTTGTTTCTGGATAACCAAAGCTTCCGTAGTAATTAAACTGGTATCTTCTACTGGACTCTGAACTGTTTGACTGGGCTCAGAGTTATTTCCCTTGTCCTTCATGTCATCTACCTTGTCGTTTTCACTTTGATCTAGTACTTTACATTTTTTATCTTCTTCACTATGCTCAACATTTGGGTTTCCAAGCGTGTGTGATTTTCTCTATCCTGGGTTTCTGTCAAAACCTTCACCAAAATAACGTTTCTCTTTAGTGCATTCACATTCTGAATTAAGACGACTACATGCTTTACATTTATATTCTGGGCAGTTTTTGACAATATGTCCTTGTAATCCACATTCAAAACATTTGAAATCTGGGCAATCCTTATACAAATGGGTTGGACTAAAACAACTAGAACACACTTTAACTTGATTGTTATGTATAACTCTATAATACGCTGTTTCTCTACCATTCACAGAAAATTTCATTGAATATGGAATTGATGCAAGAGTTGGTGGTAGTTTTGCCTTAAAAACTCTTGTACCATCATAAATTGTCAATCTTGAATGCATTTTTCGTTTTTAATGTCAGACACTATTTCCACCCCATTTTCCAAATCGATCTATAATTTCTTTGTCAGTCACATACATGCTCAGGTTTATTATAGAAACAATTTTAAATACCGAAATCAGTTCATTTACAGGACATGTTTTACCTTGTAAAGACAAATGATCTCCAGAAATTTCTCCAACAAATCTCCTTTCTTGTATCACAACTTCGTAGCTGGTTCCAAACTTAGGAACACATGCTAAGACGGATCCTGTTCCGCATCTCCTCTCAATTTTACCAATAACAGACTCGGGTTTTATCAAATTGGTATTCACAACATTAACGGTTACTGTTTGCTCTTTTGAAAAAATGTCCTCCAAAGGGTACGTTTTGTCACCCATCATGGGTAACAAATAAAAGTCTTTTTCAACTAAAAAGTTGAAAAATAAATCGGTATATACAAAGATTGTCACATTTTGAAACAATAAACACAATTTTAGAATTCGATGACTTCAAAAACTAAAGTTGTTAAATTGGATTGACGCTCTCGATATCAACAGCTCTTTACACTTCAAAAGGTCAACCGAAGTCTACAGTCTCCCGCTCTACCAACTGAGCTATCACGGGCTGACCACTATTACCAGTAAATTTATGTATTTATTGTAAAGAATTTCTACGGAAGTTGGTCATATGATGCGGCATATTTTAAAGAAAGGTTTTCATGTTCCTTGTTCAATCTTTATAATTAGAACATTGCAAAATCTCAATTACGATGAACGGAAAAAGTCAGGCTTCCTATGTTAAATATAATTCGTTGGAAAATTCTTTACAGAACATAACAGGAGCGTCCAAAATATATGTTGGCCTAATCGTTAAAGTATATGTAAAAATAACATAGTAAGTGGAATGAAAAGATTCATCGGCATCATTTATAATGCAGACGTTAAGCCAGAAAGCAACTGTTGTATAAAAGCTTAAGTTTTATGTCACTTTGTAACATTGCTCCGGTGGCACAATCGGTTAGCGCGCCGTACTTATAGACAGTACCTTCACTGTGCATAGCACAGTATGAGGAATGAGGAGGATGTGAGTTCGATCCTCAACCGGAGCAATTAGTTTTCACCTTTAAATTTATTAAATTTGATACCTTCCAGTAACGCTTGTCAACTTGTTACGATCAGAATCTCTTTGACAATTGAATTGTTTCGACTAAAACATGAAGTAACCCGGGCCCGGACTTTATTGGTATGAGTATGCCTTTGAGTGTACACGTGTAGTTTTGATTCGATATCAATTTACAGTCGCATCATTTGGATGTAAATTTATATGTACGGTTTTCAATTCTTGTTATCTAACCAACAGCATGTTCGGCAATGTATAGTACTCAAAAATAGAAAATGTCATTGAAATGTTCAATGGAAAGACTGACTGTCTTGGCATGATTTGAAATGTGTGAGTTTTCTTCAAATTGGCAAAGATTGATCACTGGGCATCAGCCAAAAACCTCGACCTTTTGTCCTGACTCGTATTGATTTTACCGGTTCAATTTGTGAGATGATAAAACCTCTCTATTTACTTGAATGCGTTAAATTCAGATGATTGTTCCCACCTTGCTATTTCTTTGCAAGATTGTATATCTAGGAAATTGACCTGGTGCACACTATTTGCCTTAAGCTATTTTATTAACAAGTTATTTTTGTAATGTTGCGCATTTAATATATTATCCTCAGTGGTTTTATGTTTTTGTTACTTTATTATTATTTAAACAAGAAAGAAAAACTCAGTTTAATAGTTTCCAAAATTTTATATATGGAGAAAAAATCCTGACATTGAAGAAAAGAACAAGTCCTGGGCTATAAAGTGAAGGTGACAAAAGTATATCCCGCGAGGCGGATTCGAACCACCGACCTAGAGATCACTAGATTTTATACCACTACAGTCTCCCGCTCTTTTTTTCATTAATAAAATTTTTATTACATATTTACATACTGTTACCATGAGACATCCCTCATTGGTGAGAATTTTTCTATATACAGAGTTGTTAGTAGTTATCCTCCTACATTAGTAAAAATAAAATACATCTAGATGATATACGTTTAAAAGTTAAAAAAAATATATAACATATATGTCCCCATTTATTTTATGGTGATTCATTTCTCAAAAAAGTGTATATGAATTGACGGTGGACAAATTCAATACAAGTTATATATTGAAAGCGAGACAACTCCAAAATATTTTCAAAAGTCGAACACACCTAAGTGCGATCGATAATTTTACATTGGAATGTGATCGTTTGTTCTAACAACCAATCAAATTGAAGTAACTGTCTAGACAAACAAAACTATGTTGACATTTTGAATATCCAATAAAGTGTTATTGTTTAAAAAATATTTGTAAAATAATTGTCTTTGTTGTGTCATTGTATAATACATGTATTCGTATTCAATGTATTTTTAATTGTGTACTTGATTAGACGAAGTGCATCTATATCTTTGTCATGAAAACTTTTAAATTCCGTGTTTTGAATATGCAAAGTCGGGCTACACTGAGGAAAAAATTTAAAAGTAAGTATTAATAACTTGTGAACGTTTCAAAACCCAAGTAAAATGACTGTTCATAATCAATGGAATTAACCATATCAGGCGGGTAATTGATAAAAATGTTGTGTAATATGTCTTTCAGGTAATCATGAAGTGGTTTGAACTTTTGACAATATACAAACAGGTGACTAAGATTTTCTATACCCTGGCCGCACGTTTTGCATGTGCCAGTATCTGCCTGACCTATTCTGACCAACTTTTCAAGTATAAAAATAGCTCGATGGACAATCCTATAGTTTAAACAATGACAATCAGGAGGTAAACAACTCTGATTGACAACCAAATAAAGACTTTTGAAATTGAGAGACGGATATTGCTCCGCCCAATGCTTTTCAGCAGAGGCGTTTCAAAAATGTTGACAGAAGAAGGCTGTAAATAATTTGGTCGCAACACTTCTAAGGTGAATTTCTCTGTCGTTATCTAAACAAATTTTAACAATCGGAGTAATCTCAACATTCAGAGGATTTTCGGATTTTAATAGTTCTTTCCGCTCTTCAGGAATACATCGTATGATTTTTCGAAAGCTGTTCTGTTTTTTTTCATCAGGAAATTTTGTTTTATTATTTCATCTATTGAATTCGATGTGAAGAAACCCGGCATAAAATCATAGCAAATGTCTTTTATCCGTATCAAGCCTGTTTGAATGAATTTTTCAAACAGAAGCATTTTACCGTTGCATGTTATATTTGGATTACAAAACAGCGGATTATTGTATACATGTTGCACTTGAAAATCGATTTTGAAATTGGATTTTATTTTATAATACGCGTTTATCATTTCTTGATAATAAAGCGGTAAGTGTTTAATCTGTTTTGAATTTAAATGCGTATAAACAATATCTTGTTTTAAATCCATATTATCGATTTTAGTAATAAAGTAATCAAACGCACCTTCCCAAATTGATTGACATTCAGGATCCAAATATTTTTTAAGAAATTTTAATCTAAAGGCTTGCATTTTTAGAAAAATATCAGGAATGTTTAATCCACCTTCCAGTTTTGTACCTACTACACTTTGATATTTTACTAAATGTGATTTATTTTGCCAAAGAAACTTTATAACAATTAGACGGATTTCATTTTTAACTTTTTCCGGCAATGGACATACAGTTACAGTATAATATAACCTCGACATTATAAGGGAAGTTAAAACTGTAGCTCGACCTGGTAAAGTTAAATCTCTTTTATTCCAAAAGAATAAAATTGTTTTATCTTTTTATTTTATTTTTCCAGTTAAGAAGTTCACATAACTCTTTATCCTTTCCAACATATATGCCTAAAACTTTTGTTACATTTACATTTTGTATTTGTAATTTATCTAACTCTGAATCAATAATACTGCCAGAACCTAAACTCATAATTTCAGATTTTGTCTATTAATTTTAGCTCCAGAAGCCTCACTGTACAAATTAAGAACTTTGAAAGTTTCATTTACAGATTTTTATTTGAAGTAAAATATTTGTGTCATTTGCGTGTTGAAATATTTTAGCATTTACATTTGACTTTGGGATATTAACACTCTGAATATTTTCATTTTAATTATAGCTTGACCTAATGGTTCTGCCACCAACACATAGAGGAGAGCAGAAACTGGACACCCTTGTTTTATTGAATTATTAAGTTTAACATACTTTGTAAGGAAACCATTACATTTTACACTGCTGTTTACATTGTTATATAATATTTTAATCCACTGCATAAATTTAGGACCAAAACCAAATTTTTCTAAAACTAGAAACAGATAGTCATGGTCAACTTTATCAAAAGCTTTTCCTGGTCAACTTTTATAAGATAGGCTTCTAAATCATCATTTTCAATTATTTCAATTAGATCTCTTATACTTGATGTAGTGTCTGCAATGTCACGGCCTAATATGCAACATGTTTGAAAACTAGACACTAGTTTCGGCAGAACAAATTTTAATCTATTGGACATTATTCTAGCAATTATTTTGTAGTCTACACAAAGCAAGGATATCGGTCTAAAATTTTTAATAAATTTTATCCCTTTGTTTTTATAAACTAAGTTTATTATACCATGCCGCATGGATCTTGTTAGTACATGTTCTTCTTCTATAACTTTAAAATTTTAAGAAAAATCTCACCAAACAAATGAAAAAATTTACAAAAGAATTCAACTGTTAATCCATCAGGAGCCGGAGATTTATTTTTTGACATGCCAAATAATGACGATTTAATTTCATGTAGAGTTAAATCGGTTTCTAAATTTGCACTGTCTTCATCAGAAGCTTTTTCAGAAATATATTCCAAAATTTCTTTTGCTTTATCTTTATTTATTACTGTACTAGAGTATAACTCTTTATAAAATTTATGTACTTCTTTTAAAATTTCATCTGTAGTTTTTAAAATTTTGCCCTCGGTTGTTTTTAATTCTTTTATAGCGTTACTATTTTGTTTATATTTTTCAAGTTGCAAAAAATATTTAGAACTTTTATCACCGTCTATAGCCCATTGGGCCTTTGAGCGCAAAATTGCACCTTTACAAATTATATCTTCATATGTTTTAAGTTTTAGTTTCATTTCTTCGAACTTATCTACATCAAAATTTACATGATTTACCGCCATAGACGATAGTTTTTCGTATTCATTTTGAAGCTTAAAATATTCTGACTTTTCAATACGCGATTTATTTTGCGCATAGAATTTTGATAATTGTTTTATCTTAAATTTTAAATTGTCATACCAAATAAGCGGCTCATCATCAAAAAGTCTACAACTTTTTTCTTTTTCAATTAATCGTGAAATTTTTTGAACATAATCCTCGTCATGTAATAACAAATTATTAAATATCCATAACCCTGGGCCTCTCTCAATTTCAGTAAAATCTATATTTAGATTGACAAAAGAGTGGTTACTGAAAGTATTATGTTTATAATACACGTTTTGACGAATTGTGAATATGCTTTCGGAATAAAAATGTGGTCAATTCTACTTTGAATTAGGACATTTTGAACGATACGACGCCAAGAGAAGGTTCGTGCATTTTGATTTCTCGCTCGCCATACATCATACAAATTAAACATGTCACACATGTTTGTGAGTTCTTTGTATGCTTTATCTTGAGTGTGTACTGTTTTACCACAACGATGAAGATTTGACAGAGATGTATTCATATCACCTAGTAAAATTATATTTTCTGAATTCGGCATTTTAGAAGCAAGTTTCTCAAAAAACTTATTCTTTTCTTGCATAATGTTTGGAACATAGCAATTAATTATATCAATAGTTTTATCATCCTGTTTAAGGAAATATGGATACATCTACCGTCAAAACTTTGAATTTCGGACACTTGATTTTGTACTCTTTTGCTTACTAAAAAAGCAACACCTTGTCTCAGGTTTATACCATTACAAAAATATATTTTTCCTTCCCAAAATTTTTCAATATTTGGAATAATACCATCATCCCAAAAGGTTTCTTGGATACTAACAATATCAAAATAATTTTCTGAACAATATTTTGTAAAATTCTGAAACTTTGTTACATCTCTGAGACCATTAGCATTTATGCTAACAATATTTACCATCAACAAGAAAAATAAACAATAAAGGTGTGTACCTATGAACTTGAACTTGGTTGATTAGGGGAGAGTTTAGACTTAGAATTAGACTTCATCTTCTTAATGTCCCCAGGGGTGAGGTTAGGGCTAGTAACTAAACGACGCCTTCTTTTTTTACCCATACTACGAGCCAGTTCCTCATCAGTAATTTCCATTTCTGATTCACTGGCAATCGAAGACTCTACACTTTTGTCATGATCACAATCAACCATGTCAACATTTGACTCATGAGAAACTGACTCGTTCACTTTTTTGGACCCCCCTTTTTTATGCAAAATATTTATTTCATTGTCAATTAAATTGTCTTTTGAATGTTCATGTACTGTCATAACTTCAGTTTGTTTATCATCATCGTCAGGAGTATTGTTACCGGAATCAGTGTTAGGATTTTCATCTAGGTTTAGTTCATCTTGGGCAGTATTAACATCAGAATTTTCTTTTACATCTGTTGAATCATCACGGTCATCTAAATTTAGCGCATCATCTACATCATCACGATCATCATTCTTAACCTCTTTATCTTCTTCCATTTGTTCATTATTAGTTGCATTATCATTTTCGACATTAGAGTCTTCAGCATTAGAGTCATTTTGGGGTTCAGTATCAGGACGATCATAACCCCATACAGGTTCTAAATACAGCTGGCTGGATATCGCTGACACTTATCACAGCGTGGTTTCGGACAATTGCGAGCCAAATGACCACTATCTTTGCAACGATAACACATATTGTCAGGGCAGTTAATATAAACATGGCCGGATTTGAAGCATTTCGAGCAGACCCTTTTCTGATTGTCATGTAATACTCTTATGTCTTATTCGTGCGAATTGACACCTGTAGAAAACTTCATACTGTACGGCAGACTTTGACGAAATTCTGGGAACCTTACTACCACGTACCTTGTACCATCTGCAATGGTCGTGTCAGGATGCATTCGGCGTTTAATAGGCGATATTAGTTCGGCACCGAAATCTTCAAGTTTTTTGGTAATTTCTTCATCCGTCACATAATATGACACATTAAGGAAGCTCACCATTTTTTGCTTTGAAAATACAGCGTTTGGCTTAAATTTCACATTGTTAACTTTGAACCCCGTGTCGCATAACAAATCAACAGCTTCTAATTCTTTAAGTGTTATTTCATACACGTTTCCGCTTTTAGGTACACTAGCCTCCACTACACCTTCACCAACTTCTGCTTCTACACTATTTATAACCGACAAGGACGAAACATTTTTATTGTCCCCAACATCAACAAGAACAGTCTGTTCCTTCGCAGTTCTATTCACCCCCCTTTCACCAGGCATGGTGAAGGGAGGTTACGAAAACACTTTAAAATGTCAGAAATATGGAAAATAAATCACGATTCTCAAATGTAATGTCACTGGGAGTATTCACTTACACCTTAAGCCATGGATGGCTCGTCCAAAGACGAGAAAAATTTCGATTGAAACTTAGCTTTGAAAATTACGTCTTTCTTGCTGAATGTCCAAACCGGAAGTCTGGTCTCCCGCTCTACCAACTGAGCTATCACGGGCTGACCACTATTACCAGTAAATTTATGTATTTATTGTAAAGAATTTCAACGGAAGTTGGTCATATGATGTGGCATATCTTAAAGAAAGGTTTTCATGTTCCTTGTTCAATCTTTATAATTAGAACATTGCAAAATCTCAATTTCGATGAACGGAAAAAAGTCAGGCTTCCCTATGTTAAATATAATTCGTTGGAAAATTCTTTACAGAACATAACAGGAGCATCCAAAATATATGTTGGCCCAATCGTTAAAGTATATGTAAAAAATAACATAGTAAGTGGAATGAAAAGATTCATCGGCATCATTTATAATGCAGACGTTAAGCCAGAAAGCAACTGTTGTATAAAAGCTTAAGTTTTATGTCAGACAACACGACAGGTGCCACATGTGGAGCAGAATCTGCTTACCCTTCCGGAGCATCTGAGATCACCCCCAGTTTTTTGTTGGAGTTCGTGTTGCTTAGTCTTTAGTTTTCTATGTTGTGTCATCTGTACTATTGTTTGTCTGTTTGTCTGTTTATTTTTGGCCATGGCGTTGTCAGTTTGTTTTCGATCTATGAGTTTGACTGTCCCTCTGGTATCTTTCGTCCCTCTCTTGTAGCATTGCTCCGGTGGCACAATCGGTTAGCGCGCCGTACTTATAGACAATACCTTCACTGTGCATAGCACAGTATGAGGAATGCGGAGGTTGTGAGTCCGATCCTCAACCGGAGCAATTAGTTTTTTACTTTTCAATTTATTAAATTTGATACCTTCCAGTAACGCTCGTCAACTTCTTACAATCAGAATCTCTTTGACAAGGGAATTGTATCGACTAAAACATGAAATCACCCGGGCTTTAGTTGTAAGTATGAGTATGCCTTTGAGTGTACACATGTAGTTTTGATTCGATATCAATTTACAGTCGTATCATTTGGATGTAAATTTATATGTACGGTTTTCAATTCTTATAGTACTTTAACGTTTATGGGTCATCGTAAATTCCCTTTTCTATTTTTAGATATATATATAACTTGTTTGTCCGTTCACTTTTCGCACGGATCGTTTTTCTCGTTCTTGAGACTCAATGTCCAGACTTGGATATTTAAACCTCGCCTGGTCAGTATTTCTTTAGATTGGGGAAAACTTTCGTACTGGTAAGTCGTACTTTAAATTTCATTTTATTCGTATTTCCATGTTTGACTTAAATATTTACTACTTTACATTTGATATATTTCTTTTCGGTTTTAGAGTCAAACATTTCTAAATTTTAATTTACGTTTCCGTTCCAAAATAAATAAAAGGAACTGTACACTAGCTAGATATTTTATGATTTCAGGTTTATAAAGAAATGGGGTTCGTTTTTGATAGCGATATTTAGAAAGATGGTTAATCCGAGGGATATTTTAGAGTAACGGTCGTCAATCTTCGGAATCGTTCGTGCCTTACTCTGAAATAGAATTTTGTATTGTCGCATGTTTTATTTAAGGTCTTGAACTGGTCAATGATATTGAAAAATGTGTTTCAGACATTGCTCTGGTTTGACCGAAAATTAAACGGGAATAGAATGAATGCGATGTTTTGTTTTACTGGATTGATTTTGTTCCCTAGTCCGTGGAATTACGAAGTTCATGTTCTGGTCTAACAAAGTCGGTGGGAACCGGTGGGTATATTTATTTTATCTCGAAAGGTGGGACGTCACGAACTTGATTGATTGAATCTAGTTTATTGTTAAATACGACTAGTGTACAGCTCTCAATATTTTAAGTAAACGGACACCTCTAAAATTCTAGTATCTATTATTTTATCAATTAGATAGCACTAAGGCCAAACCCTTCCTAGAATTGGTTAACTTTTTATTGGTATTTTTCACCGCAAATGCATCGTTTTATCCTAAAAGCGGAAGTTCGAAAATGTATTGAAATTCTAAAGATATTAAAATTTCACATGGTGATACCGCGATATTTATGTATTTTGTGTCTAATCTATTAGATATGAAACTGTTTTATGAATCTTGGTTATTTGTTATATGAGCAAATGCATTGCTTGGCAAAATCGTCATCTCTGGTCCTTTCTAGGTTTCTTATACCTGTCATTTATTGTTTCTTTGTATTGTCAGTATGCTGTCCGAAGTCCTGGAGCGAAAGCACAGGCCGAATCCTCTCTACCAGTAACGTAAACGGCTGAGCTAGCGGGGTATAATGTCATGAGACAAATTATGAAAGGAAATCAGTTTACACACGAAAACCAGTTTACGTTGCAGTACTCCAAAATAGAAAATGTAATTGAAATGTTCAATGGAAAGACTGATTATCTTGGCATGATTCGAAATGTGTGAGTTTTCTTCAAATTTGCAAAGACTAATCACTAGGCATCAACAAAAAACCTCGACCTTTTTTTCCTGACTCGTATTGATTTTACCGGTCCAATTTCTGAGATGATAAAACCTCTCTATTTACTTGAATGCGTTAAATTCAGATGATTGTTCCCACTTTGCTATTTCTTTGTATGCCTGTATATCTAGGAAATTGACCTGGTGCACACAATTTGCCTTAAGCTATTCTATTAACAAGTTATTTTTGTAATGTTACGCATTTAATATATCATCCTCAGTGGTTTTATGTTTTTGTTACTTTATTATTATTTAAACAAGAAAGATAAACTCAGTTTAATAGTTTCCAAAATTGAATATATATATAGAGAACAAAATCTCACATTGAAGAAAAGAACAAATCCTTGTCTATAAAGTGAAGGTGACAAAAATATATCCCGCGAGGCGGATTCGAACCATCGACCTAGAGATTACTAGATTTTATACCACTACAGTATCCCGCTCTTTTTTGTAATGTTTATCTTTATCCATAAAACATTTGAAATATACAGCACATTATGACAATATATATACATAGTATTTACACAAATAAAAATGAATATGAATAAGTTCAAATACAAAAGTTTTTACTTAAGTAAGTGTATATGTAAAACACTAAAATGCCATCAGACTCTGTTATAATTGGATTGTGTTCAGGAAAATATTTCTCAGAAACATTCTCTTTCTTAGTTCGTTCACAATATGTATATAAATATGCGACATAATTCTTTATTGAACAGTCAGGATTGTACTTCGTCAAAATGATCTCCCAATTACGCCACCTAAATTTTACAATCGTAAAATAGGAAGACATTGTAGGGATGACGCGCTGTCAATTAAGCTCTAGAAAACCGATAAATTTATCCACATAGCATCATTAAGATCCTTATATGCCAGTTGTATTTTAAAAGAAAAATGTATCTACTAGCTATTGAGCATCATTTAATGAACTTTTATGCCTTTAGTCAACTTAAAACTATTGTCTGATTGGTTGTCAGTGGGGATTTTCTAAAGTTCAAAAACATTTAAAAAAAATTCTAATTAAATATTTCATTGAAGGGGAGACTAAAAATTTCAGGAGTTTGAAGACTAATAATTCCAGAAAACACACACACAAAAAATTGAGTTTTTTTTGAAGTTATGCATAATTAAGATCCACTTAAAAAGTCAAGTACTTTAGTAAAAATTTGTTATTGAAACACGACTTCTCTGTTATTATGACTCATAAGAAAGTAATTTCACTTGACCCATATATTTCATTTTTTAGTTCTGTGAATTTTTAATGTGATTATATCAATTTATAGCCTAAATATATAAAAATAATAGAATATTTTTGCTTTAAACGTTTTCAAGACAAAATAGGCAACTCAAACACGCATAAACATAAAAAGGTGTACTCGACTTTCTCTTTTCGATGAAATTATTGCCCATTTTGAGGATTTTTGCAAAAAACTGTCGCCGTGGTCAGAGATGCAAATTAATGCTTTTAAAAGATCAGTTTTATCTTTCTGTGGATTTTTTTTTTCGGTGGAATTTATGCTTATGCACAAAAAAGATCCACATGTATTTGCACCTACCACAACCGACTATTTTGTGAAAGTTTGTCTTTAATTTAAAAGTTTACAAATATCTCGTAGCTCCATACTATAATTTAAGCAAAAACACGTATATTAGATGCATAAAATCCTAAATTATGCACTTTCATTAAACTTTTAAAGCATAGAAACAGATGTAAACAATTCAAATATGCCAACTTTGGCTTTTTAACCTTCTCTAATAAAGAGTTCCATTTGTTTTGTTTAATTTCAACTAGGTATCCGCCTGTGAATATTTGTAAAAAGCCATCAGATTGAAATTTAAAGTAAAATGTTTTGCAATCTGCCCTTTTTTATGATACACAGTCTTACAATAGATAAAAAAATTTTAGTAAAAACAACTTTTACATTTTTGTATTTCCCTGACATATCAACTTCCTATAACCTTCTGTTACAAGCAGATCAGTTTCACATTGTTCCAATAATTTACCCAACAAGTGGTAAATATAATCATGAAAGGACACTAACATTTGACAATCTAAAAAACGATGTAGCAAATCCTCAATATCAGTTTGACAACTGTCACATAGATTTGTATCTATTAACCCAATTCTCTTCAGTTTAACATTTGTAAAAATTCTATTTCTATATATGCACAAGTTTATAATCTAATTGAACACAATCTGGTGGCTTCCAGAAATTGTGTAGATTTTCAAATATTACAGAATGGTAAAGTTTGTACATTCAAAGTTCCTAACCAAAAATGTTCAACATCTGGCTTGATAAAAAACTTTGATATTAAAATATCACAAAAATCTTTTGTTTTGCGAATAATCAAACCTTTAATCTTATCAACAAAGGTAACAATGAAATATGGTGACCTATCTCTACTAGCATAAAAAACACCATGGTTGATACATTTCTTCCAAACTTCTGGAATACATTCAATTAGTTCTTTATACTTACATTGCAACTGTTTAACATCTACATCATTATACATATTTGAAAACATTTCTTTGACAGCATTTAAAGACAAAAATCCTGGAATAACTTCAAAACACAAATCTTTAATTTGAGATATACCCGCTACAATAAAATATTGCCATAATGAAATTTTATCTTGAACTTTTATTTCTGGATTTAAAAACAGAGGTTGTTGCAAAATATCCATCATATCTACGTCTACAAAAGATTTATCATATTGCCAGGCATCTATCATCTCAATATAAGATTTAGGAAGTAATTTACTATCTTCCTTACTAAGTGTCATAAAAAACAGTAAGTGTCATTATTCATACCACGAATTTTCCTTAAAAAATAAGTCATGGTATTTTTCCACATAGCTGTACATTCCTCATTGAAATATCTACTAATAAATTTAACCTAATAAATGATTTTAAATATATGTCTGAATATTTCATTCCACCTTCATCATTTTCCCACTAAAATTCTATATTTTATTAGATGTGACGCATGACCCCATAACAAATCTAAACAATATATCATTTAAAGACCATTCAGGTATTGAGGTGACAGCTATGGTATACCAAAGCCTAGACATAAGTAATGTAGAAACAACAGTTACTCTACCAAAAAGCGTTAAATGTCTCTGTTTCCACAACTTAGTAATCGCTTTTATTTTCTCTACCTTGTCTTTCCAATTAAGTTCATCACACATTTTCTTATCATTGCCGAAATATACACCTAAAACCTGTACACAATCCTCACAATATTTGAGACATATATGTTCTTGCTCTGCAAGACTAATTTTAGCATTACCTATACACAATATCTCAGATTTTGACTTGTTAACTTTTGATCCTGACACTTTGCCATATTTTTCAAATAAATCCATAGTTTTACAAATATAATCTTTATCACTCAAAGTCAAAGTTGTGTCATCTGCATGTTGATAAATAAGTGACATAATATTTATATGAGGTATTACTTCATATGAAGTGACAACAGATGATGAGGTATCGCTATAAAACTAACAAATGGTGTTGAAATTGGCGACGATAATTTAATTGTACATTTCAATTTAATGATGTGGTAGGTGTGTCAATTATGTATTTACCAGCGTACATAAAAGATGAAGAAATCTTACAACCAGTGATTAATAAAAGATGTGAAATAAAATCTGACCAGTTTAGACATATTCATCCAAGGACACGAGTGGTTGACGGAACGCGATATGTTCATGTACAATTTCCTCCAGGAATGGTTTCATTGCCTTGGTCAATGAAATTCAACACAGATTTAGGACCGAAATTTTTTCGAGTTGTGCATATTCAACAAAGAACATTATGTAATAAATGTGGATCCCCGCACCACAAATATATGTATAAAATGTCTGAATAATAGCAAACGATAAATCGTACGGGGCGATGGATCATATAATTATGATACAGTACACTACAAAATATAATATATAATTAGCAAGTCTAAAAGGGTACAACATCACAAAACAAAAGTAAAATCATGAACAAATGTTAAATATTTCGGATAACTAATATCCATCATCAGTAAGATGTCAAATGATTCTTATCTTGACATGTGGTAGTCAAACTGAAATAATAATCTTGATCGTTATACAAATTATCACGAATCAATACGCTTGTATTTTTTTTCATTATTGATGTTTGGGAGGAAAAATAAATTCCTTAAAACTGTAAGTCCTGTACTGAAGCCTGATTTACAGGAAACAAGTGATGGTAGGGACTCATTCTAAGTTTTTTTTAATAACGCCCTCTGGGGAAACTGTCCTTAACTTTCTTATCCAAAAACTTTCCCGCGCAAGTCTGTCGGCCCTTGACCAACCCTCGTTGTGGTCTAATGATAGTGATGGCGTGCCCAAGTGATCTCAAATGACGACTTACGGGGAGGTCGGAGGTATAGTCACTTCGATGACCAGTCATACGTGTGTTGAATGGCTGTTCTGTCTCGCCAACATACTGCATGTCACATCGACACTGAAGTAGGTATACAATATTCTGGGTTTTGCAAGTTACATTGCAATATATAGTGTATACTGACCCAGTGGAGTGGAAAGTAAATGTTTGAGCATTCGGTATTTGTTGGCAAGTCAGACATCGTCTGTTACCACACGACTTGCACCATCCTGCAGTTGAAATGCTTTTATAAGAGGAGACATCAGCTCTCACAAATACGTCTTTCAGACTTTATCTTGGATAATTTTGGGTGTTTGGCAATAATCTGCCAATTGGCACGGATCAAACGGGAAAGGTTAGTAAAGGCGGGATTATATGTTAAAACAAACGAACTGTTTCGCTTCGCCTCTACTGTTTGTACTGTAATAGGTCATTGCGGCTGTTATTGTTAGCACGCGCAAACCCTATCATTGTCCCATTTCTTATAACCTCGTTTGGTCAAAAATCCGCGAAGTTTCTGTATCCGTTTAGTGACAGCATCTCAGAGGAGCAAATCCGCTTTACTCTGAGAGCTTGACTGTACGGGATACTTTTTGTACAGTGTTTGGGTGACAGCTTTGGGGAGAAAGGTACTGATGTTTATCTGTAGGTTTACAGTAGAGGTCTGTTGATGATCTTTCCCAAACTCCTCTCTTAGCTTTTCGGAGACCAAAGAGTCTGAAAGACTTATTTGTGAGAGCTGATGTATCCTCTTATAAAAGCTCTTCAACTGCAGGATGGTGCAAGTCGTTTGGTAACAGACGATGTCTGACTTGCCAACAAATACCGAATGCTCAAACATTTACTTGCCACTCCACTGGGTCAGTATACTCTATATATTGCAATGTAACTTGCAAAACCCAGAATGTTGTATACCTTCTTCAGTGTCGATGTGGCATGCAGTATGTTGGCAAGACAGAACAGCCATTCAACAAACGCATGAATGGTCATCAAAGTGACTACACCTGCAAGCCCGACCTCCCCGTAAGTCGTCATTTGAGATCGCTTGGGCACTGCCAAGCTGATCTCAAAAACCTTACCATCACTATCATTAGACCACAACGAGGGTTGGTCAAGGGCCGACAGACTTGCGCGGGAAAGTTTTTGGATAAGAAAGTTAAGAACAGTTTCCCCAGAGGGCATTAATGAAAAAACATAGAATGAGTCCCTACCATCACTTGTTTCCTGTAAATCAGGCTTCAGTACAGGACTAGTACTCTAACAGTTTTAAGGAATTTATTTTTCCTCCCAAACATCAATATTGAAAAAAATTACAAGCGTATTGATTCGTGATAATTTGTATAACGATCAAGATTATTATTTCAGTTTGACTACCACATGTCAAGATAAGAATCATTTGACATCTTACTGATGATGGATATTAGTTATCCGAATATTTAACATTTGTTCATGATTTTACTTTTTTTGGTGATGTTGTACCCTTTTAGACTATCTAATAATATATAATGCGTGTATTAAAGTGCTGCTGATATTATATAGCGGCCCGTCAAGTTAACAGATAATGCTAGCTCATTATCATTCGTAATGAATATTCTCTATATGATTAATCTATAGTTATTGGCTTAATGTTCAATGGAAAATATTGCATACATGGCCAGACTGAGTATAAATTCGCAATTGGCGGTTTTTACTGAGTGGGGTCGACCATGATGAAGGAATAGAATTTAGAATGCAGAATAGGAGGGCATGTTTGACAGAAACCGCAAATTTGCCTTGTATCTGGTCACCTATAGAAATAATGGTATGCAATGATTCTTACAGGTGCATAGAGCGTGTCACTGGATTAACAGCCCAAAGCTGACCTGACGTGGCAGTGCATTTATACATCCCGCACAGCCACGTCACGCCCTCTTTATAATTGGTTTCACTGGCGGATTTGATCATTACCGGTTTGACCTTTTTGCTATAGGTGTTCCCAAGTCAACCTTTTGGGTTCCCCTGTATTAATTCTAACATATACGAATAATGGAACAATTGTGTAATATGGTCAAAATTGTTGGTTTCTCTGGGAATTTCGATAGTATGTGAAACACGTTAACAAAATAAAGCTTTTCGAAATAAATAGCAAGTTAAATTTCAACACTTACATGTTTTGTCGAAAGAAATAAACTGTAGCATCATCGTAAATCATAGCTGAATCAACTTCTGACGTGAACCCTGGAAACTGTTCTGATATTAGCTTCTCGGAACCAGCAACCATACGTTTCTTTGACAAATCTATCTGCCATACTTTAGGTGATTGAAAACATAGATAATATTAAATTATCTTAACTTATTAACTTATTCAACGTCCATGCACATGGGCTATTTAATTGGAAATTCTTCTCAAGCGATCATCAGACGACAATAGGAGATTTACTGTCAAGTCCTAATTTGGTGTGGAAACTTTCAAAATAAAGTGGTTTTGTACGAGTCGTGTTTAGCAGAGCTCTAAAGCATTTTCGTAAATGTTCTGTTCATAAAATATTAAATTCACCTGTTATAAGTTGATTAACATGTTATAATTTGATTAGTTTTTCTAGGTTCATGTAACTGTACTATTTCTTCTACAAGACAATTTTATTAAGCAAAGTGTAGGCAAAGTTCCGTATCTTAATCAGATTAAAAACCACATCTGTGTAATGACTTAGTGGACAACTGTTGTGAAGGGAAGCAGTTATGCTTGGTCTGGCCCCAAAAAGGTAAAACATACTCTGACTGCAATTGAAAAACTAGACAAAGTGATGGCCCCGCACTCCACTCTGAAGTAACTGTATTATAACAAAGTCAATGTAGGACTTTCTTTGAGATATTATTGTGTCTAGGAGACACAAATGATGCCCCCAGATGCAAAGTGTTATTTTAAAATACACAAAGTAAAGCATGGGAGCACATAGGTCTATGGTTCACTGTAGGAGACGCTATGCACCTCTTATGCAAGGATATACTCCAAAAATGACAAAGTTCAACTATCTCCCAAAAGAGCAAATAATAATAAAAATCAAAACCCTGACCACACGCACACCTTCAATATATGTACAAACAGCCAGCAAAGTGAAAACTTCGTAGCATTTTAACTGTAGGAGGAGTTATCCGGAAACGCTATACACCTCTTATGCAAGTATATACTCCAAAAATTACAAAGTTCAACTATCTCCCAGAAGAGCAAATATCAATAGAAATTAAAACCCTGACCACATGCACACTTTCAATATATGTACAAATAGCCAGCAAAGTGAAAACTTCCTATCATTCAAACTGTAGGAGGATTTTTCTGGAATAACTATATACCCACATTGGGACGGCCGGACAGGGGTAAAACAATATGCCCCCAACTTTCAGTTGCGGGGGCATACAAAATTCCATTAATATGGAAACAAACTAGAAAAATAAATATTTTGCCCGAAACAATTTTAACATGAATGTGACCATACTTCAACCTACACTGCAAAACTTTCTTTGAAGTAGTCTTAGGATTTAGTATCTGTTTATCCTAGAAAAACGATTCGTCATCATTTTCAAACATGTATGATATAAAGTCGCCATAATTTCCAGAAGTGATTGCTCTCGAAACAAGGATTATTGCCATACATGTATGTCATACAGCCACTTTGTGACGGATCAAGTGTGGCAATTTCATACTTACTCCAAGGATATAAACTTGTTTTTCGTTCACAGCAAATGCAGCACGGGGCTCTCTGGCATACTTCTTTTGCTGATCCAAAAAACCCTTTTACGTCTTGCATTTGAGGTATATTTATACACTTTTCGTCAAGTTTGTTAAAATGAAAACAGTTTAAAATCATTTCTTGTCTATCATTGGCTAAACAGCAATGATTGTGACAAATACGTTTGAATTGGGTTGTCTACGTTGGTAGTTTTATTTATGACTTTTAAACGTTCTGCTACCAATTTTACATGCATATTCAAGACGATTATCTGTTAAAGACGCATGAATACATGTATACGCACTGTTTTCACTACACCGAAACTCTGACCGAATTATTATCGAAACAAGACTGACTCCTAATGTTAATGCGGCTGCGTAAGATGAAATGTCAATACAATCTACCCGAACATCTTTTCTCCGACTCCGAGCTGACCGGTCTTTTCTCTTATAAATGGTTCATGTCTGGCAAAGGACAGTAAATGACAATTTTAATCCCATTGCTTGACCAGCCCGGGGATCAAACCATGCAGGATCTGCTGTATTTGACACCAGCAAGAAACTACATGTACAAAGCCGTCAGCGCGGTATTGAAAACAATAAAATAAAATTTTAAAATATAATAAATCGTAAAAAGTAAACTGGATGACCGATATTATGGTTGCAAAGGCTAATGCTTAGTATATTGGCAGCAGGATAAAAGCCCACAGGACAAAATTGAAGTATGCTATATTTTATTATCGGCATTTAAACACTTTGAGAAGAAAGTAGTGAGGTTGAGGGCAAAACATATTTTTCAATCATTCGTAAAGTTTCCTCGGTAAGTTTTTCAAAGACTTCACATACAAGATGCGGATGAACAATAGTTATGCAAATGACAACAAATTTTTTTCTTATCAATGACGCCCCCGATTCTTTTCTTTTATTCAATGAATGATATTGTCGTTGTTTTTGGTTCGATATTCATCTAAACCACCCATGTATCAAAAGTTTGTCTGACCACATTCTTTACTGAAGTCAGTGTAAAACTATCAACAAGTCAAGTAAATTAGGATATTCATCCCTGATGGAAGCAAATTTACAAATAAAGGTTTGCCAATTTCAACGTACCTCGTAAAAAATAATTGAGTTGATGAAGGAGGTTCAGTTGGAGGTAATGTTGGTGGCTGAGTTGGAGGTAATGTTGGGGCTGAGTTGAAGGTTGAGTTGGTGGCCAAGTTGGAGGTTGAGATTGAGTTGGAGGCCATGTCATTCGTTGAGTTGGAGGTCGTGTCGTTTGTTGAGTTGGGGGACGTGTCGTTTGTTGAGTTGGAGGTAATGTCTGTCGTGTGTTGAGTTGAAGGCCGTGTCGTGTGTTGAGTTGGAAGCCGTGTCGTTTGTTGAGTTGGAGGACGTGTCGTTTGTTGAGTTAGAGGCTGTGTCATTTGTTGAGTTAGAGGCCGTGTAATTTGAGTTGGTGGCCATGTCGTTTGCTGAGTTGGGGGACGTGTCGTTTGTTGAGTTCGAGGCCATGTCGTTTGTTGAGTTGGAGGCCGTGTTGTTTGTTGAGTTGGAGACCGTTTCGTTTGTTGACTCGGAGGCAGTGTTGGCGGTTGAGTTGGAGGCGGATACAAAGATTGCTATGTCATCAGAACGGAGTTTGTAGTCGGGTAAATATCCTGTGTAAAATGGCGCCATTAAAGCATCGTTATCTTCAGAATGAGCAAGCCAAAGAGCATGTCCAAATTCATGGGCACCGACGATAAATAGGTCTATGCCGGTGCTGTTTACAACCCATTGTTCATTATCGTCAAAATGTGTTTTTTCGTCTTGAGGGAAAAATGCATGAGTAAGAACTCCTAAAACGAAAATGTATATCAGTTTTAAAATGATCAAAAATAAATTCCGATTTAATTTTGCAGAGATAGTGGGTAATTATAAATGGTATGTTTATATGATGGATACGCAAATCTTCTTCCTCTTAAAATAAGATTGTTTGAAAATCATTGATTACCCATTAGGTGTGCACTGTGTATGTGAGTTGTTAATAAGCAAAATTAAAATGAAAAACTTTACATCAATTTGATTTTATGTTAATCATGTTCATGGCTTAAATTTTTCGTTCATCTTGATACACGGTGTATATTGAGAACACTTGATTTCTCCTTTTCAAAAGTCCGAACCTACGTGAGAAAAGCATGTTTGTTTTACAATATACGCAATTCGCTTTATTAACGGAACATGTGTGATACTGCATAAAATGCTTAGTGAAGGTAAATTTTCCTTGAGGATAATTGATTTATGAATATTAGAGTAATTATTTATAGCAAATATAACTTTCATATACTTGAACCGTCAAAGACTCCTTGTCACCATAATCTCCTGTTTTAAATCTGATATTAATGTCCTCTCAAGATGCAACTTCGGTGAAGGTCAAATCTGCCACATCAGACCAAGCTGTGAATGCTCTCTCAAATTCAGACCTGAGAGGCAGATGAAAAATGACTACAACTATGTAAATAGCATTTAAAAATCTTTGTAAATACCCCCATGTACGTAGTCTAGGCATCAACATTTTTGAATATAAGTAAACAGTTCGTATATCAATGTTATGATAGGAAAGACGGAGGGAGGATGTAGATGTCCTTAAAGAATTTGGAATTGACTGCAGATTTTTTTTTATAGAATCCACTACATCAATTTACAACAAAATCCAGCTAAAATGTAGAGCTTGACATACGGTGTAAATATTTGGCTGTTGTAAATTTCGTGTTTTTTCGACCTCTTGTTGTCTTTCATGGTTCTACTGTGTTGCTGCGATATTGTTCCTAGGCGTTAATGTCTATTTCATGACTTCGGAACGATTTTGAGCTTTACACAATCATTGTTTATACACTGATATATGCTTGCAGATCGTGACTGTGTTGGCCTCTAGATTTGAGGGGATTTTATTTTTGTGTCGTTGTCACATCGACATATACCCAACATCTCTTTTTACAATGTATAATTCATAACACACAAAATGCGAAATGCGAAGACAACGCTTTAATATTTCCCTCGTGGATTTGACGGTTCTATTAGGTATGATCTGGTCATTACATATACCATTCACCTATAGAAAGTTCGACCTATTCTCACAATATGTGCTATGACAATGTGTTGCTTTTTTTATAAGAATAAGAAGATGTGGTATGATTGCCAATGAGACAATTCTCCACCAGAGACCAAATGACGTAGAAGTTAACAACTATAGGTCAACATACGGCCTTCAACAATGAGCAAAACCCATACCGCATAGTCAGCTATAAAAGGTCCCGAAATGACAAATGTTAAACAATTCAAACAAGAAAACAAACGGCCTGATTTATGTGCAAAACAATGAACGAAAAACAAATATGATATACAGCAACCAACGACAACCACTGAATTATAGGCTTGCTTTTCTACTACATAAGTCGCAAGTAGAACAACATATAAAAGGTACTTAACCTAAATCCATAAACCATTTTAAATAAGAGTTGATTGCAACTATAATTAATACAAACAGTTAACATACATCACTAAAATAGTCATCTTATTTACGATCTCTGAGTATAACCATACCTCATATGAATATTTCATAGTGCGCAATGAACCAATTATAGAATATATGGGAACTTCACGGTTTGGAACATTGTGATTGGTCTAGAAGCAATTTATGAAGACTCTGTGACTGCGAAACTTAATTTACTATGACGTTCATTTGTTCATTTGCTTTTAGTTATAATTCGCCGTTTCAGAATCTCATGCATTCTGGGTAATGTTTACAAAAGAGTACACCACAACGCTGTGATTGGTTAAAAACGTCCTAAACAATGGATGTAACGTTATTATCATTTTGGGGTACGAACAATGAAATTACCCATAATCCTTTATATTCTGAAACGGCGATTTTTTTGCATTTATATTTGTTTTGCTGATTTTATCTTAATATACAATGTATATTTTGCAATTTGTAATTACAGCGACATAATCAATATTTACCTTATTTCGGAATTTGACAAATCGTCGGTGTACTTAGTGATTCTCCATGATGAACTTGTTTTGCTCCATTTGGTACCTAAGCATATTAATAAATATAAAAATACTTCATTCATACAAACGAAAAACTTTCGCAAAGTTTTGTACGCTTAAAAAGAACGTTTATAAAAATTATAACATGTAATTTCATATTCACTCCCAAGAAACATTTTGTTAAGACAAATTAGATAAAAAGAGTAATGGCATTTTATCTTTTTATACTGACTTCATCAGCTCGAATTTCAGCTCGCCCTATGTGGCTCACTTGATGTTCTTGATGATACAGTCAGAATCTAAAACAATAATGCCATTATTCTGTATGTACATGTATCAAGGAAGAGACAGTTTGAATTTTTAAATTACATTTATAAATAATCCATAACATGGAAACCATTTGATTTTTAGGGTAAGGGAACGTTTTTAACAATATACTAGGATCAGAGAATATAATCTAAATAGTAAAAGTACCGATACATACTTACAGAATAAAAAATCAGTAAAACTAACATCTATAAGCTAAATATGCGATTTTGTTTCAATCAAAATTAAATTTCAGTAAGCATCAAAGCAAGATAAAAACCGACAGTTTCAGACTTTAATTAATCATAATCTGTTTCTGTTTGAGGTTCTAGTTGGTCTTGTATTGTAGTTTTTTTATGTAGTGTTCTGTAAAAATTTATTTGTCTTTACGTTGTTTAACATTTTTTGCCATGACTTCATCGGTCTCTCTTCGACTTACGAGTTTTAATTCTCCTTTTAGTATTTTCCGTATTATTTTCATAGTATAAGAATAAAGCAAAGTAACGAAATTAAAATTACCCCGTTGCCCCTTCTGATATAAGCTGATAATAAAAGGTCTATTAATAAGTAAATGTAAATTGAATATTACGAGTGCTATATGGTTTGGGTAAACCATCTGCTCCGACCACCATATCAGGAACACCACATCTTGGTGTATTCATTTTCTCTATAGTAGCATCGTCTAGCTCTCCTGTTATTGGGAGTTTGTTATACTTCTGGAAGGCTGTGCAAAATATTTGTTTTAACAATTAATGTCATTGCTAGTGTTTGTTTTTACTTTATTAGTATTCATTTTGAATAGAAGAATTGGTAGGAATTTCGCGACCACCCATAACATAATGTATTACCAGGATGTTTGGGCATACTGTAAAACCTGTCATGGCATCACATACCATACCACCGTAACATATCATGTTGTTAAAGTATGCAGAAAATTGTGAGTAATTTAAAAAAGAGTTTGACATTTTTTCCTAACAGTTTCTTTTATCTGTTTCTACCATATCACTAAGTATAACCATGAATACATTAATAATCTATCAGATGAAATAGTGTTAACTTTTCAAATAACTGGGAAAAAAATGAAAACAACACGTTTAAATTTATTGCGTCTGTAGCGCTTTTCTGGATTTACCTTCATCAGGAACGCTCAAAGCCGAATATTTTAAAGCCAAGGATGACTGTATAAAACCGAAACAGTTGAAGAGCTATATAATCAAAAATGACCTAGAATAATAACCAAATCCTTCCATGGCCAACTTTGCCTTAGGGAGTTGAAACTTCTTTTTAATTTCAAAATGTATAAATGAAAGAGTGAGCAGATATGAGAATTTGATAAAAATTGAAATATCAATTAATTATGAAGTACAATTTATCAGTCCATTACAATGACATTATAAAGTAATTGGTAGATATACAGTAGTATACCGCTATTCGAAATTCATAAATCGATTGAGAAAAAAAAATATATCAAATCCAAGTTTAAAATTTTAAAATAAAGGCAACAGTTACAAACTAAAACTGAGGGAAACACATAAAATATAAGAGGAGAACAACGACACAACACTCAAGTGCAACACACACAGAAACGAACTATAATATAACAATGGCCATTTTCCTGACTTGGTACAGGACATTTTATGAAAAAATGGTGGGTTGAACCTGGTTTTGTGGCTAACCAAACCTCCCGCTTTTATGGCAATGGTAAATATAACATTAAAATGACAACATTACATGACAGGACTACAATACAAATAAATGGGAGAACATACAGGACAGAGACACACACAAATAATAGCTATCAAAAGGTACCAGGCTTGTGATTTTTAAATATGCCAGACGCGCGTTTCGTCTACATAAGACCCATCAATGACGCTCAGATCAAAAAAGTTCGAAAGCCAAAACAAGTACAAACTTGAAGAGCATTGAGGACCAAAAGTTCCAAAATGTTGTGCCAAATACGGCTAAGGTTATATAGATATAAGAAGATGTGGTATGAGTGCCAATGAGACAACTCTCCATCCAAGTCAAAATTTATAAAAGTAAACCATTATAGGTCAAAGTACGGTCTTCCACACGGAGCCTTTGCTTACACCGAACAGTAAGCTATAAAGGGCCCCAAAAATTACTAGTGTAAAACCATTCAAACGGGAAAATCTGGGATAAGAAAATCCTTAGTATTTAGAATAATTCATACTTATGCAAACAGTAAATTTATAAAATGACTATATAATAGATATACATGTTAACACCGAAGTGGTGACTTACTACAGAATAAAAACGAATACGTAAAACAACCTTAATCAGCACATAAAAAACCCAGCTGAACAACGTATACCATGTTAGCCGAAGAGATCGACGCACAAAGTGACGTCACATTTAAATTTCTATAAATTTCCAAAAAATAAAAGGAGTTCAAGATTAGGTTTGTAATACTGATATAACATGTATTAATAACAATGAAAATTACAATACTTATTAATATAAAATTGTGGTAGTAATTAGACAACTAATTGCATTATCAAGCTATGTCGGTATTTCTTCTAAATCAAACTGTAAACCAAATATATCGTACAAATTTAGTTGACCCAAACTAAAATCTTATAAATGAACTGGGTGATTAATCATCTTTACCGTAACACACGAATAGAACAGAAAAAATAAGATTTACAACTACAAACGATAAGACATTTGACAAAATCTGATGAGAATAACAAATATAACATCAAAACTAAATACGTGAATATTGGATAGAAAAATACCGTGACACGTCTTATAGCAATGCAAATTGACACTCAGCAAAACAGTCACTATCGGGAATAAGTCACGTTCGGTACTTAAGGTAGTTCAGGGGTATAGAAAAAAATGACAGAATTTTCTTATACTTTGTGAACTTAAACTTTGAAGCATGGTAAATGAAAAAATGTAAAAAAAATTCGGGGTCACCGGCCATCTAAGAGATTTTTTGACCTTTGAAAATGAGTGCAAATAGGCTATATGAAATATAGAGAAAATGGACAAAAAATCTCTTTGACTGAATTTTCACAGCAAAAAAAATTACAGAAGTTGCTCAATTGTTTTTACTGAAAAGCTTGATGTCTCTATTTTAAAAAATTGGAATAAAAGTAGGGGGTCATTGGCCAACCAAGAGATTTTTTGACCTCTAAAAATGAGTGCAAATAGGCTAAATATAGGGAAAACAGACATTACCAATAAAAACGTTTAATCCCGCTGCAAATGTTTGCACCTGTCCTAAGTCAGGAATCTGATGTACAGTAGTTGTCGTTTGTTTATGTAATTTATACGTGTTTCTCGTTTCTCGTTTTTTATATAGACTAGACCGTTGGTTTTACCGTTTGAATGGTTTTACACTAGTACTTTTGGGGCCCTTTATAGCTTGTTGTTCGGTGTGATCCAAGGCTCCGTGTTGAAGGCCGTACATTGACCTATAATGGTTTACTTTTATAAATTGTTATTTGGATGGAGAGTTGTCTCATTGGCACTCACACCACATCTTCCTATATCTATTAAACCTCTTTGATTGAATTTTCAAAGCAAAAAAAAAAAAAAATGACAGAAGTTGCTCATTTTTTCATTCTGAAAAGCTTGATGTCTCTATTTTATAAAATTGGAATAAAATTTGGGGGTCACAGGCCATCCAAGAGATTTTTTGACGTCTGAAAATGAGTACAAATAGGCTAAATATAGGGAAAACAGACATAGCCTCTGGTCTTTGTTAGTCTTGTATTATTTTTACTTTTAGTTTCTTGTGTATAATTTGGAGTTTAGTATGACGTCCATTATCACTGAACTAGTATATATATTTGTTTAGGGGCCAGCTTAAGGACGCCTCCGGGTGCGGGAATTTCTCGCTGCATTGAAGACCTATTGGTGACCTTCTGTTGTTTGTTCTGTGGTCGGGTTGTTGTCTCTTTGACACATTCCCCATTTCCATTCTCAATTTTATTATAAAATATCTTTGATTGAATTTTCAAAGCAAAAAAAAATGACAGAAGTTACTCATTTTTTCATACTGAAAAGCTTGATGTCTCTATTTTATCAAATTGGAATAAAACTTTGGGGTCACCGGCCATCCAAGAGATTTTTTGACCTCTGAAAATGAGTGCAAATAGGCTAAATATAGGGAAAACGGTAATAAAATCTCTTTGATTGAATTTTCAAAGCAAAATAAATGACAGAAGTTGCTCATTTTTTCATACTGAAAAGCTTGATGTCTCTTTCTTATAAAATTGGAATAAAATTTGGGGGTCACTGGCCTTCCAAGAGATTTTTTGACGTCTGAAAATGAGTGCAAATAGGCTAAATATAGGGAAAACAGACATAAAATCTCTTTGATTGAATTTTTGCAGCAAAAAATATGACAGAATTTGGGGGTCACCGGCAATATAAGAAAAATAATTTCTTTTTATGACTGACTTACCATGGAAGCAGACATTATAAGTACCAATTCTGAAAAAATCAATTTTTATGCATGGAGAAGTTTGATGTCAACATAAGTCTTTAACAGTAATAAAATCTCTTTGATTGAATTTTTAAAGCAAAATAAATGACAGAAATTGCTCATTTTTTCATACTGAAAAGCTTGATGTCTCTATTTTATAAAATTGGAATAAAATTTGGGGTCACCGGCCATCCAAGAGATTTTTTGACGTCTGAAAATGAGTACAAATAGGCTAAATATAGGAAAAACAGACATAAAATATCTTTGATTGAATTTTCAAAGCAAAATAAATGACAGAAGTTGCTCATTTTTTCATACTGAAAAGCTTGATGTCTCTATTTTATCAAATTGGAATAAAACTTTGGGGTCACCGGCCATCCAAGAGATTTTTTTACCTCTGAAAATGAGTGCAAATAGGCTAAATATAGGGAAAACGGTAATAAAATCTCTTTGATTGAATTTTTAAAGCAAAATAAATGACAGAAGTTGCTCATTTTTTTCATACTGAAAAGCTTGATGTCTCTTTCTTATAAAATTGGAATAAAATTTGGGGGTCACTGGCCTTCCAAGAGATTTTTTGACGTCTGAAAATGAGTGCAAATAGGCTAAATATAGGGAAAACAGACATAAAATCTCTTTGATTGAATTTTTGCAGCAAAAAATATGACAGAATTTGGGGGTCACCGGCAATATAAGAAAAATAATTTCTTTTTATGACTGACTTACCATGGAAGCAGACATTATAAGTACCAATTCTGAAAAAATCAATTTGTATGCATGGAGAAGTTTGATGTCAACATATATCTTTAAAAGTTTCCAAGGGAATTTAATAAAATTTGGAAGGGTAATTAGGTATTATTTGCAGATACAAAAGTTGATTTTAGGGGTTTCCCACGGTAAAAACATGGACTAGGCCATTACTCTATTTCAAATGTCATCAACATATCGCTTGCCATTTCTATTTGTAAATATTAATTAAAACTTCATAGGATTATTTTTAAGTATCATTTGTAGATATACAAATAGCATATAGAATTTTTTTATTTACCATTCTGACTTTGTAGTCAATTATGTTAAACAAGGACTTAGCTATTTATGTGTACTCTATATATCTCCTTTCTGAGGAGTACCACCATGCGGTATGGTGTAAATAAGACATTTTGTACATGGAACAGGCATATATTAATGTGACATTTGCTTATCCGGTGCAGTAGTTAGGCTGTGATGGTTCTTACTACCACATGGTTAACTACCTTCCAATTCTGTTTGTGGGGAAAGGGGGAGGAGCACTTCAGTAATTTTTGGTAGCGATAAGAAGCCACTATATCTACATGATCTAGTTCCCTGCCTTTTTCATATATTTTGAATATTTAATCCAAAATAGTGCCTCCCACAAAACATTTACCTTTTCATAGTTTGCATGGTAAAGCATTGACAAAACCATTTCTACATTTGTCATTTGTTATAGTTCACATCTCATATATGCAACTTCCATGGGACTTCACTTGGTTTTTTTAGTTTTTAATTTTAGTGATTCCACCATTGATTACCATAATCTTAAGGGTAGTCTCAATACATTTCATTCTCTTTTTTACACTTTAACAAACATAGCTTGTCTTGCATGGATAGATGGTTATGATAAGCAAAATTCGACCTGGATGTAATATCATCAGGCGGATCAAATGTTACAGATGATATTGTTAAGATTTTTTCCGTAGAGCGGTTCTAGCCATTTTTGAAGGGAGGGTTTCAACTATATTTCCTCATTCAAAAGCACTGATCGTAAAAAAAAAATTGGGATTCTAACCGCAGGAAGCACTAACTTTCACTTCCCATGATGTATGTTTGTATATATTTTCAAAATTCTTATGAATCCTGTATAATAGATATAGGAAGATGTGGTATGAGTGCCAATCAGACAACTCTCCATCCAAATGCCCTTTTTGACTGGTTTGTCACATAATTTCTCTGTTTAATGCTACATGTACATGCTCAAATTGACTTTCTTTTTTCATGTTAAAAGTATATTCATTGTCTAAAGAAGAAATTTTTGTACCAAATAACATTTTGCTATTTAACTTTTATTGTACAAGACAGCTGGTACAAGAACTATCCTGACTATTTGTCAATCGGAATTTATTTTTTTAGCATAGCCTGATTTTAATTAATCTACATTGTAGAATTTATTAATTCTATCCATGAAAAGTGAACTATACTGTAGTAAAACACATACGGTTAAATGTATATCTTTGTCAATTTTTGTTTATTCTGCAAAGTGAATACAATCATGACGAACATTTTATTAATGTGCTTAAACCATGATTGTGACGACATATGATAAGTGTGAGCTGAGAGTCTGCTAATTTTTTATCCATAAGTCGCATTCTGTCTTTCTATCTGACAGGTTTTTATGTGTCAATATAAAAGGAAGATGTGGTATGATAATTGATTGCTAATGAGGCAACTCTCTGCAATAGACCAAATGACACAGAAGTTAACAGCTACAGGTCAAAAGTCGTTATCGCATAGTCAGCTATAAAAGGCCCTGCAATGACTAATGTAAAACAATTCAAATGAGAAAACTGATGGCCTATTTATGTACAAAATGATGAACAAAAACAAATATGTGACACGGCAACAAAACACTACCACTGAATTACAGGTTCATGACTTGGGACAGGAACATACAGAATGTGGTGGGGTTAATATTTGAAGGCGCCAACCCTTCCCCTTAACCTGGGACATTGGTGTAATGGTACAACATATGGGAAGGCTTTTATCAATTTGTATTATTCATTTGTGAACTCTGAATCTAGCGAAAAGTAGATTATCACAGAAAAATGTGCAAAATGAGTTGTATAACAACCTTTATGAAGCAAAAAAAAAAAAAAATGTGACGAGCTTTGTATGGACATAAAAGTCTGTCATAAAATTAAAGATTTCAGTTAATTTGCATTTTACAATATCTTTTGTAACTGCTGTATTTCACATGTTATCTTTCCTTTCTACTGTCAAGACTGTAGGATAGCAAGTGGTTCAAATATATGCCTATTGACACAGGCACTCGTCTCAGAAAAAAAATTTCCTATATACCTTTATCTTGTGTTATATAAAGGTATATAGGAAATTTTTTTTCTGAGACGAGTGCCTGTGCCTATTGAGACTAACATTAAATGCAATAGAAATGAGCAAAAAAAGAAAGCAAATTTTAATAACTACAGCCGCAGTATGCATTTTTAAATGTAAATACAATGTATGTGCTAGGGCCTAAATTGACCCTGAATCATTTAAAGTGTTTTTTGGCCTAAGACTTTTTAATACTATTAAACTATTACATGTAATATACTATGCCCTTTGTAATTTCCTTTCTATTTAAAAAACATTTTGTACATATGGGAGGATTATTTATTTAACAAAAACACTTCACGAGTTTTGAATTGCTGGAAAATATTACATCTACATACAAGCCCCCTCTTTCATTCAAAAACCTTTAAAGGCACATACTCATACATTTTTGTAATTTTGACTTTTGAATAATTTTTATACATTCGACATGTCCGATACATCAAATTAGTATTCTATTGCTTTAAAAACATGACACGTTTAATATTGGGGCATTTAAAAGGTATTTTTTTGCAATATTTAAATGTTGATAGTTGAAATTTTTCAGTTTTAATGTTAAAATTGAACACCCAAAGTTGAATATAAAAGTAGTCATTTTGTCTATAATATATATATCGTATTGCCATGAGACTTGGTCCACAGGCTTTTAATTTAGTAAGCGCTGGTCACACAAACATGACAAAGTTGGTTAAGATCGGTTAAGTCCTACTATCCTATTAGATCAGAACATAGTTATTATCCTTTGATTTTTCTTTGTTTACAAATATAGACTCTAGTGTGAACATTACATATCTTGCAATTTTTTTTCATACACCTTTAAAAAAATTATGCCTTAATTTAAAGTGGAAGTATTTAAAGAGGTTGAAATTACACTGTAAAAAAACTTTTGGTCATGAATGGACCAGCTGAAAAGGTTAAAAATTAGTATGTCTGAAGCTGTCAAGAGAATATAACACCCACTTAGCGCATTTGCAATTTTCAAAATATTTCATTTAATGTCTTTAACATGTTAAAGAAATGCACTACGAAATAACTGTGTTCTTGAGCCAATTGCTGATCAGTTAACAGCAATATCAAGAACAGAGGCCTAATAAGCTTTTAAAATTAAAAAAAAAAAAAAAACATTTTATGACAAGACCGGTTTTCCCTTTAGGTAGTAAAAGTTTTGTTTTTCTCTCATGAAGGTTCTGTAGGATCAAATACATTGCAGGAGGGTCAGGAAAAGTTTTAAAGAATAGAGAATAATGCATGTAATGTGCACAATACATTTGTAAATAAAGAAAATAGACATAACAATGAAGAATAATGGGGTGTTAAATTATAAATAATACAGAAAAATGGAAAAAACAATAAAATAAATAGAGATAAATGGTATAAAGAATTAGATAAGATAGAAATGAGGCCCCTCCACACAGACCATCAGTAAGAAAGGTAGTTTTGTGAAATGATTCATTTTTAAAAATAATTTATACAGTCTAGACGGGAAATGTTCTACATTTTAAGTGTGCATGCTTAACCAAAAATGTGACAACTGGAATCCGGGATAAATCACCCGCATTCGCATTCGAATATTCCAGGTTTACAACAAGAAAATTCTGTTTGCATATATATTATACAAACCTCTTACTTTCATGACCTTTTCTCCCAGAAACCCAAATGGTCCGACATCTATGCAGATGACGTATACACACCTGAACTCCAAGGTCCACAAATTTTCAAATCAATTACATGATAGAAGTACCATCAGCTATGCCTATGGTTACATGTATATTTCAGCCTAAAAAGAGGGGGTCATTGTTTTGTTGTTCGACACGGATATTGTTTTGAAATTATTTCCCCAATTTTACGCTTACAAATTAATTTCAGGGGTCGTGAATCGCTCTTTGAGCATTTATATTCAATTCATTAGTACTTACTTATCAGTTTTCCCCCTTTACATGAATTGTTTACATCCATGGCCATCTTTCGCATATTTGCCGGACCTTTTCTAGTGTAAGACAAGGGTGAAACTGCTTTATAAGCTACCAAAATGAAGATCGTTATCTATAATTTCGATCTGCATTACAGTATTCACGAAAAGCAGTTCACGTGTTCGATTATTATGAGTTATTCTCTCTTCAGTCTTCTCCGACGTCAAGAACATGCTCCATATTTTTAGAACGGAAGTACTATTTCGACAATGACAATTGTAACAATAAACTTTATTAAGTTTTGAAATTGCAGTTAATAAACTCTTTCTCAATGTATTTAAAGAAAAGAGATTATTTTAATGATCAAATTTTATTGTTATGACAAATTACGACAATGTACATGACTTACGATATCATTGCGCAACTTTATGCGCAGACGGCGCGAAAATTTAAACCCCCGAACTACCTTAAAAGATCAGACGACGTAATGGCAAACCACAATCTAACACGTTGTTAAAATGTCCTTAGTTAGTTTGGACAAAGACATCGTATGGATCAACCAATTCGTGATGGTGTCCATAACATTTACGGAGTGTCATTTTTAATCTGTCCTCCTCATAACTTTGTTGGAGCAGTTTCTGCGTTAGGAGCACACTCCTGTATATGAAGTCCGTATAGTGTGAACATGCACGAGCATAATGTATCAACTGAGGTATGTAAACACCATACGAAGGGGCAGCGGGTATGTTACTGCTGAGAAATAGGAAATTGATAATTGGGAAGTTGAAATCGTCCCGTTTATCATATATTTTCGTGTGAAGTCGTCCATCTGTGTCAATATTGAGGAAAAGATCAAGGTATGAAGCAGTCCTTCTAGTATAAGTAGTATCCTTAATTTCAAGTTCACAGGGATATATGAGATGTAAGTATTGACTGAAATATGGGTTATTCAATGATAGGACATCATCAATATATCTGAAAGTAAAATTAAAGAATTTCGCAAGGTGCTTTTTCTTTTTGTCTTTTAGAAGGTTCTGAATTCTGCTTCATACGAGTGAAAAAACAAATCGGCTAGTAGGGGTGCACAGTTAGTATCCATTGGAATACCGACTGTCTGTTGAAATATCAAGCCTCCAAACTCAACAAATATATTGTCGATCAAAAAGTCCAGCATTTTAATAATATCATCTTCAGTATATTTTCATTTTCAATTAGATTCAGTGTGGTTCTTCACAAAATATGAATTATTTTAACCCAAAACAAGAAATTTGTATCTACGATTCCTATTTTTTATAGAAAAAGCTCTGTTTAATGAGATGGTGAAGTTGATCTTTCAACTGAGCATGGGGAATAGCAGTGTAAAGCGTAGAAAAATCAAAAGTCTTTATGTTGCTGCAAAATTGCAAAGATTGTGATCAAAGATTACGCAGTAGATCTTTCGAATTTTCGAGAATCCACATCTGGTTAACACCACTGGTAGAATATATCTCATCACAATATTTTTGAAGCCCATCTTTAACTGTAGAAAGAATAGTAGTCAGTACTTTAGAAAGATGTTTAGTCGAACATTTTGATGACCCAGCTATGTATCGTTCTTTATATGGAGTTTTGTGAAGTTTTGGTATCCAGTATAATGACGGTAAATTTTCTTCGTTTAAAACGGATATATGATATTAAGCAGTAATCATTCAGGAAATGTTACACTGATCTCGTACATTTGTACCGGAATATCATTTCAATAAGAATATTAAGCAAGCAGAGTGTAGAAATGTAGAAATGTCTGAAGTTTTATTGTTTATTTGGCCATAACTTTCGTGAGGGTCGTTTTCATTTTCTGATGGGTAAAACACAAATGCAAAATTTTACGATTCTAATTTGGTTACAATGCATTAGCAAACTTTTCCAGAAATATTTTTCTTTGTGTTCACCTCTTCAGAAAATAAAAATGAGCCTGAATAATATCATGGCCAAATAAACAATAAAACTTCAGACATTTCTACATTTCTACATCTTAATATATTTATTTGATATAAGTAACTTTTCAAATATTTAAAATTCGACCGTCGAAAGTGAAGAAAGCAAGAAAACTTGACGTCATAATTAAATTGTTACCAATCAAGAACGAGCCACATTTTGATAATTTAAAAAAAAAATTGTCAACCGGTCGGCGAAAGTATAAATTGGTCAATAATTATAGAACGAATGATCGAGGACTTAGAAATAGAATTAAAAGTTAAAACCAGGGTTTACGTCCCACACATTTTAATAAAATAAGATTATAAAGACAATTTAAAATTTAATATTGTTCGAGCAACAGTTTTCTTTTGCAATGTATTTCAATAACAATTATTCAAATGATTTAGCAGGAGCACTAGCTGTAAACTCTAAAAATGAATAGAATATAAAGTGTCAGAGGTGATACCACTTTAAAAGACAATATACTTACATGCAAGTGTAAATTATCCTCACTTATTGTAAGTGCATACATTTGTACACGTGTATCGGTTGAAGATTTTCTCATTGACTACAATTATAGGTACATTGATATTTTTTACTGTTGTTGTTTTTTTTTTTTATTCTTCAATCAGCCAACTATTGTACAATTAACAGGTACACAAATACATTTGTACTTATACTTTATACAAATGTATCATGCTTACAAGGGATATATGCCAAAAATACCGTTTGAGATGTAAACAATTTTCGAGAGCCGTTAGTCGAGGGAAATTTGTTTACCTCGAAACCGGGATTTTAGGCAAATACTCCTTGTAAGCATTATATAATTGTTTAAGGTGGCTCACCCCAATAAGGACCCCCGGTAGAATTTTTTTATTTTCACATATTTTGTAGATATTTTTATGCTGAATCCAAAAATGCAAAGAAAAAAGGGGGTCACCAGGCTCGTTTTCCCCTCAAATGGAAGCGAAATGTGCGATTTTGACCCTATTTCCAAACGTTTCCACCCTTTCAACAATAACGACAACATCAAATTCAAAGACTTTTAGAACCATGTCAGTATGATTATTATGTGAAAAAACAATTAAATTTGAAATGCAAACGTTCCCCTTGGTTGTTTTAGATTTAAAAAATCCTTTTATTTTCAGATTTATGTCTAAATTTTGCATTTTCTAATTTCAGTTTAAGGCTAAAAATATTGGTTAAATCGATTTTTCGTAAAATTTCCCCGGTAGATTTTTTTTAAAACGGATATGTCAAAGCTATGAACTTTTCGAGCATTTTAAGGTAAAATAAAATGGGGGTCACCAGGCTTTTAAAAAAGTTACGAGCTTTTGTTTAACCCCTCTACCCCATGAGGTCTGATTTCAATGCACTCCATTAATTACTTTCTTGTGAATTTTTTATTTATGTCTTTAAATAAATAATGTTTGTAATTATGTCAATGGACGATAGCTGAATATAAATGTGATTAACATTTTACTGTTTGTTATAAAAAAAGCGAAATTTTGATTATTCTGGTGAAATACGGTAATTTTGTCTGGCGCGAGTTGCTTCCCTCTAAATTGGCGCCATAATCGGACAACAGAAATTTCAGGGTCGCCATTGCTCAGCAGCATACTGCACTGATAAATACGACCATGTACATGAATAACAGACATAGTGGCGAATAGACAGCGATGAAGGTAGAGTCATTACATAAGAAAACATAGATTTTTATATATTAGACAGCCAAATGTTATCAGTATCACGAAAAATACAAAGCGGGTTATCTCAAAATACTCGCTACTGTAGAAATCACTGCGGCTGAAACCTTGCATGGGCTAAATTTCTGTTCTATGTATAATCGTTATGGCTGTATCTTATTTATGTGTTTACTTGACCCTTAACCTGTTAACTGGCAAGTTGTGAACATGTATAGCCTGTTTTGAAAAAATATCCGTGTCAAACAGTCAAAAGGAGGGAGGGGATGGTCATTTTCAGCATCTGCGCTACCGTTAGCGTCAAATGAGTTGATTATATATCGTCATTCGTAAAATTTAATTTCGTAGCCACGTTAGGGTCAAATGGAGTAAAATATTTATCGTTAACGTCTATACTGACTAGTATTGTGGGTACCCATAACTTCCCTCGGACAGGGTTCATGATTCCCACTCCCTATCCCCAACTCCCATTTCCTTCCTTTACTCTAAAATTTTCTCCCTAACTTCTACTTCCATCCCCTTGCTCCCAGACAAAAAATGGCAAAATAT
Source organism: Mytilus coruscus (assembly GCA_017311375.1). Taxonomy (NCBI): domain Eukaryota; kingdom Metazoa; phylum Mollusca; class Bivalvia; order Mytilida; family Mytilidae; genus Mytilus; species Mytilus coruscus. The sequence continues at coordinate 12,930,509 of CM029599.1, forward strand.
ATTTCACAGATAATTCATCCCCCCTCTTTTCGAATTCTTGTCCTTTCACCCAAAATCATGTTTGCTCCAATTCACGTTCATCCCTTTTACATTTGCACCCTGAGTCTGTTTGTACCCTTCCTTTAATCTAAATCATGCTTTTGTTAGTATAGTTCTATAACAGGATAAAATATAGATATATTAAGTTTATTTTTATTGTTTAAAAATAAAGTGATTTACACGATATCAAAGGGTCTTTTCTATTTATAATCTTCATAAGATTTACTTCTACCAAACTAGTTACTTTTATTTTCACTTCAGACCAGGCTAACTAACGGACCTGCACATGATACCCCTCATTCCCATGAACATTCCCTTACCCCTGTCCACCTGATCAAGGGGTTTGATTGGAATGTTTGTTTTCTTGAGAATATAAATGGCCTAATTTGTAAATTATAACCACTACAGTACGATGCAATACATTTTATTGATGGATTCGTCTTGATCACAATTTGTTTACAATTAACCCCCATCCCCCACCCCACCCCAACCCCAACCCCCGCGTCTCTCTTTGGTATGAAATATTTCATAACATCAAGTATCAGGTTTAAACATACACGTGTAGGGCTTATCTTGTTTACCAAATAACACATACATTTGAGTTGAAAAATTCATTATTATTTTGTGCTTAGTATTTTTATATACAAAATTTGTGTATCCCATATTCCAAACAGGGTACAAGACACCTCAGCATAATTTGGTTGACGAGGAGTACAAATGTAGCTCAGCTGCATTTCAGAATTTTTAGGCAGAGAAATAACTTGTCCCTGGCAACAAAACAGCATGCCCCGAAAAGTCTGTATTCAACATATAAAAACAAAATCACCATTTACACTTGCTGTCCATGTAATTTTATTTTGTTTACTCATTATTGTTGCCACAAATTCTTCATTTTTTTACGCCGTAGCGGAGGGGGCATTAAGTTTTACCCTTGTCTGTCTGTACGTACGTCCCAAAATTGGTTTCCGTTCTCTGACTTCAGTTTGCCTCAACCAAATGTTATGAAACATACAAAATGCTTATTACCAACAAACACAGATCAAATTTGAATTTTTTTTGGTGGTGTCACTTTTACTGTTCTAGAGTAATGCCCCTTTACAAATGGAAAAATTGCTGAAATTTTTGTTTCCGTTCTCTAACTTTAGTTTGCCTCATCCAAATTAAATGTTATGAAACTTAAACACATTACTTTTTACAACAAAACTCAGATCAAGTAAAAATTTGGGTAGTGTCACTCTTACCATTCTTTAGTTATGTTCCTTTATGGGTAGTGTCACTCTTACCATTCTTTAGTTATGTTCCTTTATAACTTTATATGCTAGCGGGGGCATCATCTGTGTCCAATGGGCACATTCCCCATTTATTTAAAATATGAATTACATTATGCTTTTAAATGTCAATCATGGTTGATTTTCTGACAGAATTACTCTGACATTTAATTTCAGGCTTCAAGTACATGTGAGAGGAAGGAGTGATTTGTTGTGAAAGATCCTGGAATGTTCAACTTTACTTGGAAACTATTGGCAAAGTACTGACAGATTTTACAGGAGAAGCCAGTAACATATTGTCTTGCAGTTGGGAATGATATGTAAAGTGCTGAAACTTAAGAACAACATTGAAGCCAAGATCAACAATACTTGGAACTACATGTATAATCAAAGTACTGTCAGAATCCATATGAGAGAACCCAAGATCATCTACACTTGGTGTCTCTATGCAATGTGTTGTCAGAATCCACTTAAGAAGCCAAGATCAACTATAATTTGGAACTATATGCTTTAGTGCTGTCAAAATCCATAAAAAAAATCCAAGATCAAAAGGACCTACTTTACCTACCTGTCCCAATGATGAATACTATATTTATTGAGTCTTATAAAAAAAACACTGAAGAAGAATATTGATATAAAAATAATGAAAATATAGAGCTGATCAGCTAATGATTGTACATGTACATGGTGTATACATGTCAACAATTACTAGTATATTGAAATTAACAATGCTAATAAATGTTTTATAAATTTGATCTCATAGACATTTGAGGAATAAAATAAAAATGTTTCAAAAATGAATTTTAATAGAGCTGAATTAATTTTTTTGCTGTCTGTAGTGAATTTTGCTGCAAACACAATTCATGATATGCAGTTGTCTTTAATACAAAAGGTAGCTATGAGATTTGTAAATTTTGGAAATCATAATACCAAGTGGCAGTTGTGGTAAATGCACATGCCTTTGCCTCATCTTTTACCTCACCAACCCCTGACCTAAATGGCCACTTGAAATATTTTACATCATTTGGCATTTGTTTTCCATCCATGTGCTATTCAGTTTCTATTTCAAAAGTTATATTTTCTGGATAAAAGGAGAAATAAAATACAGTTTTGTTCAATGAGACAGCAACCAAACAAAACAACCAAAAGAATTATATATTGTCTGGGAAAACTTGTGTCTCACTATTAACTGACAACATTTTACCTACTGTAAATTCAGAAATTATTGCGTGCATTTATTATTGCGATTTTTGAAGTATGGACTAAACTGCGAGTTTAATTGTGATTCCAAAAAATCTGCATAAAGATCTATAATTCAGATATCAGAATGCAAGTTCTTATTATTGCAATATTCACCCTGTCGCATTATTTGCATTAATAAAACCTCACAATAATTTCTAAATTTACAGTATCACAATGATCCAGATTAATATTGTTTTGTAAATTTAGATATGCACTCAAATTGATACAGATTGCTACAAAGATCTCAACCTCATTTCATGGATCAGTGATCAAGGTTAAAGTTACCTGATTAGGGTTGTTTATCAGATACTGTTAGCAATAGCTATAGGTCATTTGTCAATGTCATGTTTTTGTGTTTTTGTCTTTTTTCTAATACTAAAAGAAATAGTACATGTAGTAGATAAACTATATGTATGCAATGATTCACAAATGTAAGGAGTACATGTCTGTCTGGCAGTTGTCATTGACCACATTTGCTGGTTCATTGGTCAATGGTAAGTCCTCTTTTAACATGCTACATTGTGTAATCAATAGGTTATTATATTTGGTGTATGGTATGATTATTAAATGTATATATTGAAATATTAAGTAAAAAGATGTGATATGATTGTAAATGAGACACTCCACAAGAGACCAATTAACACAGAAATAAACAACTATATGTCATCATACGATACGACCTTTGACAATGAGTAAAACCTTTACTGCATAGTTGGATATAAAAGGCCTCAAAATGACAAATTTACAATTTAAAATAATTCAAATGAGAAAACTAATGGCATGATTTATGTACAAAATAATGAACGAAAAACAAATATGCCTGTCTTGCAGGGTCTATCTGAACTTAACCTCATATTCATGGTTTTGTCTGTTACTGGCATACTATATATATGTTTCAAAATATTTGGTTGATGGGATGATTGTAACAGAGGCGGATTTAGGGGGAGTGTCCATTGGTTGATCATATAGGGAATCACTGAAGCATGACTGGAGCAGGCCTCTCTTAGGCAGTCAGTTCCCCCTTTCATGAAATATTCTGGTTTTGCTACTTTGTAAGGCTGGCTTGGATTGGTTTATCTGATCATTTTCATGATCATTGATAATATTAATTTTTCTGATATCAACATAAAACCAATCATGAATGATGATTAGTAAAGCAGGTGAGACATTTCAGCTTGTGCACTCTTGTTAACACAAAAATATATGGACTGTTACTAGAAGATGAATGGATAATGCATGCTTGGTATGGACAAAATTCCTATACGAAGCTGCGTATTTAACAATATTCAAGGTGATAGGACGTGCTGTTGGAATAGGTCACCTTTTCAAGCTTGAAAATATGTGAATAGGTCGGGAAAACTATCAGAAATATATGATAAGGTCAATATAGTTTCCATAACTTCTTCGTCTGTCATCTTTCTTGGTGTTCCCGGGTGTGATTTTATCAACCAATTTTTCTTTTTTGACACTTTGGTATTCTAGTCTTACATTACACTACATGAAACCGAAGCATTATAGGGACCCCGCGGCACCCTCTATCAATTAAGTATTGAAGTAGCCCCCGATCGAGTCCTATATACAAGGTAATAGGACGTGCCGCTGGAATAGGTCACCTTTTCAGGCTTAAATATATGTGTATAGGTCGGAATAACTATCAGAAATATAAGACAAGGTCAATAAAGTTCTCATAACTTCCCTGTCATCTTTCTGGTGTTCTCGGTTGTGTTTTTATCAACCAATTTTTATCTTATGACACTTTGGTACATTACACACCACATGAAACCCAAACAATATGGGAAAAGGTTACATTTTTACGGCACCCCCTAATAATTAAGTATTGAAGTCATATTTCTATACCCATGTTAACTCTACGATATGAAAATAAGGAGATGTGGTATGATTGCCAATGAGACAACTATCCACCAAAGTTAAAATTTAAAAGTCAATATTAAAAAAAAATTCATCTCCATATTATCACCATAGGCCGGTAATTACGTTTCTTTGCAGCTAGCAGGTGGGTCAAACCAGTGTTCACACATCATTAAAAAAGTTGTCATACATATTTCTTGCCGCAATGACACACTCCACTTCATTTTTTTTAAATCAATAACTTTCCTTATTAGCTTCCCTTTTGAAAAAACGCATGTCAAAAAGTAAGACAGAAGTTAAAGTTTGCCAATATCACCGACTAATATAGCGTCCCTGTGTACTGGGCTGAGTTTTAAAATTACAATCCCAACTTTTCCTGAACCTAGTAAGTAGTATAGATTTTGTTTATATATAATGTCTTTAACTGGTAGTGTTTGGAACTGCCCGGTAGACTGCGGATGTGTGTCCTAGGCAAAATCCGACTTTGTCAAACCAAATATTTTGCGCTTCTCCGCAAAGCATGCAGTATTGAGGATAATAGTAAATATCGATATATAAGGTCGGAATACAAGTAAGGTTCCGGTTGCTATTGACCAATTTTCATCTACATGATCAAAGGTGGAAAACTGCAAATTATTGTCCGGTTTTTTTCTGCGTAAAAAAAAATGTGTTGCTCGAGTTCCGTTAGTCTATTATAATAACTCATTCTTAATCAATTATTTTAGTTTTTACGCTGATATTTCCTCTTTTTTTTTCTTTTTTTTTTTTAATGCGAACTCTGTTGGCATATTGATAGATACAACAGAAAATAGAAAATTAACAAATAGCAAAATAAGTAAAAGGAAAATATCATAGATAGAAAACATTGGCCCCGAGGTCTCATGTTATAGGACTAGAGTTCCAAAAATCATAGAATCATGATACGAGAAAATTTGTTAGATATTTTCGTGACCATTATTTAATAAAGTATATAAATCTTTAAATAAAAATGTTATGTGTGACTGTCAAGTATTTTGTCTTTGTTTGAAAATTGTAATGTCCAAAATTTTTTTTGGAAAATAAAAAATACTTAACTATTATCAAAATATTGCATGTTAAAATATTTCACATACTCCGGAATTGTTATGTTCAAAAATTTTTGGCAAATAAAAAATACGTAACTATTATCAAAATTTTGCATTGGGAAAATATTTCACATACTCGGAGAATAAGATCCTACCAATACTTGGAAATGAAGATATTTCAAGTAAAAAAAGAGATTTATGACAGTAACAAAATGTTATAATACGCCAAACGGATAAAACGGTTAAAAGCTCATTAGAGCTTATGTTGACTCTGTTTGTATACTTTGCCGACTCTAAATAAAGCTTATTTATTATTATTTATCTATTTATTATTTATAGCGTTCAGATGAACCCTGATGCCTTTATATTATAGCATATACTATATGGGTTTTACTCGTTTTGAAAGCCGTAAGGTGACATGCAGTTGTTTACATCGCTATCCTTCGTTTACGGTTAAACATTGCGTCATTGGCAAAATATTTTCATATATATATACTAATACATCTAAAAGACATCTTTTGATATATTCAACCAGTATTTAAATGAAAATAGGGTGCGAACGGATCCAAGGGCGAACGTGTAGGGTGAGAATGTGTTTTGGAGCGGAACGCACCAGATACCGTCGTACATGTCAATATTTATATTTTCTTTTTTTTAATGTTATGCTTTAATATATCATGTATAATTCTGTCCTTTTTATGTGAAAAATGAACAAACCACTCTGTATTTCTGACCGTACGTATTTCCTGTTTTGTAGAACGTTTTGCATGGTTTTTTGACATCGGGAAAGGGTGCTTTCATACACGCCCGCGTTCCAATGTCGTCAAAACTATTTTTAAGAAAAACCCCTCAAAGCGACCGTTTCCAAGGCGCTCGTCGTTAGAAACATGCGTTAAAATATGCGCACTGTTAAAGGGCCGAGCCACCTTAATTCCAATGAATGCTCTTTGTATCCACCTAAACAAAAAGTCTAGAAGTCTTCGGAAGTCGCGTTATTTTTAGACATGGTATATCTGTGGAATTCTCTAATGACAAATACACCGACAGGGAAAAGAAAATCTCAGTTTGGAAAATTGGTGAAAAATACCATTTCTATCATCCAATCGAAATACAGCATCATCACATAGGTGGAATTAGTACAAATAAAGTCTCCTGTTACTCCACTTCCACGTTGAGCAAACGGTAATGTGAATAATTCTTTTTGCTTGACAGTTCATTTCGATTTTGTTGAAAAGTCAAAGACAACTATTTGGATTTAAACATCTAAACCTTAAAGTCCGGTTGTAAATTACAGGATGACAAACAATTGTACATGTACTAGGATTTAAAATTGTGGAAAATATGAAATGTATTTGCACACGCTATACGAAACAGTAGAAAAGCTCGGCGAGCCTCGCGTTTCGTCCTGTTTCTAAACTCGTAGAAACAGTTTTTATATTTTCCAAGAATGTACATATATTGTATATAAAACTGTAGAGGTATCATCGAGAACATTAACCCATGACGCAAAATGTTATCAATTTAACAATTTGAAATCAATATCTGACTACACCTACATGTATTTTCAGAGATCGAAAGAGAGACGTTCACATTTGTAAATTTATATACTGAAATATCTATTTGATATTTAAATATTTAAAATTGAGAATGGAAATGGGGAATGTGTCAAATAGACAACAACCCGACCAAAGAGCAGAAAACAGCCGAAGGCCACCAATGGGTCTCAAAACAGCAAGAAAATCCCGCACTCGGAGGCGGGCTTCAGCTGGCCCCTAAACAAAAAAGTGTACCAGTTCAATGAAAAAGGACGTCACACTAAACTCCAAAACATATAAATGAACTAATATTAAAAAAAAAACATACAAGACTAACAAAGGCCAGAGGCTCCTGACTTGGGACAAGCGCAAAAATGCGGCGGGGTTAAACATGTTTTGTGAGATCTCAACCCACCCTTATACCTCTAGCCAATGTAGAATAAACAAACACACAGCAATTGGTCTCTTTTAAAAAAAATCCATAAAACGTATAGTAATTAAATAAAAACGAATATATATTTGCCTACCGATTATTAAATGTTTATTCATTTTTCTCATAAAATTCAAACATTAATTTTGCGTTTCTTCATTTTATTCTGAATGTAAATGATATTTTGCTGGAAGTTAAACAAACATTGAGTTGTAAGTTAGTCTAAGCTTGGAGGATTTTTATATGCTGAAAGCGAGGAAGGAAGACAATTATTGTCCCAGCATAGAAAGTAGGAGGAACTGATTGTTTGTATTTTATTGGGGATATTTTACTGCAATTATACAGATTATTATACAAATATATCATGCTTACAAGGGGTATTTTTGGCAAATACCCCTTGTAATCATGATAATTATAACTGTATAATTCCTTCGAATGCTCTTTGCATCCATCTAAACGAAAAGTCTAGATGTCTTCGGAAGTCGCGTTATTTTAAGACATGGTTTTACCCATCTGCCCAGCATATGGAAGCCCCTAATGACAAATACACCGGCAGAAAAAAAGAAATTCTCAATTTTTGGAATATTTGTGAGAAATACTATTTCTCTCATCCAATTAAAATACAGCATTATTACATAAGGTGGAATTATCAGAAATAATCACCTGTGGTTTGATCTGTCACCTTTAGCATTTTTTCCAAAATAAATGAGTGGTTCTTTCTTCGAATCGGCGAAAAATTATGTAGCTTTTGATGTCATGAAAGAAAAGTTCCTTCATAATAGAAATGAAAAAAAATTTGTAATATTATTTCCACTGAAACAAATATAAAAGTATTTTGTTCCTAGCAGAATAAAGGATATAGAATATTTGTTACAACTGGAACAGATATTATGTCATTTATAATTACAAAGTTCCCAGAGGAACTTCTGTTAGGCGGAACTAATATACGTTGACAATGACTCGTCTACGTTTGGTCGCATACTGTAGTATACAGTGGCATTTTAATTAAAATCAATGGACCCAAGCACTGTCTTTGTCATTTATGTTTTACATTAACAAATCCGAACGTATATGTATAAATGTACATAAAAAATTATAAATCTTATTATCAAATAAATAAATTTGGTGTATTTATTGTCTTCTGATTGGTTAAAAGTATTACTTTTATTTTCAATGTTGTCAATTTTTATGGCGACATGCCCACTCTGACGTTGTGTATTCATACGCCAACATGTGTGTACGTTGTTATTGTTAATATAAATAATATAAAAAGTTCATTGAGCCTTATTTTTGATAGAAATTTATTTATAATGAATGGCAATAATTTATTTTGAATTTATTGAACCATAGAATTAATTTTTGACTCTTCACATTTAACATAATCCGCGGACTATTCAGTGTGAAGAGTCAAAAATTAATTTTATGGTTCAATAAATTCAAAATAAATAATAGCCATTCATTAAATAACCGTCAACGAGTCTCGTGCTCGCCTCAAGTGGAGTTAGACATTTACATAATGTTCGAATTCCGGCGTGGTCAAACCAAAGACATTTGGTTTTCACCGCGTATACTCTAAGCAAGCGGCATTTAAAAGTAAGATTAAACCTGGTATTACCAAAAATGTATGTCTTTTATGATACCTTACGGCTTGTTAACAAATGCGTAAAGAATTCGACAGCGCCTCGGTCTTGTACAAAGCAGAGTTTATATGCATCTCACACTATCATGCTTTCGTCTTGAATTAGCATTTAATTTGCCACTGGACGTTAATTATAAACAACCAAACATCTATCCTAATTGACTATGCGGTATGGGATGTTATCATTGTTGAAGGCAGAAAGGTGACCTATACATGCAACTGTAAACTTCTATGTCATTTGGTCTCTGGTGGAGAGTTATCTTGTCAACGTATATTTGTTCTGCCTAACAGAAGTTCCGTTGTTACAAATAATGCCATAATATCTGTTCCTGATGGAACAATATTCTATAACCTTTATCCCGTTAGGAACAAATACTGTAACATTTGTTCCAGGGGAAATAATATTACAGAATATTTCTTCCATTTGGAACTTATATTATGAAGGAACTTATATTTCGTGACAGTCTCATTGGCAATCATATCACATCTTCTTATTTTTTATATTCCATTTGACCTGTTTGACATCAGCTGCACTATTGTCACCATTAGTTACAGCACGAGCTTGACTGTGCCGGTATATTCCAAGGCAGTTCATAAAAAGTCCAATTAAAATGATCAGCCTCATGTTTATTATTTATTATCATTTCAATTGATAAAACTTTGCAGTGGGTATCGTTTTATACTAAACATAATATAAATTTTGATACTATCATCAGATTACCTTTTGACTTAAGTTATAACAATTTATACCGGTGTACTGTGATTGATATTGGAAATTGACAATTTAATGGAGTTTAACTCAGACAAACAAATATTCGAAACATTATACACGTATATACTCTCGATTACACATAGAAAAAGAAACTCATAAAATTTCACATAACAACGAAAGCAGAAAAAAGCTAGTTGGGAAGCAATTTTTCAATTTGTCCACTAGAGTCATTACTGACACCTTTATCCATCTGATAAATGGTACAGTTTATGGTGACTATCACCTGAATACATATCACATTTTTATCAAGGCCACATTCTAAAAGACATCAATAGTTCCTAAAATGTACATCATTTCAGTTTCATGGATGAACTAATATGTTCTAACAATACTTTGGAAGCCGGATGCGGCCTATCGCCTTTGTAATTGTCAACGTCGAAAACGCGAAATTGCTTAATCATGGATGCGAAAACATGAAATAGAGAAAGCGAAATCCTGTAAAAGAGAGGCGAAGGATACCAAAGGGACATTCAAACTCATTAGTCGAAAATTAACTTACAACGATAAGACAAAAAGAAAAAGACAAACAGACAAACGAAAGTACACAAAACAACACAGAAAACCAAAATCAAAACAGTTTCACATTTGTTTTCGTTTTCACAATTTCGCTTTCGCGTTTTCACATTTAAATGGTCATAATTCTAGAGTATTATTCATTCTCTAGACAATGAATGATCATGGAAATGCAAAATCACAAAAACGCTAAAACGCGAAATCGCAAAAGGCGAAAACACATGTTTTTTTTTGTGTTCTTGTTTTTGTTTTGTTTTTGTTTTTGGGGATGGGTTTTTTAATCGACCATAATTGAACTTAAAAATATTACTTTGCTTTAGATTTTGTTTTCCGTTGCAAATCTGAAAAAAAAACTCAGGCCCCACAAAGTTTTAATAAAACGTGTCTTATTCTTCCGTGATGAGGTAAAGTTTAACATGAAGTTAAGTAGTTTAAAAAAGTTTCCGTACTCGATGGTGGTTCTAATAAATACATAAGACGATATTGATAATATTTGAATTACACATTGATAGTTGTTGTCTTATGTCATTTAACGTCCTGCACATGTATGAAATACTTGCCACTGGACGAAATAATTTAGGGAATATCAACGATGGAATAGCTAACCCGTAACCGGTACTCTTGACAATGCGACAATGGAGTTGATAAATAAATCACGTTGTGGCATTCAAGACCATGAGATACACAAGATTATGGTCAAACCTTTTGTTTTAAGTATTGTTAAACGATGTCATCATATCCATATTCTGTTCAATAATTTTTCACAGTACTACCGATGTCCCCAGGTCTCAGTTCGAGGGATAATTTGGTGACTGATCTAAAAAATAATGTGTTACATTATCTCTTTATTACATGCATACAAGGATGTGTGGAGTATACATTAATGTGACAACGATATCAGTCAAGGTCGTTAAAAACCAACAGTTAGTTACACACTAAAAGAGGAACATGATATATGTATTGTTTATTATCATTTACTGATTTTGAGGCATTAATGCAGTTTATTTTAAACCATTGTTTGGTGTTAACTTTCAGCTAGGCATGTCGCATTAATATATCATTTTATATTAAAGTCATCCAATTAGACATCATTTGAAGCACCAGTTTCTGGTTCTGTCCTACATGTATATGAGGCCTTGATGGGGTCATTCATTTTTATCTATTCTTTATTTTTTTGGGCCGTTATTCTCTATTTCTTATATTTCATCACCCAAATATTCTCTATTCTTTTCTTTTTATTTTGCTTTTGTTTCTGTAATCTTTACAGAATATACAGGTTATGTTCTTCTCGTATATTTTATGATGATATGATACTATACGCCTAACAGGACGGGGAGACAGTGCTTGATTTTCATACGATGAAGACATAATCTTTCAATCAATTAATTGAGGTCCGGAGCTGGCATGTCAGTAACTGCTAGTATAGTCCTTTGTTAATTTATGTTGATCATTGTCATTTTGCTTAGTTTCTTCTGTTACCTATTCTGACATCGGACTCGGACTTCTTTTAAACTGAGTTTTACTGTGCGTATTGCTGTGCGTTTGTTTATTCCACATTGACTACAGACATAGGGGGAGGGTTGAGATCTCACAAAACATGTTTAACCCCTTTGTACTTGATGATATAGGTACAGTCGTACCACGACGCTGGTCTTATATAACATGATAATTCCATTTCTTTCACACGGACAAACATTAGCATATCAAGGATTAATGTATGATAAAATATGGTATACGTATACAGATTAAGTGTGGTCATGTATGATAGAAAATAGTCGTGTACATCCGTTAAAAACGTGATCAGTATATTTAAAGTGTTGTAAGGTGTTGGGTGGTGAAAAAAGACAAGTTCAACGTATAAGCAATTGTATGTATAGATAAGGACTGTTTTTTTATGTTGAATTTAGAACTTGCATGTTCGTCAAAAACAACAAAAGATTCAAGTTTTGAAATCCATCCAAGTACTGTACTATTGAGTACTAGTATATCGTCAATAATCTCGCTTTTATAAATGGTATGCGCATTTGTTGACATGTGACAAATATAAATCGTACATATTTCAGGTCTAAAGTAAATAAAAAAAAAATATCTTACATTATTAGTTACATAGTGTGGTAGTGACCTTATATGATCAGTATGGGGTTAGTAAATTCTATATGTGGTAAAAGAGAAGCTCGAAGCACATATGGAATTCATTGACCCCATATATCGTATTAGGTCACTGGCACACTGTGTAACGAATTTATCTTACCGACTATCTTAACATTTAGATTAGTGGTCATTCAGAGTGATCAAATCTTCAATATGAAGAACCTACTGACATTGGTCTATACAAAAACAAATGACAACAATAACAACTTGTTATAGCTTTTAATGTGTTTCTGCATTTATTTCAATCGTTAATCATCAATTTCTTAGGTTTGTTGAAACGTTTCAGATTTTCCCTCAACTCCGTGTTGTTTTTATAAAGGGACGTAACACCACTACTAACCATGTATCAAAATAAGTCACGCATACTAACCCCATATGAAATATACACGGTCTCCACGCGGTAGCTTTTAACCAATGATATTCCTGGAAATGTATAGGAGGTAAGATAAACAGAATTACAAGTACTATATAATTGATTTTTCCGCACCTCCTGCCAGGTATTGTCTATCTGCATTAAACTCATAGAAGACGATTTGAAATCGTGGCGCTACATGTAGCTTGCTCTGGATTGCATGAAGTATCGAACGCTTTAGTTGGATTCAATATAAACCCTAATCGGGTATCACCACGTACATGCACTGTCATATGAAGTAGATTTCCAAGTTCATATATATTCTTATATACTATACGCCTTGTTGCTTTTTCTTCCATTCCGGGTTAGTTCTGACACTACACAACTTTTAAAACCAGTTAAAGCTATCTGGGGCAATATTTAAACAATGTACAATGCATAAAACTTTTCAAAGAGTCATGTTTAAACCATTGTAAACACTTCAAACAAAGCATTTTATTCTTTAATTTTCAAAAATAACTTTTTTTTATGATCACCAGGTTTGTCAATTTGAGGGAACAGTCTATTGAGACAAAACGCTGTAATAATCCGTGTACACACATATTTTGGACTGAAAAACGATATTGCATCATACTCGTTATATATATTATGCAATTTACTATTTGGCATTTGACCCAGTTTGCATAATAATTGATGTCTACCATTGTTTTTAAATATAGATAAACAATCATCAAGTGTTAAGTTTATTTTGTCATTTGGTCGTTATGTTTGAATTTCCTTCAAACTATATCTTGATCTTATTGCATCACTATCAAAGGATCTTAAATAAAGACTACAAATTTCAGAGTTTTTATACATATAAAACATTCGGTCTTGTACAAGTATCGGTTAAAATATCACATGACCAGAAACACACGACGAAACATAGGAGGTTGACATGGTTGACGTCATTTTAATATGGTTTCGTCGATCAATATCGCTGTCTATGACGAGGCGGATACGTTTTGATTACGACTATGTTAGGGTTCATCTGCTTCCAGAAATCTTCTGAAACTTTGTTTGTTTCTATGTTGCATCCGGTATGAGTATAAGCTTTTGATGAGTTATCATTTTTCATGTTTCAAGAGAGATAATAGCTTTTTTCCATTTTTTTAAAGGTGGATAACTGAATCATGATTTTATATGTTTTGTGTGTTTCACTGTGTGGAGACTGATCTGGTTTGGTGAATTCTATTTGACAATAATCTTAGCTCCTCTTTTGTTCTTTCCTCCCTTTTGAGCCTTCTCCTTTGCTTGTTTTCGATGTGTTCATGGTGGTAACAAGGGTGACCGTGGGATCAATGGTAGTGAAAGTGGAAGTTTTAAGAAAGTGGCTGCTGATTTTTCAATCGGCAAACCTCGGGTGACTCCGCTTCTCTCCATCTATTAGATAGAGATACGGAATCGGCCGAGTTGTGACGAATGCTGATTATTGTGAGAGTTTCTTTTGCAATGAAGTAAGATTTGATACTTTTTGTGAGCTTTTCAGATTGTGGCTTTAGGTTAGGATTCTATTGTAAGGTAAGTGGCAAGGTTTTGTTATAGTTTTTAGCATGAAATATGCAGTGTAAAAAGTGACAAATTTATAAAAAAAAAAAAAATCACCGAGATCAACAACCCTCCCATTTATGGCAATATTAAGGAATTTGGTGAAACATGACGTCCTAGAAATGAACAATTTTAAACTGAAGGTTTTTCTCAATACTAGTAAAACTAAAATTTAGATTACATAATCAAATTGGCGTTTTTAGTTTGTTTAGGTTATACTTTCTATGACATTGTATAATTCGAACATTTGTTTTTATCCCAGCAATTCAATATGGTGGCTTACTGGTTAGTTCAGACATATCAATTATTAATTTCATTCGCATGTTTGGCAATGACACAAATGATTCTAAATAAACATTGCATTTGAATATAAATCAAAGAGATAATCATCTTCAGAAATCTCTTATACTGATCAATTTTACAACATCTGTCTTTTAAATATTATTTCATCTCATTAAAGCTGATTTAAAAAAAGTTTACAAACTGTTTGATCGACTTGCTAGCAAACCTTGTCAGCATGTTTGTTCTAGTATTGCAATGAAACATTGACACCTGAAATCAATAGATAAGCGAGGTATAAGCTTGTAAATTATACTTAAATGTGCTGGAAGTTAAGGACAAACCAATTAAAGATTGAAACATCATATGATAAATATCATTCATTCGTGTTTCATTATCTGGATTAAATCTTCATTCTAATAATTTGTAATTATGTCATTTGCAAGTTATATGCCATGTTTTAAACTGACACAAAGTTAAAAAAAAAAAAAAAAACAAAAAAACAAAAAACAAAAAAAAAAAAAAAAAAAAAAAAACACCCTACCCCTAAAAAAAAACCCAAAGAACGAGAAGGAGTACTCTTTTTATAAGTTTGTTCGACCTCTAATACAAACGACATCGAAATGAACGAAATATGATGACATTGTCTTCTGGCAACATAAAATTCATTTTTATTTTCCTCCAACTTAATTTTTCCGTTTATTCTTTTTTTAAATTCTTATGAAAGTGTCTGCTGGTCTCCGGCTTGATGTTTGAAACGGTTTGCCAAAATGAATGCTGGATTCCGAAACAATTTGATATCAAGTAATTTTCCATGTATTTTTTTATTATTGATATACTTTGTATTAGAAGTCTGAGTACCCGAATAGAACCACATACCTTCGGAAAGAAAACCGGCAATTCTGGTCAATTAAGATTGATATCAAGCAATTTTCCATGTATTTTTTATTATTGTTATACTTTGCATTAGAAGCCTGAGTACGCGAATAGAACCACCTACCTTCGGAAAATTAACCGGCAATTCTGGTCAATTAAGAAAGGAATCTGCCTTGACATGTTAAGCTGTGTTCGAACTTATCCTTAATTGTTCTGACGTCGTCTAACAACTTTCTTTTTAGGACTTGTTGGACCCAAGTGGTCATAAAAGGCCCGTCAGATGCCAGAGAAATTTCGAGCTAGGTTCGAACTTATAAAAGCCCTAATATTGTTCCTTTTATTTTTCTTAATTATAATTTTTTTTTTTTTTTTTTATTAAAGCACAAATTACACCCATAAGAGGGCCAAAGGCATGACAATGACATGTAATAACAACAATATAATGATGACATTAAAATTTACACAAAAAATAAAAATAAACCAAAACATTAAACATTAAACACAACAAATGACCTCAAGTGCCCCTATCCTCAGTTCCATAGACTGTTTAATAAAGGAGCCTGAGTGAAAGCTGTTGATATGAAGTAGGACTATTTCGATTGATTCTACAAATGTTTTTAAAAAATGTGATAACAGATAAAGATTTAACAGTCGTAAATAGCCTTATGCATCTGTCCTAAGTCAGGAGCCTGTTGCTCAGTGGTTGTCAATAGTTTGTAAGTGTGGTTCATAGGTGTTTCTCGGTTTTTTATAGATTAGACCGTTGGTTTTCCTGTTTGAAATGTTTTACACTAGTCATTTTGGGGACCTTTATAGCTTGCTGTTCGCTGTGAGCCAAGGTACCGTGTTGAAGGCCGTTCTTTGACCTTTAATGGTAAACTTTTTATACATTGTGACTTGGATGGAGAGTTGTCTCATTGGCACTCATACCACATCTTCTTATTTATATTATCCATATAAATTTGTAAACTCAATTTGCGCCAGTTCAAATCAACGGTTTAGGTCGGAAAGAATTAACATATTATAGTTACTTTTTAACTGTTTTAATGACAATTATTTTAAGCATAAATTTTTTTTCTTGTCACTTATTTCGTTAATTGATAGCGTTTGATTTTGTCAGTTTTTAGTGATTTCCCCTTTTTAAATTTGCCTTGGAGTTCAGTACTCTTGTCATACATTTTACCTAACATAAAAATATAACATTATTCTGCGGTTTGATGTTTTATGTACAATACCATCATAAATATAGCAGCAACAACAAATAGGTAAATACATAGTTAAACTTCTATAAATACACACTTATGGAATGTCTGAAGAAGTTAAAAACAGTCTGTTTTAACCTTAAATGATAAAGAAGACATTCGTCTTCTAGGATACAATTTAATCACATTTAGATATCCATCATACTTTTCCTTATAACCAATAAAAATGTTGCGATCTCTAAAATACACTTTTGGTTTCCCCAACTATGATAATATAGACAACAAATAAGTCAATGAATAGTTAAACTTCTATAGGAAAAAAAAAACACGCATCTTTTATGTCTAAATAAGTCCTATTCAAATTTTGATTCAGTTAGACGAACAGGTAGGCTTAATCATCATTCGAGTACTCCTTATTAATGTTGTCCATCTCCATGTTCTCCATGTCATTCTATGATCCCTATTTCCACCAGACTGGTACAAGCCATTGATATTCCCATTCAAACCATTTCCATGCCAAAAGCCGCTTCTGGTAAACTTTGTTGCACTATTGTCCCCATCTCTAATATCATTATCTCGGTCTTTTGTAGTAAACATCCTTCCATTAAGACTGTTCCATCTGTAATCCGTCATTGAGTCGCCTGAATATAAATCAAAGCTATAAACACTTCTAATAGTAATCTACCATACTGTCCCTTAAACATGATTAATAAAATTAACGGTACAATATTTTCTGCAATAAATGTCTCTTCAGTGATGCTTGATGCCAATTTTTTGGAAATACAACTTAAGAAAAAAGTATGAAGAGCTTATAAACCAAAAAGAACAACAAGAGTAGTAAATGCCGGGCAAGGAATCAGAGCTTTGCATGAAGGAGATATATTATTTAACTTTAAATAATTTCCAAAATTATCAGCAAATTTTAATACCACAATACGAGTGTGTTCATGCCAGTACTAAAGTACTAGGTACTGGGCTGCTGATAAACGATCAAATGTCCTTTTGTTATTCACAATACCCTCCCCTGTATCATCATCAATGAAATTAAGCTTGTAATCTGCCTTGCAACATACGGGTATCTGGTTCATGAGGATGAAAGAAAGGGAATCAGTCTTACATAAAATCTAAATCATCATAATGTTAGTAGTTCCGAAGTTGGTTTTCCCGTTTGAATTGTTTCAAGTTTTTCATCTCGGGGTCTTTCATACCTTACTGTATGGTATTAGTATTGGTCAATTCGTGTCATTTTGTCTCTGGTGGATAGTTGTCGTATTGGTAATCATACCGCATTTCCTTATTTTCATACAGTAGCCGGTATTGTTTTAAAAAAATGACCACTATTCAGTAAAGATAAATCACGTTACTGAATGTTTTGCATTGTTCAACAGGGCAACAGTATAAATACATGGAAGGGTGTCAATTTTATCAGCTTTATAGCAAGTAGAACTTAAACCTCATATTTCAATTTGAAATAAATCGACCATTATAGTTCTAAAAGAGAAGCGAAATATACTAAAGGGTCATATAAACGCATAAGTCGAGAACAAAGTAACAATGCCATGGCTAAAACGAAAAAAGATCAAAAGAAAAGAGCAATATACAAAACACAACACAGAAATACTAACAACTGAGTGACACGAATCCCACCAAAATCCAGGGGTGAATTAGCTTCCTAGCACTGACTCTACAAGCGTAAACATAGTTCTTTGCCAGATGATAGGATCCCCCTCAAGAGATAGCTATAAAAATGTCGTGTTTTGTCTGGAGTCTACATGATGAAGTTTATAACAGAAACACGTGTCAAACGCCCAAATATTTGTTATAAAGAATTACAAAATTATGTTTAAGAATTATCGGTTCATAAGTATTATTTTTGAGAACTTATGATATTGAGCAAACATCACTTAAGATAATCTGTTAGGGCCCTTTTAATGTATGTTGCTCCAAGAAATCTATTTTTTTATGAACTGTTAGTCTTGAACGCACCAAAAAATTCATCAGACAAGACTATGACATGTTTTATCAAGAAAACAAAATACAAAAGAAAAAGGGTAGCTAAGGCCGTGATATATTCTAGAGAAGACAAGACGTGCCAATTAACTCTTAACACCAAAAGTGACGACAAATCTATTTGTAAAACAACATAAATAGCAAAAAAGACACAGTTAGTGTTTTACTTGTAGAGTCTTATTGTTATAGACTTAGTTATGTCAATCACTCACTAGTTAACGCTTTAATATCTGGAGGATCCTTGTAAAAATTTAGCAAAATAGAAATGTTGCTTTTCAAAACAACTGTGGAATGGGTCGAGAAAGTCGATAGCTGTCGAACGAGATTAGTAGAAACGACAATTACAGTAATTATATACACCGTCCTGTAGCAAGCACTATTTATCAAATTTTGCAGAAAAACGGTAATTTTGTTCTGAACAGCTCTTAAAAGACTGAACAACGATTTTTTAGGTCATGTTCAATCTTTCGGTAAAGTTTAAGACTTATCCAGCGCGGTAATTTCAGGACTGATAAGACACTTCGTTTGCTGTCAATTGGAATCATTCATTGTTTGTTCAGACTGTTCAGTAGCTTTTATTAACCATAACAAAACATGGAAAACAACAACAAACTAAATTATCTAAAAAGCTGCTGAACAGTACTTTAATGACTGTAAACCAAATATCTGACAACACTCTCTTTTAAGATCAATGTGTAGATACTGTTGATATAGACGGTCAAGCTGCATTTTCGGTAAAAATAATGGAACATTATTTATATCGAAAATGGTTCAAACACATGTAGGGACGAAAAGTCTAGAAAATAGCGATAATCAAAGAACAAAAACAAATTTACATGGTCAAAAATATTTGGCAAATCAAAATTTTCATTTCAAAATAACCTGTTGTTTTATATTTCCTGTCTAACAAATAACACACTAGTTATCAAATATATAAAGAACGAAGTAACCGATAGATTACAGCTGTAATCGAATATATGAAAGACTTGTTACAAATGTAACAAACAAAAACAAAACAAGAAAAAAACGTTAAGAAGACGACAAAAAAGTGTCCTTATCATATCTCTTCCTTCAAGAAGTAAGATGTCAACTGCTTCGGACGTCTATGCAGATATCACTTTACCCAGGATCAATATTGAAATGTTATCAATTGCACGATTTTTTATGGATAAATATTACCTGCAGTTCCTTCATAACCAGAGATGTGGAGTCTATAATTAGAGCTTTCATTCTGAACACTAAATTCACAGTACGTGGCATACGCTTTCTCGTTTGACAGATCCACAAAGTCGAATCGTGCCATATAGGGCCTTCTAGATGTAAGTATATGGAGTTTTTCATTACCTGAAACGAAATGACATCAAACATCTAAACCAAGCTAGACTAGATTTAATTGAGAAAATAAAGTATTTTGCATACTCAATTGTCATTAAAAATTCAACATACAATATATAAAATCCCATGTTGCATTGAGATAGCTGCGCATGTGCATTACTACGATGTAAAAAAAATTGGAGCAGATTCTCCTCGTCTTTCTGCGCGGAATTTCTGGTGCTCGGTCTACAGCTTTCACTTTAACAATAAGAAGATGTGGTATGTTAAAATACAAAAAGTACCGACCTGAGAGTACTCGCAGTTATTGAAAGCTAGTAAAAATTCCATTCTTATTTTACTTAGTATTGAATGACGGTATGGAGTATGTTATAATTGTTAAATGTGCAACAGCTTTTTATTAAATTCCACATTGTAAACTAAATGTAGCATTTTTGTTATATATTTGTATCAAAACAACAGCACGTATTTCATGTATCCATTGTTTTCTACGGAAGCCGATAAGGGCCATACAACTATAGGTCATCATAATTCCCTCAATAACGAGAAAAGCCCCCGCATAGTCAGCTATAAAAGAGGGACGAAAGATACCAGAGGGAGAGTCCCCGAAATGACAGCTGTTTAACAATTTAATTCAAACGAGTGAAAATAACGGTTTTAATATGTAAAAACAAAGACTGAAACACGAATATGTAACACAGCAACAAATGACAACCACTGAATTACAGACTCCTGACCTCTATCTGATAATAACTACAACCTTATAGTTTAACTTTTCACTTTTTGAAGCGATAGGAATTTCAAAATGGTCGCCAGTAAAGGCAAAGTTTGTAGCATAAACAAATTCATCTTTTTTTTGAGAATATTGAACACTTTATGCAATCAAGCTTAATTAAAGTTATTCACTAGCACCTCAGACTTGCACATACTAGAACTTTATTTATAATCAAGTCAAATGAGACCCAATTGAATAGGGGAGCAATTCAAGCTCCCTGGAGCCTCTAATTATGTTTGGCATTGCAGGTTCTGAATAAGATGAATTTTAAGCTTTTCCCAATAAAGACTATGTTAAACTTTGGACTCATAGTACTCAGACCCACGGATCTCTGTACCTTCATTTGTACACACTTGAATCTTAATGTACTACTGAGGCTTGATGCAAATTATAACTGCATTGCTATTGTTGGTTCTTAATGAGATTCTTCTAGCGTCCTCCCCATTGAAGCCCTATTAAAACTTTGTACCCCAAGTTTTTTAACCACTGTTCCCCAGGACAACTATTCCTACAAACTTAGAGGGAGGGTTTGGATCCCGCTAACATGATTAACCCCACCACATTCTTAATATATGTGTCTGTCCCAAGTCTTTAATTTACATATTTGTTTTTCGTTTATTTTTGTACATAAAATAGGCCGCTCGTTTTTCTCGTTTGAATTGTATTACATTTGTCAATTCGTGGCCTTTTATAGCTGACTATGCGGTATGGGCTGTGATCATTGTTGAAGGCCGTACGGTGACATATAATTGTTACTTTCTGTGTTATTTGGTTTCTTGTGGAGAGTTGCGTTTTTGAACAAACCAGCGTATCCCAAAGCCTTGATAACCTCTGTAGGCCCCAAACAAGACGAAAAAACATCAAAATTGGAGAGAAAACTGAAAATAAATGGTTTCTAACCTCAGGGATATTAACCCTTGGCATGCTGAATTGTTATCAGAAATTGTCTAAATTTCGAGTATTTGTAAAAATATGCAAATGATATGCAAATGAGCTGTACCCTGATGCTGATGCATACTGATTGCATTAAAAATCTAAGATAGCCAAGGGTTAATATCACTGAGGTTAGAAACCATTTTTTCAGTTTTCTATCCAATTTTGATATTTTTTCGTCTTATTTGGGGCCTACAGAGGTTATCAAGGCCTTGGGATACGCTGGTTTGCTAAAAAAACTTAACCCTTGTCATGTGGGGGCCGTAATATTACGGCCGTACCCACACCACCGTTATTTGGCATCAATGGCGCTCCATACATTTGGAGGTCATCGTAATGCCATTTAATTCGTAGTGTGTGCATGTTTCCTCAATCTGACACTATTGATTGTCATGTTTCTCACTTTAATATTCATTTTGAGCTCAAACTAGAACTTGAAATTGAAATCGGACAAAATTGCGTTTTTTGGGGAGGTGGGCTTACCTTCGAGGTCTGAAACACGGAGTTATGAGAACTAAAATCTTGACTAATACTGTTAACCCAAAGGCATATAACGACTGATCGTGTTTATTATCAAAATACGCCAAGGAAACGACTACTTCCGGTTGCAAGTCCAGTTAAAGTTCAAAATCGGAAAAAATCGGATTTTTTTTTAATATTGGTGCAAATGACCTTCTTTAGACTGATGAACCCAGATCAGTTTCACTCCGACCTAACAACTGTTGTAAAAAACGTGTTCACTGGGGTCCACTCTACATGTAAACTACAGTTGGATACATCTATCAGCATCTCTCGGATTTCCAGGTCGAGAAAAAGAACGAAAAAATGTCAAAGTTGACGCTTTTTGCACATGAGGACCAAATTTGGGGCAAATTCCCGCCCACCCTTCCCCGCCTCATCACCCCGACCACCCCATCCCGTGATCCTCTATCTTAGATTTAATGCACTCAGTATGCATCAGCTTCACGGTACAGCTCATTTGCATATCATTTGCATATTTTTGCAAATACTCGAAATTTAGACAATTTCTGAAAACAATTCAGCATGCCAAGGGTTAATATCCATGAGGTTAGAAACCAATTTTTTTCAGTTTTCTATCCAATTTTGATGTTTTTTCGTCTTATTTGGGACCTTCAGAGGTTATCAAGGCCTTGGGATACGCTGGTTTGTTCAAAAACGCAACTCTCAACAAGAAATCAAATGACACAGAAATTTACAATTAAAGTCACCGTACGGCCTTCAACAATGATCACAGCCCATACCGCATAGTCAGCTATAAAAGGCCACGAAATGACAAATGTAATACAATTCAAACGAGAAAAACTAGCGGCCTATTTTATGTACAAAAATAAACGAAAAACAAATATGTAAATTAAAGACTTGGGACATACACATACATAAAGAATGTGGCGGGGTTAAACATGCTAGCGGGATCTTAACCCTCCCCTTAAGTTTGTAGGAATAGTTGTCCTAGGGAACAGTGGTTAAAAGAACTTGGGGTACAAAGTTTTAATAGGGCTTCAATGGGGAGGACGCTTGAAGAATCTCATTAAGAACCAACAATAGCAATGCAGTAATAAATTGCATCAAGCCTCAGTAGTACATTAAGATTCAAGTGTGTACAAATGAAGGTACAGAGATCCGTGGGTCTGAGTACTATGAGTCCAAAGTTTAACATAGTCTTTATTGGGAAAAGCTTAAAATTCATCTTATTCAGAACCTGCAATGGAAATGCAGGACTTCATAATTTACACCAATCTGTACATGCCAAACATAATTAGAGGCTCCAAGGAGCTTGAATTGCTCCCCTATTCAACTGGGTCTCATTTGACTTGATTATAAATAAAGTTCTAGTATGTGCAAGTCTGAGGTACAAGTGAATAACTTTAATTAAGCTTGATTGCATATAGTGTTCATTATTCTGATAAAAAAAGATGAATTTGTTTCCGCTACAAACTTTGCCTTTACTGACAACCATTTTGAAATGCCTATCGCATCAAAAAGTGAAAAGTTAAACTATAAGGTTGCCGTTATTATCACATAGCGGTCAGGAGTCTGTAATTCAGTGGTTGTCATTTGTTGCTGTGTTACATATTCGTTTTTCGGTCTTTGTTTGTACATTATTTAAACCGTTATTTTCACTCGTTTGAATTAAATTATTAAACAGCTGTCATTTCGGGGACTCTCCCTCTGGTATCTTACGTCCCTCTTTTATAGCTGACTATGCGGGTTTTTTTCTCATTATTGAGGGCATTATGATGACCTATAGTTGTTAATTTCTGTGTCATTAAGTCTCTTGGCAATCATACTAAATATTCTTATATATATACATAGTGATGTCGTAATAACGACATGTTATGTCGAAATTACGACATAGCGATGTCGTTATAACGACATGTTGTGTCGAAATTACGACATAGCGATGTCGTTATTACGACATGCTATGTCGTAATTACGACATAATTTATTTTTTTGAATGGCCCTTATCGGCTTCCGTAGTTTTCCCTTTTCCGTATCTTTAGTGAATTGTCCCCCATCAATCCACTGGATTTTCATATTAAGTTTTCCGTAGCAAAAAGTAAAATAACAAACATACCGAACTCCGGGGAAAATTCAAAACGGAAAGTCCCTAATCAAATGGCAAGATCAAAAGCTCAAAAACTTTAAACGAATGGATAACAACTGTCATATTCCTGACTTGGTACAAACATTTTCGTAGGGAGCTACCATTTGATTTTTTTGGGGGGCTAGGATGAAATTTGAAAAAAATAGGCAGGACAGGAGTTTTGAGTAAAAAAAAAAGGCAGGATGAGATTATTTGCAAAAAAAAAAAAAAGGTAGGATGACAATTTATGTAAAAAAAAAGTCAGGATAAACTAAAAAAAAAAGGCAGGACCGAATAGAGTGAAAAATAAAAAGGCAGGACCGAATAGAGGGGAAAAAAAAGGCAGGACAAAATTTTTCATCCTAGCCCCCCCATAAAAATCAAATGGTAGCTCCCTTATGTAGAAAATGGTGGATTAAACTTGGTTTTATAGCTAGCTAAACCTCTCACTTGTACGACAGTCGCATAAAATTCCATTATATTGACAACGATGTGTGTTGAAAACAAACAGACATAATAGATAAAAATGTCAAAAAAACATTGTGTTATAATCTTAATCACTATAAAAACAAACAAATATGTCAACAAAGAAAAACATAAAGGCATATAGACAAAGCACATTAGCAAAAACGAAAGACAAGAATACAAAAATTTACCATATCACAATAACATAATGACGGGATGTATAAGTACCGAGCCACGTCAATGGATATTACCAAAAATAGACTAAACAGTAAAAGTTATAATTTACAAAGACAAATAAAAGAATACTACAACACGTTATTAAGATGATAAACAACGTCAATACCTAGAATCTATACTTCAAGACCATCGTGTTTTATTTGTGAAATTGATACGGACACTTGTGACGTTTTACAAAGTCTATGTAGCAGCTGCAAGCTCTTGAATACCGAATGAGTTGGGAAATGTATATTCCATATGCAGGTGAAGTTGGTATATTGCTACTAAGGTGGGGGAAATTGATAATTTCAAAATTATAATTGTCTCGTTTGTCATAGATTCTGGTACTGAGATGACCGCTTATGTCAAATTCGAGGTATAGGTCTAAAAATGAGGCAGAGCCTGAGGAAGCCGTGTCTGTTGTTTCTTTAATTTCTAGTTCTGGAGGATATATTAATGGAACCCAGAAAAGTTTGGATTGTTAATGGAAAGAACATCATCAATATATCTGAATGTGAAATTAAATGATCAGGCTTCTTTATCATCTTACAAAATAAATGATTCTATATGTTTCCCCAGGAAAATTTTGCACTACCTCGCGGAAGTTCTTCTGATGACAGCTCGGAAGTTTATACGAAAAGGGCTATATGTTCGCATTATTTTTATTTTATTTATTTGTTCTTCTTTTCAAGTTCGGTATTTTTCTACATTTTTGTATTTTTCTACGCAATTCATGTAACGGCAAAATATTTCTAACGAACCCTTTCAATATCTAATTTGCATAAGAAAAAGAATTTCACACATCGCCTGAATATGGAATGCAAATGACAAAGGTTTTAAAGGTTTTAAAAATAAAGAAAATTTGAAAAAAGCTTTATCTAAAGAGAGCAAACCTAGCCAGAATTCTCCGCCTATGTCACCAAAACCATTTTTATAACTTTCCCAGTCTCTGTAAAAATACACACTTCCGTCAAATCTTCTTTGTACAACCTGTTGAAATATGATTTATATATATATATATATTTCTAACTTTAATGGAAAAACGTTATCTTTATCTGAAATCTGAAATTCAATGTCATATAATGAAGAGGAGTAAAGTTTCATATTGTTAGAACTATTGATATTCTCAGCAAATAACGTCTCTTATTTTATGGGAGAAAATAAGGTTAAAACTTGCTTTGCTAAAGTTGGTAAAGTTGACCTATTATTTTAGTGGTAGCAAAATATAACTTATTTCATATTGGGCCGTTGAGTATCATTTTCTTAAACTTTTTATGATTTGCTTTATGTGTGCTAGTTGGATCCGAAGTTTGAGTTTGCCTTTATTTAATAAGGAGATGTGGTATGATTGCCAATGAGATAACTATCAACCAAAGTTCGAATAAAGTGGATGTATGCCTATTGATTTACAGTCTGATATTGCTCCCTCCATGTTCTTGCCTTATAATTGCAAGTCTTACTTTGTACAGTTGTATATAGAAAAAGAGAAAAGCGCCTAAAGGACGAATAAGATTCCACCTAAATTGTTATCACGGTCACATTTAATTTTGCTATTTTGCAGGCTATGCAGTTGAATGTCTTTGAAATGTAAACAAGTTTGAATGAGTACGAAAATAAAATAAGACATAATGGACAGACATAACACAAGTCAAATGTCAGGATTCTGTAATCCAGTGGCTGTCATTAGTTGCTGTATATAAAAAGAGTTTTTTTGTTTATTAATTTTTGCATGAATCAGACCATGAAAGCCGTACGATAATCTATACTAGTTGATTACATCTTCGTTCTTTGGTCTCTGGTTTCGATTTCTCATTGGCAATCACATAACATCTCATTATTTATATAACTTATTGGGAAGACGTGAATCTTTTCAATCAATATTTTTTACCTTCTGATTTTGTTGTTTTACTATTTAGCTGTTTTGATAATAAACGTAGGCAAATTAAGGAGGAGATTCAACGCTTTATATTTTGAAGATAATATGAAAGTTCGAAAGTGTCATGTTTAAAGTTTTAATAACGATCACTATACTTTTGTGTCTTGTCATATTGTAATCAAAATAGAAAGAAAATATTGAAATAATATTTAAAATATGATAGCAATTTTCTCCGATAATTAAGTTTCACGGGGTTTTCTGATTTTAATTTCTTAAGAGTGATTTAAATTTTTATCAATGCACACAACTTCCTAGCACAGTAGATATTAATAAATGTCTAATCACAACAATCTCTAGTATCAAGAAGTTCATCAACAATTTGGTTTTAATCAAATTTGTTTTTTTCAACATTCCGATTTAACACGTTTAACCGTGTTGGTGTGAATATATAATGATGATGTTCAAAATTGCTATCAAATCTAGATCTCATGTACATACTGATAGACGAAAAGTGCACTTTTGTGTGTGTCTCTGGTGAGTTTTTACGTTTTAAAGGGCTTTTCATCGATAGCAATAAACATCTCGATAAAGGTGAGCCGACAGATTATTTCAACAAGTTTCGAAGTGAAACAAACATGTAAAACAGATAGCCACGTCCATATTTGTTGGCGTCTTTGTACGATTAATATGTATGTTTGTTTGATTTTTGTTTGCCATTTGTGTATGTCTGTGATGCATTTTTACAGTTTCGACTGCTGGATCCCAATTAGTGTCTTATTAACCTTTTATGTCAATTTTCTCAATATAACGGATCTATAAACAACTGTCATACAAGTGGAAGTTTAGCTAGCTATAAAACCAGGTTTAATCCACCATTTCCTTCGGCAAAGGACTGTACCAAGTCAGGAATATGACAGATGTTTTTCAATTGTTCCGTTGATTGATAGCGTTTGATTTTGGACTTTTCTTTTTTCAATTTGCTTAGAAATTCATTTTTTAAAAATTCTTTTCAACAGTTTACATTGATACACACCGTCCAACCAACAGAGTCAATTGTCTTGTCACAGTACACTTTCATGGAAGCTGAGTTGTCGGGGTAAATTGTGTACACACCACTTGATGCAATTTCAGGAAGATCATTGCAATCCAATAGTTGAAGCGTGTTGCTTTCTAAAATAGGAATAATAGACTTCTTTTAAAATGTATGTAACCTAATGCGCAAATTGCTTGGATACACTTTATATTTTTTAAAACAGGATCAGAGTATTTTTATTTACCGTAAACAAGTATGAATTTCTGTCGTCGTTTTTTTCATCCATGCATTGTCTTTAAGATTGTTAAAACGAGGCTGTTGATAACAAAAATTGACACATCAAATTTTGATGTGTAGTATCGAACTGTATCCAATCTTCCCTTCAACTAAGAAGGTTTTAGTAGCTGTTAATAGAAAAACAAAAATAAATAAGGAAAAGCTTATAATTTCTCTTTACATTATTCTGCACAAATGTAACAATTTAGCAAATTCTTTGATGGCAATCTTTTATGATACTCCTATCTGCAAACCTACATGTATGCGTTTCTGTGGAATGAGTTTTAAAAATTGAATTGGGATATTTAAACTTCATGTAGTTCTTGTTAAAATTTCTAGTAGTTTTTTTTATCAACACCCTATAACACAGCTCGGCATCAAATATTACACAACCGCATAACGTAGACGAATATGTTCCTTTCATTGTAACAACAACCCCGATTAAGACTCTTCACCGGGTTTGTACTTACATGAGCAATACAACGGGTGCAACATGTGGAGCAGGATCTGTTTACGTTCCCGGTCTGTTTGGTGGGATTCGTGTTGCGCAGTCTATAGTTTTCTGTGTTTTGTTTTGTACACTGGTGTTTGTCTCTTGATTGTTTTTTTTTTTGCCGTGTCATAATCAGTCTGTTTCCGACTAATTAGTTTTAATATCTCTTTGGTATCTTTCGTCTCTCTGGTTCAAAACACTTGATTTAGTTTCTTTATTATGAGAATTCAAGTTTAGCTTAATAATGACAATATGAAATGAATAAACACAGTGTGACACATTAGTATGATATTTGAAATGAAGGATTAGGCAACCAAACACCAACATTTGAATTAATTTTGTTAACATTTATTCGTTCTGCATACTATTTTTGGTGGGGTTCGTGTTGCTTAGTCTGTGGTTAATTATAGAATAACTAATCGAAGTTTGTCTTTTTATTTTTGGCCATGGCGTTGTCAGTTTGTTTTCGATCTATGAGTTTGACTGCCCTCTGGTATCTTTCGTCCCTCTTTATTCGTTCTGAACCATTTTTGCTTTATAGAATAACTAATCAAGAATTCAAATAGAGGAAAATATTCAACGAATGACCGAACAACACCTAGCACGAATGCGCGTAGCGCATGAGTTAATTATCAGTGTTGTTCGGTCACGAGTTGAATATTTTTCGATATTTGAATTGTTTGATTAGTTATTCTTTTTATTACATTGGCAAATGATTTTTTTCTGAAATTAAAGTAGAAAATGTAAGGAACTATATCTTTTTCTAAGCATTCACAATTTGTTTTGATCCGACGCCAAGACAACGCCTATTGTTGTATGACATCAGCGGAGTGAAATAACCACGTTTATTTCACATGTGAAATTATCGGTTTTTATTTCACTAGGAAATCAATGTAATTCATTGCAACCAATGTAATAAAAGAAATTATCATAACATCAAATATTTCAAAAATACAACAATTTAGTTGCTCCATTCATAAGATATTATTTTGTTTCCATAAAGTGAGTCGTGAAATTTATTTCATAAATGATTTGGATATTTAGACGGCATGCAGTTCGGTCTCTGCTGAAATCACTGGTAGTTTATTGTCTAATCAACTACCTACACAACTATCAATCCTCGAGGGTATCATTAGCTCAGTAGTCAGTACTTCGGTTCTGACATGATTCATATAAACCTTTCTAAAATTGTCCGTTAAAAAATTTAGAAATTATTAGAAACTAAGGTTTAAACTCCCTCAGGCAAAGTTGACCTTAGATATATTTGGCTATTTTTTTTTGGGGGTCTTTTTTTTTTTTTGGTACTGTAGCTTTTCCACTGTTTAGGTTCCTAAACATTCTTTGCATTTCAAATATTCGCTTTGAACGTTCCTGATGATTGTAAATTAAGAACATCGCTTCGAAGGCATGAAATTTATTTAACGTGTTGTTTTCATTTCTACTAATAAAGACGTAGTGAAATCGGGATAGTCTCAGTGAAATCGTAGTAAGGTCGTACCAAAATCATTTTCATTGGCTTCCCCGATTGCACCACGTTACCAATACGATGCTTCCACGCCCATCCCGATCTTACTACATCTTTACTACAACCTTCCTACGCTTCTACTACGACCCGTTTTGGCCACGACAGCACTACAAATGTTTTGAGCATGTTCAAAGTTGGTCGTGGACCTCCACGATCATGAAGACTTGGCACGTCCTTACTACGACCTTACCACGACCACCAAGATCTTACTACGACTTCTAATTTTTTTTATAATTATATTTATATTTATGAGATCGTAGCGGGATCTTGGTCCTAATGTGATTGGGATATTAGTGTAGGGTTGACGCAAAAATATAATTGACAATTAACAGCTACTATTGATAGAAATATGAGAATTTCTTATCAGTTGGAATCTATCTTTTTATAAATATAATTATAGATTATGTAACATAATATTTGTAGGACATTAGTTAAACTAATATGTTCAATTGGGTTCCGTACACGAACCATGTACTTTCCTAAAAAAGGACAGTAGTTGCATGAATATGAGGAGGGAATCCGTGGACGTTGGGTTTCGCTTTATTTTGTTTAATAATTCCTAATTATGCATTGCGAATATATAACATTACAAATATCCCTCGTCCATATTAAAACTTCTAAACGATGTACATGCTTGGACAAAACGCTTTACGATATGAGGGGCCATGTTATAAAAATAATTAAAAAATGATACATACCTAGTAATGGGCATTTAGGTAATTCAAGCCTTTGAATAGTCGAAATTCCTTTAGATGGCTCTGTTGAAGGATAACATTGTGAATTCATCATGCATTTCTGTGTATCATCTTCGTAACTGGCTACACAGCATTGGTTCATAGTGGAGCACTGCAATGTACAGTCAATTCTAGATTTGGATGAAACATGTGATTCGAAAACGTTGAATCCTTCAGATAGATATGTTGCATTTTTTTCTATACTAAATCTTTTTATTTCCAAAGAAGTTACACCAACTCCAAAAAATATGACAAGATTCATAGAATGATAACTGTGCATGATTCAATGCGACGAAAGTAAGCGATTTATATAAAAATTCTTCTCAATCTACAAAAACTCGTTATGATTGAGTCTATTATATAACAATACGTAATCTGAATGTCTCGATGTTTTAAAGAACCAGTAGAAACTTGTATAGTGTTTATTGAATGCTATGATATACTGGGCGGGGCATTACACAACATTCAAATGCAACCCTAGCTTAATACAAACAAATCAGATGGGTATATTTGTAATGAACTCGATAACAAATATATTATTTAATTGATTTTTTAGTTTGGATTAGAAAAACAAATCATAAACCTTTAAATGGACTATCCGTGTCACTTAAATTTTTTAAAAGAATAGATTAGAAAACAGATCATAATGTCATTTAATAAGTTTACTTTTATATATCGTGTCCGTTTGCAGACTGTTTTATGGATGATATATCACGTTGACTGTGAGCGTCCGTATTGTGAAAGTACCGCCGATAACCTCGTTCTGATTTCAATGACGGAATTAATGAATATTTATTGAAAAAGGAGTATGAATGAAACATGTAAAAGGAGATATGGGGTAAACGTCAATGAGATGGTCAAAGACCACAATTAGTTTCCCTATTATTTCTTTATCTCATTGAATAAAAAATCGCACTAATTCTTTTTGTCAAATCTTTTGTGCGTGTAATGTACAGTACAAGTCCAACAATTTGCCCAAGATGCAGAAAAATTTACAGCTAACAAATTTAACCACAACACATCCATATCCCTATGGACAAGTCATGAGAGGTTCCGAAGACTGTAAATACTACCTTTTTGAACCTATCCTTATCATTCTGTTCATGTACTAGTCATATAAAATAAAACATCCATGAATTTATTTCAACTCTTTTTCATTTTCATTCCATAAAACTTAAAACCGAATGAGAAAAGAAAAAAAAACAACATACACTGCTCTTTGGTCGGGTTGTTGTCTCTTTGACACATTCTCCATTTTTATTCTCAATTTTACTATAACTAAAGGGAACTACGAAAATGAGGGTCATTTATTCATATGTAAGACGCGTAAATGTTCAAATGATATGGTATTCATCAACATGATTATCTTTCAACATGGTAATGGCAAGGAACTACTGCATGCTATATATACAGCTATCTTTGGTGATGATTTTTTCTTGACGATTAATTCGATAACGCTTCGTTGTTATTTCCTGTGAGTCTTGCAATATATTTTTTATTTTAGTTTGCATATTCAAAATATACTTACGAACATTTGTCTAGTTTTTACGAAAACTGACTATATATATTTGGTGTCTATACAACAACAAGCTCTAAAGCACAGCGAGTCTGACGACTCTTGTAATAAAAATATACTGTAATTTTATTGTAACTGCTCTGTAACTATTGTATGAGGATAAATCTGTTTATTAAAGGACAATTAACATGATTAAGTCAATTTTAAATTCTAATTATAAAAATAAATTGCCTTTTATCATGCCCATTGGACGGAATCTTTTTGATCTTGTCTTGTAATAACATAAACGATTGCAATTGATTTACACAATATGCGCATTCGACACTTAATATCTATCTTATAATGCTCATGGCGTAGGTTATAAAAGAAAAAGAAATTCTAACAAAACGATGATGATTTGGGAAAAAAATGACCTAACAAATAGGACTAATATCACCATTGTTTTTCCCTCTTAGTCTTTGTTAAATTGGCACTTTTTAAAAATTTGTGCAAAATTTATCTTTGTTTCAAATAAAGAAATACGTGGCATGAGTGAAGTTTTATCCTGCCCAGTACTACAGACAAAGTTTCACATAACATTTCATCGCATATAAGATAAAAACCATCACTGAAGTTAACCAATCAAACTTTCACCTTTTTTTCCTGTTTACAAGCTTAAGTAACCATGTAACTTCAGGTTTCCAAAATATTTTATAGAAACAACAAATAAAAAAGAATTGTTCTTTGAAACACCCAAGACTCAGAATTTTTTTACTGCATTGAAATGTAGGATTAATTTCCTACAACTGTCAAATATAGGGGAATATATTTTTTTCGACCGTTTTCGTATGAAACCGGATGTGACGTACTATGATTTGGTGGTATAACACCTTTAGCCAAATCCGGACAAAACATCTGGGAAATTTGATAATGAAAAAATTGATTGAATGTTTTAGGGATTTCCCCACTTGACATTTAGCTCTTGTAAAAGACACAATCTGCATAAAGATTAAGGACTATTAGTGGTAAAGTTGAAGTCATACCTTCAAAAATCCTACGGACCAATCACGAGTTAGTAGATCGATATTAATATCTGTTTCACAGATGACGATGAATATGCTTCAAGATGGATCTACCTTTTTAAGAGGCATATCAGAAAATCCCTTTCAATGGAATCATTGCATGTGCCAGACCACATACAACAAAGACAGTAATTCAGTTATCATTAGAAAAGCACTAAATGGACATTCCCATCCAACTCGTTTGTAATTGTTAATTGGTACCGTTTATGAAACCAATACATTTGTTATAGCTCTGTGATAATTAAAAATACAAATCTATAAGATTAAGTTGAATGACAAAGTGTTGAAGCTTTTCATATGTATATTAAATAGTTAACACCAAAATTTCAAAATTTGCAAAATCAGACCCATATTTAGATTACATAAGACCTGAGCCATCAAGTTCAGGTAAAATGATAGTTACAGATAAAATACAAATTCTAAAAAAGTTGAACATACTGCAAGATCATGCACCAAATATTTCGTAAGTGCTACAGTTATACTTTTCATCTTTTATTACATGAAATGACATATTTTTCCCATTTTGATTCTTTGAAGGATTATTATTTTTTAAATGAATTCCCACAAGGAACATAACTTAGCTAAGAAATAGAGGAATTCAGACAAGAAAGACACATTTATAGCTTTTGATTTTGCATTTTTAATGCCTAAATGTAAAACATCAAAGTTTTAATCATTCGAGTAAGTTCCAAAAAAACATGAGATGATGCTGTTTATAAATAATTTATATTTCCCGGATTTTTAAATTATTTTTTTTAAATGTTCAAAGGACTAGTACAGATTAATTGATAAAGTCAAGTGTTTTCTGTACAAACGGTACATTTTACTCCGCTAACGATTCTCGTCGTGTAATTAATCATAAAACCTTTTGATGAAAAATATCTTATGATAATTTATCCTTATATATCGCATTGGTATTTGTCGTTTTTGTAACTCTTGGACAATACCAATTATATAAACCATCGATAAATGTGAATTTTCCAACCCTTATCAGAAATTTTGTAAAGGAAAAGCAATTTTTTCGTCAGGTCATTGGATACCCAAACCCGTTACTGATAAAAACAACACAGCAAATACTAAAAATTTAAATCTCAAATACGCCATAGAAATCTAAGACATAAGTAAAACAAACTCCTTTAAAAACAATAAAAATTATCGATGATCATTTTGGACATAAAAAATCTATTACAAAGTTGAAATTTCTAAATAAGTGGGGAAAACCCTATAGCCGAGAGTATTTAGTATTTCACAATGTTTTCCAAAGCATTTGTTTTTTTTTTAACCGTATGCATTCCTCGAATACAGCCCGTTGATAGTTTCTTTCAAATACTCTTCAGGACAACAACCACTTTTCTTGTGTTTTGCATCACTGGTGACATGAGGATTAATATCTGTGTTTATCGGTGTTCCCACTGTCTGTATTACTCTGTTATCTCATATAATTGCATATCACGGCTTTGTGACGTCAAATACGTTGACCTGGCCTGAAAAACGTTGACCCGGACATATCATAGAAGTCACAATAAATGAACTGACGTTGACCCAAACTTATCACGGCATTTTCCGGTTTGCTGATGAAACACAGAAAACACTTGTTTCTATCATGCAAATACACAAATAGAATCCGATAGACCGACACAATATGAAGCTCTGTAGAACTCGTTCGCTGCGCTCACTTGACGAAAAACTTCATATTGTGACTCGCAGCTGATATTTTACATGATTTCTACCGATTACCAGGTTGTCTGCATATTATATTGTAAAATATCAGCTGCGAGTCACAATATGAAGTTTTTCGTCAAGTGAGCGCAAGATTCTGAAGAGAGTTTTCTTGAAGAGAAGTATATAAAAATTGGGCTTTGTTTTTTTGTGGGGATATTTGAAGTAACTAAAACTTGCATTGGTGATTTATGTAAAAAATTGACCCAACATCTAGGGTTATGTATCATAGGAATGTTTGATTCCGCAATTGTACATTATCCGAAGGATGAAAATTCCTAGAGTTTTACATCCACCAACACAAACGCTGGATTGATCCAGATGAATTAAACTGGTTCCTTGAAAAATTCTCATTGAACCCATTAATTTATGTATACCAGTCTACCATAACCATAAACAACGGTTTTCACACTATTAACAAACAATAGGCTCTAGTAAAATATAGTTGGGCGGAATAAACACACGGTGAAACGAAAGAATGCTTACACCTACACATGACTCATCTAAGGCACTCGAATCAAAACATCTTGAATTCAAAAACAAATTACGAGTTTTTTACAAGTTATAAGAGCATTTGATTGTTTCAATTTTTAATAAGTAACTGAGCGTTACCATTTGTGCTGATTTAGTGCTGATTTGGAGAGCAGAGGACCATAGAATAAAAGTGTAAAAACTATGGAGTATTAGATGTATGCAAAGAACTAAATCTTCGAAGTACTAATTTTGTGACAAAAGGGAATTTGTACCTCGAGAAGTCGAGGCTTTTCGGGGTGTGCTAAATTACGGAAAAATGAATCTCACTTCGTACTCTGAACATTTCACCACATATGTGAAAGTGTCTCAGCTTCGAAACGAGCCATCATACATATCCAAGTTTACAATAAGGGCAGATGAATTAAGGAAAAGGCTACCACTATCGCCTACCCGAAATAAATTGCGCATCTTGACACAGTTATGCCCGATGGTAGATTAATCTCATGTTTCAGAAGATTTAAACATCCTATTACATGTATTAACACAAAATTAACAGAGACTAAACGTTTGTTTTGTTTATTCGATAACTGAATATATATTTGATGTCTATACAACAACAAGCTCTTAGGCGCAACGAGTCTAACAACTCTTTTGATATAAATACACTATATTTTTATTGTAACTGTTCTGTAATT
This sequence comes from Mytilus coruscus, assembly GCA_017311375.1. Classification (NCBI taxonomy): domain Eukaryota; kingdom Metazoa; phylum Mollusca; class Bivalvia; order Mytilida; family Mytilidae; genus Mytilus; species Mytilus coruscus. The sequence goes on from CM029599.1 coordinate 12,967,065, forward strand.
ATTGTGTGTGGATACATCTGTTGATGAAAATATAATTTAGTCAATTTCAAATACTAATCGTAAAAATTAATTTATCTTTTACCATGCCTCTGGAATCTTTTGGATCTTGTCTTGTAATAACTTAAACGATAGCTATTGCTTTACATCATATGCGCATTTCGACACTTAATATATCTCTAGTAATGCTCGAGGCTTAGGTTATAAATAAAAATAAAACTTAACACTAACGATGAAGATTTGAAAAAAAAGGACCTAACATATAGCCAAATCCGGACAAAAAATCTGGGAAAATTTCATAAGAAAAAAAATGGATTGAAAGTGTTAGGAATTTCTCCACTTACCAATCAATTCTTGCCAAAAACACAATCTGCATAAACCTTAAGGATTGTAGGTAGTGAAGTCGAAGTTATCCCTTCAAAAATTATACAGATCCCGTGACGAGTTGGTTGATCGTTATGGATATCTGTTTCACAGATGCCACGGATATTTTCCAATTGTCGTAACCATAATCCCGTCATTGTTTCCTCCAATGTAAATACCACCGAGTTTGTACCGACATGAGCAACACGACATGATCTACATGTGGATCAGAATCGGCTTACCCTTCCTGAGGACCTTAGATCACATCTTGCTTTAAGTTAGGTTCGTGTTGCTCAGTGTGTAATTTTCTATGTTCTGTTTTGTATACTATTGTTTTGGCTTTTGGTCATTTTTCGTTTTTTGACTTGGCGTTTTCAGTTTGTCATCGACTTATTAGTTTTAATATCAGTTTGGTATCTCCAGCCTTAATTTAAATGAAATGAAATCCAAAAATGAGATATATTTTGTTTTGCTGCTTGTTTTTAACATTTACCAAAAAATCCATCTACATCAACATGATCAGGCTTGATGATGACAACACATTAAATTTTAATGAAAATGAAAGCGTATGTTATTTATATTGAAGCCAACACATTATTGGTATGTGCTCGTAACGTTTACCGTCTGACAATGGAGACCTTCGTCATTTGTTTTATTCATAGAAGTTTCCTATTTTGTAAATAGGTATGATTTTCAGATAATTTGATATCCTTTTCAAAATAGTATATCTAACTTTTTTTGTTTTTCTACGCATATACAAGAATTACATCTTACTTGTTAAAGTTAGTTAAATAAACTCAAACTTTAACGGACTATATTTTTTACTTAGCTATTTTATAAAACTAATGAGAATAAATGTTTTGCCACGTCAGTCTTCTTCTTTCATGATTCATTGGATGATTGCTAGTTTTTTCATTTCGTATACGATCATTTCTTTTAACCTTATGTGACACAAACGGTCAGTGTTGCTTCTTTCGTGGTGTTTTGTTAAAAACCTGACGTATTGTTATCCCTCTTGTTATATAAAGTTTCTCTTATGAAGCAATAAAACACACATCAATTCAACTTGGCAAAGACAATTCTAAGAATTGCTTATTTTAAACATGGCTGTCGTTATGTTGTAGTAATATATATAACATAGAGATAAAAGTTATCATGAACATTTCTGTATATATTTACCTGATTTTTAAACAAAAAGTTCTATAAGAAGCCGGGAATCATGTAACTGAAATATTTAGAAGAACGTTCAAATATGAAATACAAAATGCTTCTAGACTGATCTATCTTTTTAAAGGGCAAATAAGAAAATCCTACAAGGGAATCATTATAAGATAATATGTTGTTACTCACAAAACGGACATTCTCATTGAACACGTTTGTAATTATTAATTGGTATTGTTTATGAAAACAATACATTTGTTTTACCTCTGAGATCATTAAAAATACAAATCTATAAGATTAAGTTAAATGATAACGTGCTGAAAATTGTCATATGCATATTAAATTGTTAACACAAAGATTTCAAACTATGCAATCAGCCCCATATTTCGATTACATAAGACATGAACCATAAAGTTGAGGTAAAATGATAGTTACAGATAAAATGATTTATTTTAGGAATACAACATTGGCTATATTGTTTAAAAGGATATACCAAAGTATGGAAGTATTTGCTTTATTTTTCATTATCATTCATTCACGTGCACACACACACTAATTATGTAAGGATTAAACATTATCACTGAACTATTGTCACTTTTTCCACCATATATATTGCTTTAGAATTAAGTTCTACCAATTTGAAACTTATACTTTTCATCTTTTATTTCATGCAAAGAATATAATTTTTCCATTTTTTATTCTTTGAAGGATAAGTTTTTTTTTTAATGAATTCCCTAAAGGAACATAATATAGCTAGTAAATAGATGAATTCAGACAACAAAGACAAATTTATAGCTTTTGGTGTTGCATTTTTAATGCCTCAATTTCAAACATCATAGGTTTAATCATTTGAGTCAGTTCTACAAAACATTAGATGATGCTTTTTGTAAATAATATAGTTTTCCTCAATTTTACACCAAATGCGCAGTTCGACACTTAATATATTTCTAATAATGCTCGAGGCGTAGGTTATCCTAAGAAAACCTAACACAAACGACAGTATTTTGTATTTCCCAATGTGTTTTTCTAATGCATTCTTTTTTAAACCAATATGCATTCCCCGAATACAGTCTGTTGATAGTTTCTTTCAAAAATTCTCCAGGCCAACAACCACTTTTCTTGTGTTTTGCATCACAGGTGACATAAGGATTAATATCAATGTTTATCGGTGTTCCAACTGTCTGTATCACTTTGTTCATCTTTTCATACAATTGCATATAACGGCTCTGTGATGTCAAATAGTTGACCTGGCCTGAATAACTTTGACCCGGACATATCATAGACGTCAGAATGAATGAACTGACGTTGACCCGAACCATCACGTCACTTTCCGGTTTGCCGAAGAAACAAAGAAAAACACGTGGTTCTATCATGCAAATACACAAATATAATCGACACTATATGAAGCCTTTTTGGACCTGTTCGCTGCGCTCATTGGCCAAAATCTTTATATTGTGACTCAGAGCTGATATTTTACAATATCAATATGTGTATGCAGACAACCTGGTGATCGGTACATATCACAATCTGTTGAAGTACACATTCCATTTAGACTATGATCTTTCACTGTCATACAAGCGAGAGGTTTAGCTAGCTATAAAACCAAATGTAACCCGGGCTTGAAAGCTTTTGTGAAACTACCTATTCCAGAAGTGGCGTGAATCAGATGTGGATACTTGAAAATTCCAAAAATCTTTTAGAGTACATACAATCTAAGACTTTTTCATCTTGTAATAGTATTAAAACATTTGACTTTTCTACACTTTACACAAGTATTTCCTATTCCAAACTAAGACAAATTAAAAGAGTTGGACCAGCTTTGTTTCATAAAAAAGAATGGCATACGTAGATACAAGTTGCTTGTCTTAGGGAGGGATAAATCGTACTTTGTAAAAAAAAACACTCTGATTCAAACAAAAAATTCTCTGAAACTGACATTATCAAGATGCATGTTTTCATGATTGACAACACATTTGTTACGTTCGGATTACGTGTTTTTCAACAAACAATCGGCATTCCCATGGGAACCAATTGTGCTTCTCTTCCCACCGATTTGTTCTTTTATTCATATGAGGCTGACTTCATACAGGAACTTAGAAGAACGTTCAAATATGAAATACAAAATGCTTCTAGACTGATCTATCTTTTAAAGGGCAAATAAGAAAATCCTACAAGGGAATCATTATAAGATAATATGTTGTTACTCACAAAACGGACATTCTCATTGAACACGTTTGTAATTATTAATTGGTATTGTTTATGAAAACAATACATTTGTTTTACCTCTGAGATCATTAAAATACAAATCTATAAGATTAAGTTAAATGATAACGTGCTGAAAATTGTCATATGCATATTAAATTGTTAACACAAAGATTTCAAACTATGCAATCAGCCCCATATTTTGATTACATAAGACATGAACCATAAAGTTGAGGTAAAATGATAGTTACAGATAAAATGATTTATTTTAGGAATACAACATTGGCTATATTGTTTAAAATGCATATACCAAAGTATGGAAGTATTTGCTTTATTTTTCATTATCATTCATTCACGTGCACGCACACACTAATTATATAAGGATTAAACATTATCACTGAACTATTGTCACTTTTTCCACCATATATATTGCTTTAGAATTAAGTTCTACCAATTTGAAACTTATACTTTTCATCTTTTATTTCATGCAAAGAATATAATTTTTCCATTTTTATTCTTTGAAGGATAAGTTTTTTTTTAATGAATTCCTAAAGGAACATAATATAGCTAGTAAATAGATGAATTCAGACAACAAAGACAAATTTATAGCTTTTGGTGTTGCATTTTAATGCCTCAATTTCAAACATCATAGGTTAAATCATTTGAGTCAGTTCTACAAAACATTAGATGATGCTTTTGTAAATAATATAGTTTTCCTCAATTTTACACCAAATGCGCAGTTCGACACTTAATATATTTCTAATAATGCTCGAGGCGTAGGTTATCCTAAGAAAACCTAACACAAACGACAGTATTTTGTATTTCCCAATGTGTTTTTCTAATGCATTCTTTTTTAAACCAATATGCATTCCCCGAATACAGTCTGTTGATAGTTTCTTTCAAAAATTCTCCAGGCCAACAACCACTTTTCTTGTGTTTTGCATCACAGGTGACATAAGGATTAATATCAATGTTTATCGGTGTTCCAACTGTCTGTATCACTTTGTTCATCTTTTCATACAATTGCATATAACGGCTCTGTGATGTCAAATAGTTGACCTGGCCTGAATAACTTTGACCCGGACATATCATAGACGTCAGAATGAATGAACTGACGTTGACCCGAACCATCACGTCACTTTCCGGTTTGCCGAAGAAACAAAGAAAAACACGTGGTTCTATCATGCAAATACACAAATATAATCGACACTATATGAAGCCTTTTTGGACCCGTTCGCTGCGCTCATTTGACAAAAAACTTCATATTGTGACTCAGAGCTGATATTTTACAATATCAATATGTGTATGCAGACAACCTGGTGATCGGTACATATCACAATCTGTTGAAGTACACATTCCATTTAGACTATGATCTTTCACTGTCATACAAGCGAGAGGTTTAGCTAGCTATAAAACCAAATGTAACCCGGGCTTGAAAGCTTTTGTGAAACTACCTATTCCAGAAGTGGCGTGAATCAGATGTGGATACTTGAAAATTCCAAAATCTTTTAGAGTACATACAATCTAAGACTTTTCATCTTGTAATAATATTAAAACATTTGACTTTTCTACACTTTACACAAGTATTTCCTATTCCAAACTAAGACAAATTAAAGAGTTGGACCAGCTTTGTTTCATAAAAAGAATGGCATACGTATATACAAGTTGCTTGTCTTAGGGAGGGATAAATCGTACTTTGTAAAAAAAAACACTCTGATTCAAACAAAAAATTCTCTGAAACTGACATTATCAAGATGCATGTTTTCATGATTGACAACACATTTGTTACGTTCGGATTACGTGTTTTTCAACAAACAATCGGCATTCCCATGGGAACCAATTGTGCTTCTCTTCCCACCGATTTGTTCTTTTATTCATATGAGGCTGACTTCATACAGGAACTTCTCAGGAAGAAAGAAAAAAGTTAGCAGTATCCTTTAACTTTACTTTCCGCTACTAGTATATAGATAATGTTCTGTCAATAAATAATTCAAAATTTGGTGACTATGTTGAACGCATCTACCCCATCGAACTTGAGATAAAGGATACAACAGATACAGTTAAGTTATATCTTGACTTACATCTAGTAATTGGCAATGATGGTCGGTTGAAACAAAACTTTACGACAAAAGAGATGAATTCAGCTTCCCAATTGTGAACTTTCCTTTTCTTTGTAGCAACATTCAAGCAGCGCCTGCAAACGGAGTATATATCTCCCATTTGATACGATATTCTAGGGCTTGTATTTCCTATCATGATTTCCTTGATACAGGGTTGTTACTCACAAGGAAGCTATTAAACCATGATTTCCAAGTGGTGAAGTTGAAATCGTCCCTTCGTAAATTTTACGGACGCCATCACGAGTTAGTTGACCGTTATGAAATATTCGTTTCACAAATGACAACGGATATGTTCCAATAACTACAATCCCTTCCCCTTTTCTTCGAATATGACATACCGAGTTATACTTATCAACGGGTTTGTACCAGTATGAGCAACACGACGGGTGACACATGTGGAGCAGGATCTGCTTACCCTTCCGGAGCACTTGAGATCACCCCAAGTTTTTGATGGGGTTCGTGTTGCTTAGTCTTTAGTTTTCTATGCTGTGTTTTGTGTACTTTTGTTTGTCTGTTTGTCTTTTTCATTTTTAGCTATGGCGTTGTCTGCTTATTTTTTTAATTTGAATGTCCCTTTAATATCCTTTGCCTCTCTTTTCTACATAAGGAAATGCCTGTACCAAGTAAGGAATATAACAGTTGTCTAAATTCGTTTGCTGTATTCGAGTTTTTGATTTTGCCATTTGATATGGAACTTTCTGTTTTGAATTTCCTTGGTGTTCGGTATTTTTGATATTTTATGTTCCGCAACATCCCCTAAAAATACATGTATCCTGTTGAAGTTCATACAGATAGCAGATTTGAAAGTAGTAGAAGTAGTAATAATAATAATAATAATAATAATGATAATAATAATAAATATTTTATTTAAAGCGGGTAAAATCAGTTAGTACAATACTAATCTCCCCTGATCACCACTGAATAACTCAAAATATAATAAGACAACTTTTTATGCAAAACAAATGGTAAAAATCATACAGATTTTAATTGTTAAATTTCCTGAACAAACTTTCTTAATGGTGTACAAGACAAATATATGGATTTTTAGACTATAGATAAATTTCTGTGATAATCATTATTTGGTTGGTTTAACTTGTTGTATATGAATCTGATAATTAGCTTTTTTGTTCTAAAAACAAGAAATTATGATTCCTTTGTCTGAACTGTTTTATCTTTTATTTCTAAGGGAATACTATTCCAAAGAACAGTACCGGATTATTGAAATGTCTTTTCCATAAAATTTGTTCTCGGACGTGGTATGGAAAGACAATTATTTTCCGATAATTCAAAGAATATCTTGCATTGACATTTTGGTTATTGTTAAAAAATTAACACAGATAATCAGGTGCAATACTATATACACACTTATACATTAATACTCCTTTCTGATATATGATTCTTTTTTAAAAAGTTAACCTCCTAATTGATTGAAAAAAGATTTTGACGGTGTATCATATGCTTTGTTAAGAATGATTCTGGCTGCCCTTTTTTGTAGTTTAACATTTGTTTCATATTTGAATTATTTGTTTCTGTCCATATTGTACAGCAATAATCAAAGAGAGGAAGTACATATCCATTATGAAATAAACATAAGCCTTTTTAGTGGAATATAATGCTTCAATCGATTTAGTAAACCTAATCTAGTTGAAATTACGGTACATACTTTGTTTATTTGTTGATTCCATAAAAGAAAATCATCGATTAAAATGCCTTGTAATTTTTCACTGTTTACATTTTGTAAAAGAATTCAACTGTATTCAATGTTTCTTGTATGCTTTGAAGCTTCCTGTGTGATCCAACCAACATAGATTTGGATTTTTTAATATTTAAAATCATATAATTATTTTCACACCATATTTTGAAAGTTACACCAGGTACCAGGTCTAAAAGAAAATACACCAGATGCAATGTTTCTACATAAACCTCTTCGGTGTATCTTGACCAAGTTATGCCCGATGGTAGCTAAACATCGTGTTTCAGAAGATTAAAACTTCCTATTAACAGAAAATTAACAGAAATTTACCGTATGAATATCGACTCTACCACTGAATCAAGTGCATTACGAAATCTCCACTGGAGATAATTAAATTTACCAAAAAATGAATTAAAGCGCGAGGCTTGTCGAGTGGAGAAATATCGTATTGCATGAAATTCAGTGGTGGATTCTATTTCTCTAATGATTTTAAGACGTTATTTAGAGATACTTTTTCACTTATCTGCAAAAGATTTATTCTTTGCACATGATGTAATCAGACATGGTCGCCATTTTTTCTTGTCAAAATAGGGTTTTCAGAGGACAGCAAGACAATTAGACGCCAATATGAAAATTTTGACCAATGAAGATTTGGGATCAAACAAACCAAAAGTGATTATGAAAAAAAATAATAACCTGTCGGAAAAAGTATAAGTCATGTAAGAATGACAGAAATTATATATTATGCCAGCATCGGCAACTACTGGTATAGCTACACCCTCGGAGACGAAACGTCCATCAGAAGCGGTATCGATCAAGTGGTTTAAAAAGTTATATAAGAAACAGTTTTCTGATTTGCTACGCCAGACGCACGTTTCGGAAAACATAAGACTTAATAGTTGTACTCGAATCAAAACATTTGAAAGGTAAGATCACTAAAGAATTTTACGCGCCAAAAAAATCTAAAATTCTAGAAAATCTGACTAAGGTCATTGAGAGAAAATCTAAAGGATGACGAATAATTTTATCATTTCATGAACATCGTATTTACTAAAATTACAGATACATCTTAACTCATTGCTCCTTGAATAAAATTATTCTGAAGGTAACCAATAAATCGATCACTCTTACGGATTAATTCATTCAAAGGATCAATAAGTTGAGATGCGTCAGTCATTTCCATAAATCATTGTCGTTTTTTTGTTATTAGCGGTGGCGTTGTCAATGTTTCATCGACTTATGAGTTTGACTATCCCCTTTGTATCATCCTTCCCTCTTTAACTGAAATGAAATCCTAAAAATGTGTATAAACAACATTTAATGTTCTCTGTCTTTGTTGTAACATTAACATAAAAAAGCAGTCTGCACAAAGCTTGATGCTGACAACAGATTTATTTTAACTCTAATTTTAATGAAAATAATATTGAAGCCAGTAATGATTTTTTATATGGTCGTAACGTTTACCGTCTGACAACTGAGACCTTCATCAACTATATCGTTTAAAAGCGTGTCCTGTTTCAAATCATTAGACTACTTAGTTGGATATTTTATCATGAAGTATGTTCATATTCAGTTTCATATGCCTGAACAAGAAATAGAGTTAAAGATTCCTTGTAGAAATATACTTAAACTTTAACGGATTTTATTTTGAATTATGTATTTTCTTAAACTATTGATGTGACAAAATGGACACAACTTTAACGGATTTTGTTTTTGAATTAAATATTTTTCTTATACTATTGAGAATAAATTATTTGTCACGTAAATATTCTTCTCGTGTGATTCGTTTGATAATTGTTATTGTTTCCATTTAGTTGTATAAGTAAAAGTTTCCTGTTATATAAAATCATTTGTTTTAATCGTATGTGACCAAAAGTGCCAGTCTATTCAAAATCTGACCATTTTCAAGCACCCTCTATATATAAAAACATACAGCAAATCCATTTGGTCAAGGACATTCATATTTGTCGTTATGTTGTTGTAGATAGAATATATGGATGAAAGTTATTATTAACATCCCGTATATATTTACGAGACTTTGATAAATAGTTGTAAAAAGCAGGAGATTCTGGTTTCTGAAATATTTGAATGAACGTTCGAATATAAAATACAAAATACTACTAGATGGATTTACCTTTTTCAGAGACAAATAAGAATATCCTTCAAGATAATCACTTTAAAACAATCTATTGTTACTTATAGCAATCGATTCACTTTATCCAAATGGTTCTTTAAAGCTTCCTTGTCATAAAACTACCCATGTTGATCTAACAAAACAAGGGAAGTACTTCAGTTAATATTAGAAAAGCACTTAATAGATGTTTCAATCCAGCACGTCTTTAAGTGTTAATTGGCACATTTACTGAATAAAATACCTTATTATATAATTCAAACAGCATAAGACATATTTTGTTTTAGATTTAGTCAAATTGTCACGTTTTAAGACTTTTATAAGTACATTTAAAAAAAAAATTGTTATCATTGAGATTTCCAACTTTGCACTCAGACCCATATTCAGATTAGAAAAAAAAAACGGAGCCATAAAGTTGAGGTAAAATAATGGTTACACATGAAATACTTTATATAAAGAATCACAATGGGTTATAAGGTACAAAATACGCAAACCTCAGAATTAAAGTATTCGTTTTATATTTTCGTTATTATTGACTACGTGCACACACAATTATTTATGTAATGGAACAATATTGAAATTTTTGCATTTGTTATCTGAAATGCGTGATCATATCGCTTTATGTATAAAGCTATTTATTTAAAAACTTTTTGTTTTAGTTGTTTTATTATTTAGAGTGTCCTTCGTACTAATAAGACGTCAAGTTTATGTAACTATTAGAACAAAATTTATTCTTCCATTCATATAAATCGTTTTAACGTATTGTAAATTCATGAACAAAACATTTCATTAGTTTTAATTGTAGTATTTATCTCCTATTACATCGAATAACATTATTTTTCAATTTTTTGATTCTTTGGAGACATACTTTTGTTTCTACATTTTTAATGCCTTAATGTAAAACATCATAGTTTTAATGATCCGTCATGTAGCACCCAATGAAATCCTTTGATTAAAAATGTCTTGTGATAATTTAATCCCATATACTGAATTGCCGTTTGTTTAACACAAAGACTATACCAAATGTATAAAACTTTTTTCTGTCTGCAATTTGTTTATGACAATTTGACAACTTAATAAGGTATGATATATAACTAGTGTAGCAATATATCCAGTTTACTTAGATTTAAGGCTGTCAACACCCTTCTGCCAAAATAAATGTGTTACAGAAGGATGTATATAGCTGAGATATACATCCTATCAAAATATTATGTTGTTCCGTTGCATGTGGCCAATGTCGCGTAAAGCTTAAATGATCAAAATTTAGCTAATAATGCGTCAAAACTATGATTTTTACCGTAAGCGTTCACAATCATGACGTCATACATGACATTATTATTGTTGTATCACAGTAAATCTTGTTAAATTTGTATTTGTCAGGTATATTTACAAATAGTTTCATCAAATGTAACCCTATCATCAGAAACTGTGAGTACTCCTAACCCTATGTGAGTACTCCTAACCCTATCATCAGAAACTGTGAGTACTCCTAACCCTATCATCAGAAACTGCGAGTACTCCTAACCCTATCATCAGAAACTGCGAGTACTCCTAACCCTATCATCAGAAACTGTGAGTACTCCTAACCCTATCATCAGAAACTGTGAGTACTCCTAACCCTATCATCAGAAACTGCGAGTACTCCTAACCCTATCATCAGAAACTGCGAGTACTCCTAACCCTATCATCAGAAACTGTGAGTACTCCTAACCCTATCATCAGAAACTGTGAGTACTCCTAACCCTATCATCAGAAACTGCGAGTACTCCCTAACCCTATCATTAGAAACTGCGAGTACTCCTAACCCTATCATCAGAAACTGCGAGTACTCCTAACCCTATCATCAGAAACTGCGAGTACTCCTAACCCTATCATCAGAAACTGCGAGTACTCCTAACCCTATCATCAGAAACTGCGAGTACTCCTAACCCTATCATCAGAAACTGTGAGTACTCCTAACCCTATCATCAGAAACTGTGAGTACTCCTAGATCGATATGAATAATATTGAAGCCAGTAATGATTTTTATATGGTCGTAACGTTTACCGTCTGACAACTGAGACCTTCATCAACTATATCGTTTAAAAGCGTGTCCTGTTTCAAATCATTAGACTACTTAGTTGGATATTTTATCATGAAGTATGTTCATATTCAGTTTCATATGCCTGAACAAGAAATAGAGTTAAAGATTCCTTGTAGAAATATACTTAAACTTTAACGGATTTTATTTTTGAATTATGTATTTTTCTTAAACTATTGATGTGACAAAATGGACACAACTTTAACGAATTTTGTTTTTGAATTAAATATTTTTCTTATACTATTGAGAATAAATTATTTGTCACGTAAATATTCTTCTCGTGTGATTCGTTTGATAATTGTTATTGTTTCCATTTAGTTGTATAAGTAAAAGTTTCCTGTTATATAAAATCATTTGTTTTAATCGTATGTGACCAAAAGTGCCAGTCTATTCAAAATCTGACCATTTTCAAGCACCCTCTATATATAAAAACATACAGCAAATCCATTTGGTCAAGGACATTCATATTTGTCGTTATGTTGTTGTAGATAGAATATATGGATGAAAGTTATTATTAACATCCCCGTATATATTTACGAGACTTTGATAAATAGTTGTAAAAAAAGCAGGAGATCTGGTTTCTGAAATATTTGAATGAACGTTCGAATATAAAATACAAAATACTACTAGATGGATCTACCTTTTTCAGAGACAAATAAGAATATCCTTCAAGATAATCACTTTAAAACAATCTATTGTTACTTATAGCAATCGATTCACTTTATCCAAATGGTTCTTTAAAGCTTCCTTGTCATAAAACTACCCATGTTGATCTAACAAAACAAGGGAAGTACTTCAGTTAATATTAGAAAAGCACTTAATAGATGTTTCAATCCAGCACGTCTTTAAGTGTTAATTGGCACATTTACTGAATAAAATACCTTATTATATAATTCAAACAGCATAAGACATATTTTGTTTTAGATTTAGTCAAATTGTCACGTTTTAAGACTTTTATAAGTACATTTAAAAAAAAATTGTTATCATTGAGATTTCCAACTTTGCACTCAGACCCATATTCAGATTAGAAAAAAAAACGGAGCCATAAAGTTGAGGTAAAATAATGGTTACACATGAAATACTTTATATGAAGAATCACAATGGGTTATAAGGTACAAAATACGCAAACCTCAGAATTAAAGTATTCGTTTTATATTTTCGTTATTATTGACTACGTGCACACACAATTATTTATGTAATGGAACAATATTGAAATTTTGCATTTGTTACCTGAAATGCGTGATCATATCGCTTTATGTATAAAGCTATTTATTTAAAAACTTTTGTTTTAGTTGTTTTATTATTTAGAGTGTCCTTCGTACTAATAAGACGTCAAGTTTATGTAACTATTAGAACAAAATTTATTCTTCCATTCATATAAATCGTTTTAACGTATTGTAAATTCATGAACAAAAATTTCATTAGTTTTAATTGTAGTATTTATCTCCTATTACATCGAATAACATTATTGTTCAATTTTTTGATTCTTTGGAGACATACTTTTGTTTCTACATTTTTAATGCCTTAATGTAAAACATCATAGTTTTAATGATTCGTCATGTAGCACCCAATGAAATCCTTTGATTAAAAATGTCTTGTGATAATTTAATCCCATATACTGAATTGCCGTTTGTTTAACACAAAGACTATACCAAATGTATAAAACTTTTTTCTGTCTGCAATTTGTTCATGACAATTTGACAACTTAATAAGGTATGATATATAACTAGTGTAGCAATATATCCAGTTTACTTAGATTTAAGGCTGTCAACACCCTTCTGCCAAAATAAATGTGTTACAGAAGGATGTATATAGCTGAGATATACATCCTATCAAAATATTATGTTGTTCCGTTGCATGTGGCCAATGTCGCGTAAAGCTTAAATTATCAAAATTTAGCTAATAATGCGTCAAAACTATGATTTTTACCGTAAGCGTTCACAATCATGACGTCATACATGACATCATTATTGTTGTATCACAGTAAATCTTGTTAAATTTGTATTTGTCAGGTATATTTACAAATAGTTTCATCAAATGTAACCCTATCATCAGAAACTGCAAGTACTCCTAACCCTATCATCAGAAACTGTGAGTACTCCTAACCCTATCATCAGAAACTGTGAGTACTCTAACCCTATCATCAGAAACTGCGAGTACTCCTAACCCTATCATCAGAAACTGCGAGTACTCCTAACCCTATCATCAGAAACTGCGAGTACTCTAACCCTATCATCAGAAACTGCGAGTACTCCAAACCCTATCATCAGAAACTGCGAGTACTCCTAACCCTATCATCAGAAACTGCGAGTACTCCTAACCCTATCATCAGAAACTGCGAGTACTCCTAACCCTATCATCAGAAACTGTGAGTACTCCTAACCCTATGTGAGTACTCCTAACCCTATCATCAGAAACTGTGAGTACTCCTAACCCTATCATCAGAAACTGCGAGTACTCCTAACCCTATCATCAGAAACTGCGAGTACTCCTAACCCTATCATCAGAAACTGCGAGTACTCCTAACCCTATCATCAGAAACTGCGAGTACTCCTAACCCTATCATCAGAAACTGCGAGTACTCCTAACCCTATCATCAGAAACTGTGAGTACTCCTAACCCTATCATCAGAAACTGCGAGTACTCCTAACCCTATCATCAGAAACTGCGAGTACTCCTAACCCTATCATCAGAAACTGTGAGTACTCCTAACCCTATCATCAGAAACTGTGAGTACTCCTAACCCTATCATCAGAAACTGTGAGTACTCCTAACCCTATCATCAGAAACTGTGAGTACTCCTAACCCTATCATCAGAAACTGTGAGTACTCCTAGATCGATATGTTTGTGTTTGTCCTATTTGATATTTGTAATTGTTCTTAGAATCACCTTCATATGTCAAGCCCTTTACAGCTTACTTTTACATTTGTTCCTATGTTGTATTGTTATGTCTCTGTCCAAATTCGATTTGGGGATAATTGAGTGCTCACAAACATTTGATTCGTGCCTGTCCCAAGCCAGGGTCTGTTACCCAGTTTTTGTCTTTGGTTGTTTTGTGTCGGAATTGGTTTTAATGTATTGTTTTGTATAAAACATGTATGTTAATGTGTGATCATTGATTGCATCGTATGTTTGCCGGAAGAAGGAGTAAGTGTCGGCAAATTAAAGCACAAAACACTTTACGGGTACTAGAATTTATTTCTAATTCTTAAAATGGACGTATTGTTGACCTTTTTTACTATCAATTTCTGGATCATTTTCAAAATTTGATATGAGTTATTTATCAAAACTATTAGTTACTACTGATAGACGATAGTTTACATATATAGATATAGGAAGATGTGGTGTGAGTGCCAATGAGACAACTCTCCATCCAAATAACAATTTATAAAAGTAAACCATTATAGGTCAATGTACGGCCTTCAACACGGAGCCTTGGCTCACACCGAACAACAAGCTATAAAGGGCCCCAAAAGTACTAGTGTAAAACCATTCAAACGGTAAAACCAACGGTCTAGTCTATATAAAAACGAGAAACGAGAAACACGTATAAATTACATAAACAAACGACAACTACTGTACATCAGATTCCTGACTTAGGACAGGTGCAAACATTTGCAGCGGGATTAAACGTTTTAATGGTACCAAACCTTCTCCTTTTTCTGAAACAATAGTATAACATCACAACGTAGAAAACACACGATAAAACATCAATTGGAAGGCTTAACTCAATCAAAACGTAAATTAACACACTATGAACGAATAAATTCGATCTGTGATACCTGAAAGTAAATACATAGTTAATAAAATATTAGGGACAAACATTCAAGGCCAAAAGCAAACAAACAAGTCCAAATGGCAAGACATCACCGCGAAATATTTAACCCTTAGAAAATAATCACTTTTGAAAAACCGGTTTTCATAATATATACAGGTAAATGAAAAATAACTTTGTCGTTTTAGGTATACTTTTCTGTATATATAAAATCTTCCAATAATTAGGAATACCAAGAAAGGTCTGTCATATAAATACCTAATTAACACTAGATACATAAGGGTAAATATCAACAATAAAACTTCCTGTACAGATTAAAGGAGAATAATCTTGATGTTCATACAAATGTAGTATGAAGAAGTGAAAATTAGTAGATATTCCAAATAATCAAAGCTGGTATACAGACAAGATCCATATTAATATAAAATAACAAAAAGTATTAAAATAGTATCAACAGGTCGAATAAAAGAAAGTACGATTTGAGAGTACTCGCAGTTACTGACAGCTAGTCAAAAGCCAAAACAATTAATGATAAAAATCATGCATCAGAGACTAAAATCAACTAAAACACATCCCAGGGATTTAGTATTTTAACGTCATGAACAGTCAGAAGACATGACTTGTGCAATGCCAAAATAAATGTATCGACAGGTAGTAGGATAGTGAGGAGCTACTTCTTAAGAGATAAAATTAACGTGTGTGTCTCTAAACATCCCGCCTCAAAAGAAGAAACAACTTAGTTATGTTTTAATTTGCTAATGACAAAATCGATATTAGTGCCAATGTAAACTATATTCAGAGATCTAATTACAATATTGGTACGATAACCCTTACTTATAAGTTTGTTTAAAGGTTCGATGAGTTTACACGGATCACATAGTGATTTCCTCGCTTTAAGTACAATATTACCGTAAAATTTAGGATGTGAAATACCATTTTAATAAGTTTTCTACAGGTACAGCCAAATTTACTAATCAAATCTTTGTATCTATGAAAGAATTTAGTAAAGTTTTAAGTAATTTATGGTATCGAAATCCCTGACACAATAATTTCCCAGTGATGCATTGATTACGTTCGTTAAAATCTATGACATCAGAACACACACGGGCATACCGAACGAGTTGGGATATATAAACACCGTATGATGGAGCCAAAGGCACATCGCCGTCTAAAAATGGAAAATTAACAGTAGGAAATGAAAAATCGTCTCTTTTGTCGTAAATTTTAGTATGTAGTTTCCCGTTAGAAATTGAAATGTCTAAATCTAGAAAAGGGCAACTGCTGCTGTTTATGTTAGATTTAGTTAAAGTAAGTTCTTTTGGGTAAATTTCGAAGTATATTTAGAGAACTCTGGATTATTTAACGAAAAAATATCATCCAGATAACGGTAGGTATTGTTGAATGTATCAACTAAATATAACAATGATGGGTCTTTACTGAGTTTGGTCATAAACTGAGATTCATAACAATATAGAAATAAATCTGCTATTAAAGGGGCACAGTTAGTACCCATAGGAATACCTACTACCTGACGATACACTTTATCGCCGAAACGTACATAAATGTTATCTAGCAGAAAATTTAAAGCTTCAATCATATCCTCACATTTCCAGTAAGTGTATCTAGCATACTTTCCTTTTCGTTACAGAAAAGGCTTTAAACGAGTTACAGCAAATAAAATTACAATGAGATTTTCGAAAGACCATTTTATCAAATACAAAACTTTTTCTTTATAAGATTGTGTGGAAGTGTAGTGTACAGAGTAGAAAAATCATAACTGTCAACAGAATTATAAGGACCATCAAAAGCATGTATTTTATCTAAAACCTCTAAAGAATTTTAACACTCCAAAAATAATTAATACCATTATTTTCATAAGCTTTATTACAAAGTTAATAACCAGTTCTTTGATAGTAGTAAGGAGGTAGTTAGAAGAACTGATAGATTAGTAGTAGAACACTTACTCGATGCGGAGATGAAACGGAATTTAAATGGTTTTTGTGTAGTTTCGGTAACCAGTACATGGTAGGGACTTTCAAATGTTCGGAAGATGCTTCCTTTGTCCCATGATATTGTCATTTCAATGTAATGCAGTTGTTTAATTTAAGATAGCTCAAACATTTCATGAGGCCCTCCAAAGTCTTTAGGGGCCTCGGTGGCCGAGTGGTCTACGTAGTTACTACTGTAATCACTAGCCAGTCAACACTGAGGTTGTGAGTTCGAACCCCGCTCGTGCGGGTGCACTCGACTCCAATCTTAATTGACTAGGATTGTCAGTTTTCCTATCGAAGGTCGGTGGTTTTCTCCGGTCTTGCTTGTTTCTTAACTCCGGCTTCCTCCACCAATAAAAACTGGCCGCCACGAAATAGCCCAAAAGCGGTGCTTAAAAGTGGCGTTAAAACACCAAAAAAAAAAAAAAAAAAAATCAACCAAAGTCTTTATGTCTTGCTTGTTTCTTTTAGGGTCTTCAACAATGAACAAATCAGTCATACCCTACAACAAGGTCAAGACGGCCCCTAGCGTCGACTTAAGCGGTACTATTGATAAAAATAAAGTAATTTGAAAGACATTGATCACCGCTAAAATATGCCTTGAAGTTACACATGTCGGTAGCGGTCAATGAATTACATAATTTATAATTACGGGCGAGGTTTTTGAACATATATTTGTCATACATTGCCCAACAAAAGACCAATAATTTGTTGGTTGTTTATCATGCTTCTTTTCGATCTGCTGTGTCAAGCTTTTTCCATTTCATTTTAAAATTTGAATTATATTGTGCTTTTACACCTCTGTCTATGGTTAAGATGCAGATCGAGCGATTAAAAACATGTTTAATTCCGCCATAATCTTGATGTGACCATTATAAGTCCGGAGCCTGCAATACAGTAGGTGTTGGTGGTTGCTCTCTGCTATGTTTGTTTATGCATTTATCAGTAATTTCCATAATTTTCTAGTTTGAATTCTGTCACATGTTGTTAGTCTGGTGCCTTTTAAACAAAAAATTGGAAACGTAGATACAAATTCCTCGCTTTAGGTCATGAAAAAGCTTACAAAATGAGGAATCCACTGAATCCAAAAAACAGATACACCGAATCTCAATGCTGAATATTTTGATATACAACATGCTCGTAGATTTCGATGGATTGATATTTTAGCAGACATTCGGTATTGCAATGGGTAATAATTGTGCGCCATTACTTGCAGACTTGTTTTTGTACTTATATGAAGAGAGTCGTCAAGTTGGTTACTTATTCCTTATTCGTTATTTATTCCTTATTCCTAATTCTTTACTTATTCATTATTCCTTATTCTTTACTGATTCCTTATTTCTTATAAGTTACATATTCCTTATTCTTTATTCCTTATTCGTTACTTCTTCCTTATTCCTTTATCGTTACTTATTCCTTATTCGCGACTAATTATCTTTTAATATGTTGCCCCCTTTAAATGCATTCTTTTATTTTTGTTTTCTTCATCCTGGTGTTAGTTAAGGGTTCGAGGAGGTTAAATTACCCTTTTTGCGCGTAAGTTCCCGTTTCCACTCTCAACTGATACTCTGTTACTTATTCGCTACTTTTTGGTTCTTTATTAGCTTTTTATATATTCTCTTTTTAATGATTTATATAAAAAATAAGGAGATGTGGTATGATTGCCAATGAGACAACAATCCACCAAAGTTCAAATGAAGTGGATGTAAACAATTATAGGCAACCGAACGGCCTTCAACAATGAGAAAAACTCATACCGTATAGTCGGCTATAAAAGGCCCCGACATGAAAAATATGAAACAATTCAATTGAGAAAAACTAACGGCATAATTTATAACAAAACAATTTACGAAAAACAAATATGACAGACATGAACCAACGACAACCACTGAACTACAGGCTCATGACTTAGTTTTTTTTTTTTTTTCGTGTCTCTTTTGTTAGTCCTTGGTTCGTGGAGTTAAAATAACCCTATAAGCGCGTAACAACATTTTCCAAAAGACCAAAAAGTGAAAAAGTATATTTTAACAAAACGCATTTGACTAACAGGTCGAACAACAAATGTTCTTAAATCCTGCTGACTGCCATTGGCAATTGCCAAATAAACGGATCACAAGGTGTAATAAAAGGATCTTAACTATAAATTTAATACCAAACAGAAAACAATAAACTTGCGGCGAAGATGGTATACCGCAAACAAAGGTGTACAGATTTTTTGTACACCATATCCGGATTTCGACAATTAATGTCTCTTCAGTGATGTTAGGAATCGAAACGGTTATTGGAAGGCCACATAATTTACCTTAATTTAGGATAGACTCTTGAATTTTGAGGAGTCAAAATAGGATGAACGGATCATATAAGCCCGAACGCAAAGATAATACAAGCCCAAACGAAAAAATATAAACAAGTCTAAATTGAAAACAACGTTCAAACCTATGATTGCGTTGGATAAAACCGCAATTTTTATACGTGTGCATGCAAAACAAATTTCTTGTTAGAGGAGTCTAAATACAGCACAAACAACATTTTCCAAAAGACCAAAAAAGTGAAAAAGTATATTTTAACAAAACGCATTTAAATGATCCGTTCATCCTATATTGACTCCTCAAAATACAAGAATTTTGAAGATCTAATGGCAATTAACAATAGATATCTGACAACCTTTTATTATGAATCTCTGAAGGGTGTTATTTCATAGATATATAACTTTGAATTCAAAGTGCCAAAAAAGTGGCCTAATCCCACTTTTGTATCTTTTCCTTTTATCAATTTGAAAAAAAAAAGTAGCTGACATGATTTAATATTAAATGTTAAAATAAATAGCTGACAAAAATATAAAACAATAAGTCATTATCTTTTATTATACTTCATGTCAAAATGCTAGATTTTGATTGCTTAATACGCGTGAGACAATCTAATCTATCCCATGGCAAATACTCTATTACCCTTCACGGAGACGCTTGCGCAAGTGTACGCTTTGATAAATACGGATGATTGTTATGAGACGTCATAGTTTATTACTTTGAATTTGAAATTTAATAGACAGTAATAACAATACATTTAGTATAATAAATTAAATGACCAAATGACGATCAATTGAGTTTACGTGGATGTTCGTGATCTTTTTATCACAACTCAATTCCTAGCAAAGTTGTGCGTTTTAATTTTTACTTTTGAATAAAAAATGTTTTTACAATTTATAATGACATCGAAAAACAGGTATACATTTGTTCATTAAACGGAATTTGCAACATCAACTATGATAAAATATCTACAAAATAAATAAAGCAACTAACATTATACCGATTTATACAATTTTTTTTTTCAATTTCACACACTGCTTTACTATTCATTCAAGTTTCAAACCAAAATAGATGACAATGTCGTTTATTGACAAATTATGATTATTTAAATACTCTAAGAAATGTCAAAACAATACTTATAAGATAGAAAACATACCGAGAGAAACAAGATTTTTTTATGAAATACATAACCAGATATCAAAGACATTTTTCCCGAGTGAAATCGGCTTGAGCCGAATAAATGGAAAAAAACTCCAAAAAGGTTCTACTGTCAATTATTCCGAAGTTTGAGTGTGCCGAATTTTAAAATTGAAGTGTATTCCAATTAAACAAAACAAAATTACCTCGGAATTAAACAACTTAATTTCCTTAACTATCTTAAGGTTCGTTGTATAATCCGAACGAGAAATTATAACAATTGATAGGTGGGTTATATCAGGAATGAATGACGGAAAATGTTGACTGCCACTGGAAAACGAGGGTATGTTTGATAGGGGCAGAATATTTGCCTTGCAACATGTCATTTACGGACTCCTTAAAGAAATTGTACAAGGGTTTCTCTATGTGCTCTTTGGATTTATCGTCCCCTTTGTGACCGGACGTAACTGTGTATTTATGATTCCCATACAACCAAACAGGCAACCTTCTTTTTGCATAAGATTAACTGGCAGACAGGAGATGTCGAGGGGAACTTAATTCTATACCAAAAAAAAAAAAAACAACCTTAGGTCAAAATGTCTACTATGATTATTTAATGATAGACAAAGGAAAAATAACATAAAATCAGTCGAAGTTTACTTTAGATTTGAAATAGATCGTAATCTTGGAAATCGTGTATCTGAAATATGATTTAAATCAACATGCATGTAGGACGAATCAAATAATTAGATACGTATATATATAAAAACAAGAAGATGTTATATGATTGCCAATGAGACAATTATCAACCAGAGACCAAAATAGCGTCGTTGGAAGCAACTGAAGGTCACCGTACAACCTTAAATAATAAGCAAAACCCCTACCGTAAAGTAGTCTATAAACGGCACGGACATGTAAAACAACTCAAACGAGAAAATCCACTGCTTATATACAATAATAGATTATACTATTTACATGTAAACCAGTTTCAAAATAAACAATTATTACGACCATTACTGAAACTGAAATGTTTTTCTTGTCACCATTTTTCATGTGATTTCTTTTCATAATTTCAAAAACGATAGTATTCATATTAATTTCAAAGAGAAAAAAGTTGTGTTCTAAAGTAGAAAAATGAATTAAAGTAGTAAAACTGCTGTATATAGTTTTCTATACATAAATTGCATACACTGAAATTAATTGTTTTGCAGTTGTGCTTGGTAAAATTTTTCACAAAGATTATTAATTCGAAATGTTTTTAAATAACAGTTTTACTGTTTGAAATTGGAACAAAGTTTTTACACTTTATAACTAACACAAGGTGACATTTTATTGTATTGTAGTAGATAGAACAATGTTCTACCAAAATAGACGAATTTTATCTTCTGACGAACAGGAACTCATTTTCAATGTTGTCATTAGAATCTGAGTTGACTCTCATAGTTACGATGCATTATTCGACATCTTTCATAGTACTCGCTGCCATCACCATCACCAAGTATATATTTACTTGTTTGAAACAGAAGGCATGTTCTATCCACTGTCATCTTGAATCAAAGGCAGTTCGCTGTATTTCTGCAGAAAATGGCGCAAAGACAACGTGTTGCATTTTTCAAACTCTTTTGAAGATTGAAAGTGGTTTGTTTGCTTGTCTTCTTACAGTGTAATCCTGTAACGATATTTAAAAAAAATCGTTTTGTTAGTTAAGAAGAACATGTACTAAATTAATTTAGCAAAAAAGAATCTCGTTTAAAAACACAATAAAATAGCTAAACTGACTTACTTAGTAGAGATCTCTTTGAATCTCGTGATATATGTTTATGTAATTGATTTGTAATAAATACACACAGATCCTGTATAAGTGGCTTTATATGTCTACTCTCGACATAATGATAGGTTTAGCTGAGTAAGAAAAAACGGAGTTTAGCTTTCTCTTAATGAGGTTCTTTTAGAGATTTTATTGCTTTTAGAGCGTTAAAATAATTGCAAAACTATAACAGTCGCTTCACATACAAATTTGTTTTTTCATCATTTTTATGTTAGGATTCCTTTTCACATGTTTCAATTGACCAACTGTGTAGGGAAACCACTTGTCATTTTTCTAAATAAATTTTCGAATAAAAAGATTTACAAAAAGTATGTAGAAATAGATCTCTTTATTCATCGTAAAGTTTTGCACTTGGTTCCTTGAAAAAACAAACATTGTTTATTATATTGTAAATGTCGGGCAGGGTAGTCAAGCTTAATCAAGGGTAGTTTTGCTTTTTTGAACGACGAAACCACTCTTTTGGCTTGTGATATACTAATTTGACTTGCTTTCCAAAGATAAAATTAGTACGTCGATTTCAGCTGAAATATCATGAATCCAGGTGTCCACACACTTGGAAAAAGCCTTACAAAACAACCAGAAGTGTGTAATGAATGATTGAAAACACAAAACTGATAATGTACACAAAAGAACGTTATCAGCCAGAAAGAGTGATAACTTGAGCAAGGATTAAAAGATACTTATCATGAATTGCATGGTGCATGACTGACTCAACACCCGTGATGTATCGCTAACATGCATGAGTATTATTGAATTTCATTGAATTATGTAGCAGAACTTAATTCAGAATCAAGTTAAACAGTACCTTCATTACGATTATGGTCTGCAAAGATTTCTACTTCACACGAATTTAACGCATCAGTGTAGTCGTGATATTGATATTTTTTGTATATTTTGACAAATCTCCAACGGATTTTACTATTATAAGCAATGCTGAGTATGTCTGGAGCCGCTCCAACATGGTAGAAACAAAGTTGTCTTGGTACCTGGTCAAAATTGTCAAAAATGTGAAATCATCCGGATTGTAGATGAAGATAAGGAATCTGGTCAAACGATCTCCTGAAATTGCATACTGTCATATCAAAAAAATAAACGAGGCAATATGTCATTATTAATAAATGTTTACGTCCCAAATGTAGCATTTTTCCGTGAAATTCCCACCAAATCAAATCTTATTATTAGAATCATTATATTTATCACTTGTCGGGGTGTATGGGGCGGAAAATTTGTTTATACAATGCGCGAAGGAAGGCGTGTTTGTAATACAAGTACTAGTAAACCAATCATCTACATGCTCCGAACAATTTTGTTAGACTTGCTTAATTTATTGTCTGTGATTTTGGATATGAAAGTCTTTTTAGATTATGTCTAATCGTCTTATTTTGTATATATTGCATTTGAAATATGCTGTGTCGGCCTTATAATTGTCGATTGATTTCTTACTTTGTGATTCAATGTAATTTTATAATGAATATAATATAGTTATCTTTTAAAAGGGGTAATGTAAGCAAGGAGTAAATGATTAGATAATTTATTGTCCGACCAATAGTTTCTTTGCGCTGCAGATGAGTAAGAAGGAAAAAAAACATAAATTAAACATTATAATCAAATTGCTAAGTGGATTCATACGGTGAAGGACAGAAATAAAAAGCTGGCATAGAAAATAAAAAATCAAAACGCTCGTCTGTCAATAATATTAATATCTTTATTAATGATTGCCGTTAAAACAGTAAATATAATATTTAATATGGCTTTCCCTTTCAACATATAACTGATTTGGAGTCAATAGTCGTGTAATAAGTTTTAAGTTACAGAATAACGTTGAACAAAGCCTCCCATATTTGCACTTGAGGATTTCCTTATTCTGAAATCATATGACATAATACTTTAATTGATTAAATAAATTTGCAGAATGTAGTTAGATAAACACAATATGGCAAAGTAATGCATTTAGTTTAAGACGGTCATTTTGATCTTAACATCATCTGAAAAGTCCTAACAATAAATGATAAGGGCATATTCAAATATTGACTGAAAAACTGAAAATGACTTAATAATATATTGTTCAGTTTTTTAAAAAGTTGGTCTAATTAACGTTTGGGCAGGCAAGATTGATTTGTATATTCTTTATAAAATATCATACAAAGCCATGGAAATTAAAATGATAAAATTCTGTATGTCAAATTCGTAACAATAAGTTGCAAATAAGTTTCATTTCTTCAAATATTTTCGTTAAACAATTCAACGTCCTTATTTTTATCTTTTTTTGGATAGAATTGTTTGAGGAATATAAAAATTTCATATTTAAAATATTTAAATGATAAGTAGAAAGCATTCTGTATTGTTGAAGGAAGATTCTGCGCAACTCTACCATTTGAGATTTTGCTCTATTGTAAAGGTTGCGGCACAAAAATTTCCATATAGGTCATTTTTCCAAAATACTTCACTCCGTCTGAGAGATGAATTTCTGATAAAAATAAGTTGAAGCTAAAGGTTATTGATATATTAACGCATGCTACATTGCGTTCTTTGTTTTGGGTAAACCTTGGTGTTCAGCATGTATTTGTTAACAATCCGCCAATCCCAATATGGAGTAGTAAAAAGGTGATGAAAACACATGCTAGAGACCAAAGGATGTCGGGAGATAAAAGTGATATTTAATGGACAGGTAAATCTCTAAGGCAAGAGTGAAGTGATACGATGTACCAGTCGTGTTGTTTACGGCAAATGCAAACCCGGTTGTATTTGGTGATGTCACAGAGTTGACAAGATTGTTGATGCGACAAGTGGAATATATACTTGGTAATCTGTGGCACAAACAGTTCATTATGGTTAGCTAAATTATGAAGACGTTCACTTTCGAAAGGAGAACATCATTTTACCATAAGAACTCTTGTTGCAATAACTTCCTTGAACGAAGCAACTCTCCATAAAGGACATTTTCGTAGGAATAACCACCCCAGATCATCGTTTGAACTGGGAGATTTTTTCCACATGCAAACGATATTTATACCATGAACATGTAAATCATCTCTGCTGTTTGTCATCAAACATCTTGATTTCGCCTACTTTTTAAATCAAAATTTGTGATGTCAAATGAGTTCTTCATTTTCTGATATGGTTGACGAAGGGATTAACACACATCTTCAAATTAAATATTTGATAAGAAGTCGTAAGTCGAAAAGTTTAAAATGTAGTGTTCGGGTATATCTGAAAAGCATTTGATGATAAAGTTCATATAAACGTAAATTTCAGGTACGAATAATACAAAGACTAGAAATATACATTGTTAAAAGTCTTTTATACAATTTCTAATCAATTTGTACAAATGTGTCTTACGTCAGGACAATTATTATAAATATTTAAGAATTTACAATATTTGATTCAATACTGTACTTATTGTTTATTCACCTACGACGCCCCATTTGGATTCAGTGTTATACGTACAAGAGGAGCTTGTTAGTATACCTGTTTAAATTAACAATCCGGGTCCTCACCCCTTATAGACATACATATACGGTAAATGATTATATTTTAATATGTCAAACTCCTAATGTTGCCTCGTTTGTGGCCCCCTTTCTTTCTATGCTGGATTAGAATCCGCTATTTGAATTTATCTGCAATTTGAGTGAAACATGTACATGTAGCGAAAATACCATGTAAGTGACATGAACATATGTTATTTGAAGGTGATGATTTGCTGAATTCTATATTTTCTTGTCACGGCCTAGTTGCTACAAATTGGTCATATATCATGTATATGCAGAACAGATGTTTGGGTTGACACAAATGCATACAACTCGATCGAAGTTATAAACAGGTAAGTGCGTTTATACATGTTATATAGCGGACACAGAACAAGAATAAGTATGTGATATAATTTATGTAATTTAAACATAATAGATATATTTAGACACTTAAATATAAGTTATATTGTTATTAATGCGACACAAATATCAAAATATCATTGTCTTAAATGTCGTTTTAAAACGACCGAGGTGTTTGCAATCGTAGAGAAATTGGGTGATAGTACGACTACTGTGTGTTTAACGTCTAGTTGATGAACCGAATGAAGCGAAAATAACAGCATAAGGTAGTATTAAAACGTAATTGCTGCCAAAAAGTTCCACACTCCGGTGTATATTTTACATTTTAATGATGCGTACATATATTGATACTTTTATAGTAATTTATTTATGTATTCTGTGTATAGAAAATGAAAGGATATGGAGTAAATGTACATGGGACAAAATCGCACACAATACATAGAAAACATAGAAAATTATCAATGAACAGGGCTTTTATTCCTGTTCTTCATCTTGACAGTTGATGTAGGGTCTTCAACAATGAACAAATCATTCATACCCTACAACAAGGTCAAGACGGCCCCTAGCGTCGACTTAAGCGGTACTATTGATAAAAATAAAGTAATTTTGAAAGACATCGATCGCCGCTAAAATATGCCTTGAAGTTACACATGTCGGGAGCGGTCAATGAATTACATAATTTATAATTACGGGCGAGGTTTTTGAACATATATTTGTCATACATTGCCCAACAAAAGACCAATAATTTATGCATCGCTTACGATAGTTTTGTCAAGGTAGACTTAGTTTATCGTGAAGTTGCGGTCACATCAACACGAAACTTAGTACACAGTCTTGTTTGATAATATATTTGTTATTCCTCCATCTATATATAACTCTTACATGTGAATTTGAAAATTATATAAATCTGGAAATTAAACGCTGCAGACTCTAATAAATGCTTTTGCGCCAATTGGCATTTCCTTTGATCCAAAAGAATTTTGCATTTGCACCACAAACCGTATTTCATTGGCGCCAAAATAAAAAAATCAGTTGCGCCAATTATACAGGTAAACAGTATCAATAATAGATACATATCTAAAAGAGACTTTTAATATAAAAGTTACAACATAGTTCTGATGGCCTAATTAAACACATTCTTCATCGTTAAAACCAAGTTGAAAACATTTAATTCTGATTACTTATTGTATTGCTTAGATAGTATTTTCTGCTAGTCTAAAGCGTGGCTGACTGCGTTCATTCAATTTTTTTTAATTCTTATGTTTTGCTGTCCATGTCTATTTTGAGACGAATTTGCAACTTTTGGGATACATCTAAACGACTTGTATCCGTTTTATATTACATTAAATATATTTTATGTATGGTCATCAAACATACAGATGTACTTCCTCCTCTGTTTGTTTCCAATTGTCTATCGTGTTACCTCAAACATGTGAACACTATACAATACCTTTCAGTGAATCTCAGTTGTGTATGAGAAATGAATATAAACTAATTACTTATCAAGGGGAAATACCCTACAAAATTTCTTGTATTCAGCATACAACTTTTATTAAAACATTTCTGTTATATTTTACCTGTATTCGACAGAAAAGCTGTATTTATTTTTGCCTCAAATGAAATATAACCTTGTTATAAAAATGCAATGCGCCCGTACAACCACCTGTCTATTATTGAATATTGTATGTTGAAATCTAGGTGTATTTAGGTTATTTGTTTTGTTTGGGTTGCTGTCTCACTGACTAATATCGCCTAGGTGGTTTCATGGTAGCGTATACTCCCCCGAATGCGGGATGTCGTCGGCTTGATCCCCGACATGATCAAACCAGACTGGAAAATTGGTAATTGTTGCTTTTCTGCTAAGAACACGGCATTCAGAAGTTAGAGCAAAGACGTGTCGACTCGGAGTCAGCAAATGTGTCTGGGTACGATGACATGTCTTCGTATGGACTGTTACCTTGTGTCCTAGCAAGTTAAAAATCTGGTTCAACGCGATTCCGTCTAGTGCAAAGTGTGGTTTCTATTTATATCAAATTAACAATTTTTCGTCCTGCATATGCATTTTTTACCAGTGGGCTGGCGTAGTAAATATACATCCTGTTGCTTAATGTCGTAGTAAGAGTAAGAATTCAAGTCCCGTAAGAATTTGCTGAAGTTCGTAATGTATGTGTAGAATGTGAAGAGATGATGCAATTAATCATATGTTGAGGTTAATGCATGTCTTCCAAATCTTTTTTTTTTTAATTTGAAGAGGAGACTTTTAATTTAAATATAGTTGAAAGTGGGACATCTAAATCAACTCAGTAACGTAAGTATGATTAATTTCTCAATCATTTCAAATGTTTTGACTCGTATACAACGAATGTCACAAAGTAGAAAATTCTTGGCAAACGACTCAACTTTACTTTACTCACGTATATGATAACGTATGATGATGAATTTGTAATGGGAGAGCTGACCCATTCGAATAGCATTCTTTTGGCCAGAAAAAAAAATGCCTAATATTTAAGTACGTGTTAAGAATTCTCTAGTGGGACATATCTGTTACTTTTCATGCGTCGTCGACTTTAACTGAATAAGTATTCACGACAAACCAGATACTTTAATTTGTGTTTACATTTTATTTCCTTCAGGTGTATTTATTATAAACTTCTTTCTCCACATCATCAATATTTGATATGCTATTGCAGTAGAAATATACAATATTCGTACAGTGTAGGAAAATACAACATAAATAATCTTTTGTTTTGTTATTATAATTTACAATAAACAATGGAACATCATTTGTTTCATTTAATATCACCCTTTTCCAATCCGTTGGTATACACTCTTACAAAACGTCATATTGCTGTCTGAGTTTATTACAATCTACATTTTCATGAACATTTTCAATAATTTCTTCAATAGCATTAAAAGGTAAAAACCCTGGAACTACCTCGTATGCTACATGTTTCAATTGTACAATATCAGCTGATACAAAGTGTTTCCAAAATATACATTTGCCATTTATTTTAATGAATTTATTCAAAAGAATAGGTTGATTGAAAATATAAACCGATCGTATATTAATATCAATATAGGTTTTGAAATATTGCCTTGCATCAATCATTTCTCGATAAAACAAAGGTATGTTAGTACAATCCTTTATTTTGTACTAATACAAAAAACAATGTACACCAGGATTTGTGCTGTTTATCTAAAAATCTTGTAAACATTTCTTTCTAAACGCTAATTATTTTACATAAATATTAAGAAATCTCAAACCTCTATCAATATTCTCATATTAACCTTCTATATTTGATCCATTATTCCATAAAAAATCTAATTACATATTTTCTTGATTGTATGTAAAGCCTAATCTGGAATTGTACAAACTGCTATTGTGTAGCATAACTAGACATCAATTTCCATTATGGCAAACGAGACGATTTGAATTTTGAAATTATAAATTTGTTTCCACCTTAGCATCAATATACCAATGTCTACCGCGTCATACGATATTCAAGAGCTTGTCGCGACTTTATAAAACGTCATCGATGTCTGAGCAAAACATGAAGAGCAATTCTCTGTAACTACCAATCATTTCATATAGGGGGTCGGCACGCATAGTCACTGATTTTCCTGAAACTTAGTCTAACCGTATAATCAAGTAAAAAAGTAAGAAAAATGCCCCCGTAAATGTCGTTAGGCCACGGTTGCCATGGCAACCAAGTCAATAGGTTTTCCTGTACATTTTGGGGAATTCAACAATTTTACAGTTATTCTGAAGCCAAACCAGATTTTATTTAATAATATTTGTTAATATTCATCAAAACATATGATAACTTACTAGCAAAACAGGCAATGCAATATAATTAAAAATTATTTTGTCCAAGTATTGTCACAACCGAAGGAGCAGGGGTCATATTTCATTGTATTTGTGAAGGGAAATTATACACATTCTGCATGGACAAAATATATATTTTTACACCCACCTTCATTTAAATTGTGGTTAAAAATACGATGTATCAATGTTTCTTGTCAATAACTTACAAAAATGTGTGGGATTCAGGGTGCTTGGATGGTTGCTATGAAAACCAAAATCTGTCATTTTTGTTTTTTTCTTCTGAAATTTGACCATGTTATTCAGATAACCCTAAAACAAATAATACATATTAAATGAATATGATGTAAAAACTAATAAGCATTCCATGACCGTAAATTTAACACTTTATCAAAGGTTATTGATGATCTTGACTGTTGACCTTGACCTTGAGTATGTTCAATGAATTTTGACAGAAAAGATAATAGAAAAAAAATATATTACAAGGGAAAATAATCAGAACGATTAAAACTCTTTTTTTGTTTTGTTAAAATGACGTCATTTAAATGTCAAGGTCATTTCCAAAGTGTTTAGCAACAACCCTTATTTGATGCAAATGTACCAAGCGAAAAGTAAAATAACAAAAATATCGAACTCCAAGGAAAATTCAAAACGGAAAGTCCCTTACCAATTGGCAAAATAAAAAGCTCAAACACATCAAACGAATGGAAAACAACTGTCATGTTCCTCACTTGTATGACAGTCGCATAAAATTCCATTATATTGACAACAATGGGTGAACAAAACAAACAGACATAATAGGTAAAAATGTCAAAATAGGGATACAGCAGTCAACATTGTGTTATAATCTTAATCACTATAAAAACAATTAAACAAATATGTCAACAGAGAAAAACAAAATGACATATAGACAAAGCTCATTCGCAAAAATGAAAGACAAGAATACAAAAAATGACCATAGCACAATAACACAATGGCGAGATGTATAAGTACAGAGCCACGCCAAAAGGATATTACCAAAAATGGACCAAACAGTAAAGGTTAATAATTTACAAAGACAAATAAAAGAACACTATAACACGTAATTAAGATGGCAAACAACTTCAGTACCTAGAATCAATACATCAAGACCATCGTGTATTATTTGTGACGTTTATACGGAATATTTATCAGCAAGGTATTGGTATCTTCCGATGAACTTTTTTTTAGATAAAGGACGATCATATTTTTCAATCTAAAACTGTATAGACTATTATATAGATCCTATTTAAAGGTCAGCGATGAATGTCAGCACACAAGTCCTTTGCAACAATTCATTTATAGTGGAAATTTGCCTTACAACCATTTTTTGATTTGGGAAAGTGCTTAGAAACCTTTAATTTTCATTATAAACATGCCAAGCTACCATATGTTTTGGGTTTATTTGGAATAAAATCCGAAAAATTGATATCAAATATGTAGTGTTTCTTTAGATTAGGAATTCCTTTAAAAATCACACATTGTATGTACCGAAAATAAAGAATTACACCGCATTGATTGTACACATATATAATCCAGAGTTAGTTATTATATGGCAAATCAATTTTAAGGTTCAAAATATAATTTTACTCTGAATCTGCTGAATTCCTTTTTTAATCATTTGGAGAGTTCTTGAAACACCTCTCCTTCTCCAAAAAAATAAAACAAAATACTATAAGTGTTCTGCGAAATTTCCTTCATTTTGTGTAAGATTTTATCTTGGTTTCCACATTTTCTCATATTGACCCTTATCTATTAAAGTTTTGAAGATAATTATTATAACATCTCAATTTTAGTAAAACATTTCTTTTCGGACAATAACTGCCAGAGAGCTATTAATACTCATTGAAGCTGATCACTTCTTCTCTTTAACTATTATATTTTTTCAAGAAAGTCGAAAATCGCATACATTGGCACAATAACATCTATAAGAAATGTATAGAAAATTAAAAGATGCATATTTGAACTCTGGTCTGTTTTTCAAAAGTTTATCTTTATTTATTATACTTCTTAAGTTAATACTCAAAACAAGGAATGGGAGAAAATCATCATTTCATGACAAAATCATCATTTCATGACAATAACTGATATGAGGAATCAATTTCCAATTAATTTATAGTATCTTATTTGTTGTTTTGATAGTATATGGCTGATCTCTTTCCACTAACAGTTTCTTTATATCTATAATACATTTTCAAGAAAAGAAAATAGCAACAGAAACAACCATAGTGGACTAAAATTGTGATTTAAATGAGAGCAGAAACTTCCATAATGAGTGAATTTTGATTAATATGATGATTAATGTAGAGATCTTTGATTCTGCTTGTTCTTACTTGTTACAATTGCTCTTTAACTATAACAGCTTTCAAAAAAATTTTCCAAAAAAACCTAAAAGTAGGCAAAAAATGACTTTGAAGGGTAATATGAGCAGATTGTCAATTGATTTATTTATAGATCTCATTGTGTTGAACATTGTTGCTGATTTCAGTTTTTAATATTTCTATTTTTAAACATAAAATCGTAGAAATTTGTCACTGAATCGAAATAACTTGTTTAAGGATTATGTTATGTAGACAGGTCTGTAGACCTTGTATATCTGATTGACTTTGTCTGTAGATCTTGTATATCTGATTGACTTTGATGCTTAAAGTTTCTCTGTGTTCTCTTTATCTGCCATAAATTAACCAAAACACAAAGGACACAATCATCATTATAAGGGGGGAGTTGACTGATGAGTCAAGCCAAATATGACCTTGTTGTATATCTGGTCTGGCTTATCATATTTGTTGTATACAGTTTAAAATGATTTATTGTAGTTTCAAGATAACTTCCAATTACATTAAACAATGGATAACAGTCGTCATTTAGGGCAATATTGCCTGTACGGAGTCAATAGACAATTTCGGCCATGTTGATTAATTTGTCTTGTTGGTCATTTTTGCACAATTTAATTTTCCATCTATATATGATAGTTTCACTACAAATAACTTGGATTTGCTAAATTACTTTCTATCCATTTACATGATTTATTTAAGTTTGAAGATAAAAAGTAAAATTTAAGGCTCCAAGTATGCTGTATGACTCACATAAAGTCGATACTATGAAATAAGAATACCATTTCAAGCAAAAACGCGAAACCAAACTATCATTCACAGTGGATCTAAACAAATACGTGTTTTTCTAATATTTTCGAATTGTTTCAAGTCAGAATTTATGTGTTATAAAAACATAAATTATATAACATGTACATATCTTGTATAAAATCTATTGATATTAATGTTGTCAAGTCATATATTATGTATTTTAATGCATTGTACTTTGTATTGAGCCTTTAACAATAAGGAGTCAACTGATGATTTAAGCCATGATCTTGTAATGCTCTATCATGTCTATCTACCATATAGATTCCACAAAACCACAAAATTGGCAAAAATGCCATTCAAAGGCAATACCTCCTAACAGACGAGTTATGCCATGATTAAGTTTTTGACAGTGCCCTGATTATCATTTTAAAATTACATGTTATTGCTATTTATTTTCAAGATAATAGTAAACAATTGCAAAAACCGAGGAAAATCAATCAAGGGCAGTACCATCTATAAGGAGTCGACAGACTATTTCGGCTATTTGTCTTTTTAGAATCTCGTTCTGGGGATAATTGTTGCCACACGTTCTCCTACAAGATTATAGCCAAATAGCAAAATTGGCAAAACATTCATTTAAGGGCAATAGTTCCTATAAGGAGTTGTCTGAATGTTTTGATCAAATAAACAGAAGCTAGATCTTGACATTCTGATCATTAACGTCCATTCAGCTGTACTCTATCTAAATTGGTATACAAGGTTAAATAAAAAGCTTGTGTTTAATTTTTGTTTTATTTTAGCGATGGCGTTCATGTCTATTGACATGCAGGCTTATCGAACCATTTTTTTAAATAGATACCCCCAGATTGAGTTTTGGTTCAAAATTGCCAAGTCTGAGGACAAGACTTTTGATGACGACTGACGGCAAGGGATGAGAAAAGCACACTTTGCCTCTTGGGCCAGGTGAGCTAACAATGGGTAAAGATTGTCAGATAGGGACAATAAGGTGTCAATTGACCATATCTGCAATGTTTATTAGTTTGTTGTTTGTTCACTCTAAGTAAGTTTAACTATCTAAGAGAAGAAAAATTACAGCGAAATTTGCTAAAATCTAAAAATTGTTCTGAAAATTTTATGATAGATCAACAACAACTGACCATAATATTCCTGTTACGCTTTTACTGCTTTATTTTGTAAATTAAGCAAAGAAATATCGACTTAATTTCAGTGTTCTATTTTTACCTGTACCAGCCATAATTTTCACAAAATAAGGGCATAAGTCTTTAGTGACGATATTTACCCCTTATACCCTTATTGTAAACCTATTTATATATGCTTGGAAAAACAGCCTAGATATTTGAATGATTTTAAAGTTTTTGACATGGCTTTGATCTCTGACATTTGACCTTGTTAACAAATTAAAGCAATTTGCTTTTCATTCATTGTTTTGTATATAAATCTGGCCGTTAGTTTTTTCTCGTTTGAATTGTTTTTCATTTTTAATTTCTGGGCCTTTCGATCAATTCATAACTTACTTTGCAGTACGGGTTTTGCTCATTGTTGAAGGTATCACGGTGACCTATAATTGTTAATTTCGATGTCACGTGGTCTCTGTTGGAGTGTTGTCTCATTGGCAATTATACCACATCTTCTTATTAAAAAAAAAAATAATAATCGTTCTAAACATTTTTTCCATTGAATGTTTGAGTCTATTTGTAACCATTTCTGACAAAATATAATAAAAAGACTACATGTCAAAGGTCATGGTCATCAATTACCTTTGACCTTTGGTTCAAACTAAAGGTCATTGAATGTGAAACATTTTTCACTTCATGTTCATCCTCTATCTGTACCAGTTTGTGAGATATTTTGCTAATTAAGTGAAAACTATATTACAAAATAACATAAATGACACGTTTAGGTTCTCATAGCAACCACCTTAGCAACCTGAATCCCAAACCTTTTGTTTTGAATTATTACTAAGCAACTGTGATAGTTTTCATTGACAAACTCAATATAAATGGGTGCAGATGCAAAAGTGTGTAATTGGTTCATTCAAAATGACTTAATTATATATTTAATTATAATTTGCCTTTTTATTGAATATAAATGATAACTCAAAGGGGACCCCTAACCATTGAAACGGGGACATAAACACATTTTTTGTCGCTATAATTCTGATTTCTTTATCGATAGTTATCAACAAACAAAGTTTCAAGAAAATCTTAGACTCTGCGTGCCGCAACTTGCTTGGTGGTTACAGAGAATTGCTATCAATGAGCCAGGGTTTTCTCAAAGAACGTTTTGTCCTTTTTTCTCAACGTCCATGGGACCAAGACCTAATAGATAAATGTTCAGTGTTACACTTCAAGAATAATACAGGATGGAATTGAGTTGTAGATTATGGGTGCTGCCATTGTGTATCATTTTATTCACTTTACAGTTTTCCTATTATTTTCTTTGTACTGTTATGTTCCTTTTGGTGGTATGACTCTTGACGTGGCTCGGTATTTGTACATCCATCTTTCGGATGTTTGGTTCCTGATACGGATGCGTCTAGAGGTGCATTCGGACACATGACTTTTTATAGTGTTGATTTCATTTTGTAAACCCTTGCATTTATAATTTATTTACATAGTGCCTGATCGGTGCCGTGTATATGTCACTCTCCGAGTTCATCAGCAGCTCAGAAGTGACATGATCTATAACAAACCTGTCGGATATTGTCCGTTTAGAAGTTTAGAAATTCTAAAGAAACTAAGTTTTCAAATCCCAACGGCCGAGTTGACCTTAGATTGATTTGGCTATTATTTTTGGACCTTTTTGGTCATATAGCTCTTCAACTGTTACGGTTTTTATACAGTATTAGGCTTTCAAACGCTTAGACCGTTCCTGATGAAGGAAAATTAAGAAAAGCACATCGGAGGCATGAAAGTTATATAGTAATGTTTAATTTCTTTTTTCAAAATGTTTAACTACATTATTGTACTATCAACTACAAAAATCTTTTTTGCTTACATCTTTGTCAGATTTATTTTTATGTTTGATTGATTGTTTTTGTCAGTTTTGTTGTATATATATGATGAATGTTTGCACCTTTTGGCTGCTGGACCCCAAGTATTAATATGTTAACCAATTATTTCCCTTAGAAACGGAATTTTTAAGAACTGCCATACAAGTGGGAGGTTTAGCTGTACAACCAGGTTTAACCCATCATTTTGTTTGGAATATGCATGAACCTAGTCAGAAATATGACAGTTGTTTTCCTTTCTTTCAGTTGCATGGTTGGTAAAGTCAAGAATTTGATTTTGTCAGGTTTACTGTACTTCCCTCTCTCTGAATTTTCCTTCGAGTTGGGTAATTTTTTTGATACTTTAAAATAAATATGCCACCTTTTTTCTGTGCTTGTTCAAAGTTAGGAGCCTGTAATTTGGTGATGTGTCGTATTTGTTCATTTTGGGGCAGCCTAGTGTACAGTATTGGTTTCGCTCTATCCTGAAGACCGTAGGGTGACATGTAGTTGCGTTGCTTACAATCAAGTCATTTGGTCTCTGGTGAATGGTAGTCTTATAGCCAATCATAATAAATATCGTTATTTGAAATTTAAAATACAACCTACTTTTCCAATCAATGAACACAAGTGTTTAATTATTATCCCATAAATTGATGGAAGTTTACATTTGAAACTGTTTTGCTCAAAGACTAGTCTGTTTTGTAAATCACATTTATTTATAAATATAT
This sequence comes from Mytilus coruscus, assembly GCA_017311375.1. NCBI lineage: Eukaryota > Metazoa > Mollusca > Bivalvia > Mytilida > Mytilidae > Mytilus > Mytilus coruscus. The sequence goes on from CM029599.1 coordinate 13,004,342, forward strand.
CAAAAGCCAAATTATATACAATATTTAGAAATATTCAATAAAGAATCAACAAATTTGTATTGCCAAACAAAATAAATCAAGCGCAGAATAAAAATTGAATAAAATAATACAAATGAGAAAAAAAGACAAACCAACAACTTCTATATAAAGAAGAAAACATCATCAATAACAAAATGAAATGAAAAAAACAACATATATCAAACATAAAGAGGAACCCTCAACAAAATATTTAATACAGAATCAGCAAATTATACTGGCAAACAAAATAAAACAAGAAAAAATAAAAATAAAATAAAATAATACACATGATACAATTGAGCAAATAAAAACAAAATGTGTCCTGTATATACAGATAATAGATGAGCAAAGTATCATTGAACCAAAACTTAAAATGTGATTAAAAACAAGTATATCATATCAACAGCCTCTAAATTAGATGTGGCTTTTGCCTGACATTAGATCAATCTTACCTATAGTAAAAACAAAATCAAAATACGCATCACCACAAAGTAGGTAAACAATACAGTACGGTTCAATGCATAAATCTAAATATCAGAAATAAGTTTACATCAAAAGACCGAGCATCAGTCGGACAATCTGCATAAGGGAGGAATCAAAAATTATTCCAATCTTTCATAATTATGTTAACTTTATTGATTAATGAACCAGTTGCTTTAATTCTTGAAACTACAGTTTACGAAAGTCACTTGTGATGTTACTATGATGTCAATAAGCTAAATATGTTCAAATTTACGTATTTGACCTTAACTAGGCATTTCAATCCCAGTTTTTTGTCAACATATATATGAGCAAGAGCTTTATGAAAAAGATACTTTGCACCCATTAGCACTTGCTCACATAAATCATGTCTAAATACTAATGACAAGATCTCAAAATGAGAATATTTTGGCAGTTTTTGCTGTTTTACACCAAATGTAGGAATTTTGAAACCCTAATACAAATATGTAAGACAAAACGTAAACATATAAATACTGTTGTCCAACAGACTAATGTCTTATGAAAATATGAAGGATAGTATTTGTTAGATTTCTAATACATTTTGATTTTCAAGTGGCAAAACAGTTACCTTATCATACCTTCTTCGTAGGATATAAGCTACTTAAACATTCTAATTATTCACAAATTTTTCTAGATAGTGAATTTTAACCCCTATATAAGTAAATGGTTGTGTTAGATATGAATGTGCAATAAGCTTATTACAAAATGTAGTCAAATGCTTTACCTATCATCCCATATATTGAATAATTTTATGTAAATGCAATACACATTCTACTCTATTCTTATTTTGGAGATGTTATGATATCACAAATTCACTCGTTTTCGTGGTACGAAACGAAATAGATACATCTTCTATACATTCCTTTATAAAATAAATTATCTTAGTTATATTGCCTTACATTGGTAAGTTATAATTTATTTTTTATCCATCAAAACATATTCGCATTTGTTAAAATAGCAATGATATTAAAAAAATCACACAGTTTTGTTCATTTCAATGAAAAGTCTTACAAATGAATTAAATTCCAGTGTCAAAATTTGCATATTGCATTAAAGATGGGTGATGATCCTTGAATACCAAAATGTGACTGAAAACAAACCTTCACGAAGTGAAACATGGAAACAAAGATTGTTTGTAATATCTATTTTATGGATTTAATAATGCAATAATTTTTTGAAAAGTAGTTAAATGTGTCTTTATCGTGGAAAAGCATTAAACAAGTTCAACAAATTTTACCAAATACTAACTAAACTATTTTCTTTTCCATACAAAACATGCACAAGTGGTGAACATTTCTTTTGTAGATAAATCCGCACTGTAGTCGTTATTGATGTAAATCTTTCATGTTACTTGCATCTGACATTTAATATGTTAAAAGGTTAAACTGAAGTGAATCATAAAAGGGAAACATCCCCGAAAATATGCAAAATATGTGCATTTATCATACGAACTAAGATATTAAGTTGACAACTAAGAAATCGATCGGAAAGTATTACTTACGTGTATAAAATGTTTCACAGGTGTATACTGAAACTGTTACTTACCAGAAATATATATCTCCCGTTCACTGAATTCGGTTTAAAAATACTTACGAAAACTCCAAAGTAGGACTACAACAGATTTTATATTAATTGTCCAAAGAAATTTAAAAAAAAACCGACGGCTTCTTTAAAAAAGCAATTGAAGATACGTATAAAATATTTGTTCAACAATTCCAGCACTGAACTTTTTCATGGCGAAAGAGAAAAACATGACTTGTTTCTAGACAAGCAAAATCGGATTATTTCGTCTTTTCATGTATCATCTCTCTTCTCATGGTCAAATATCATTGATGAAATTGTAGTATATTTTTTCTCATCGGCAATCGATATTGAGGATATACCATCTTTTGTACAGATCGCATGATCGGCTCCTTTATCCAGGGATATGCACGCAATATTATCATGACTGCAAGAGCAGCTAACTAAGAATGGTGTTTTTCTTTGGACCGTACAAAATTATATTTCAGTAATAGAGTTACAATGTTTGTATGACCTTGGTTACTTGCGATGTTTAAATGTGTTTTCCCTGTGGTTGTACATTTATTAACATCTATGTTTTACATGTTAGTAACGTGGAGACAATGTTCAAATGGCCGTTATAGCATGCGATATACAAAGGCGTTTCACCAGAATCTGTACTTTTATTAACATCAATTGTTTTAGTTGCAAACGTAATTAATGTAAGCACAATCTCCTCATAGCCTTTATCACAAGATGCAAATAATGGTGTCTCACCCCAGAATGTTACTTCATTGACATCTACTTTGCCTGTTTTCAGGAGTATGGATACCATATCTTTGTAACCTCTTACACAAGCAGTGTACAATAGGGATTTGCATTTATTGAAATCTATTTCTTCAGCTTTATATTTCAGAAACAACGAGACTATCGGTGTATGTCCTCTGCGACATGCTGCATACATCGCTGTTGCATCATCTTTTGAACATACTATGTTCACATCAACATTTTGTGTTTCAGATTTAAGTAACAGGGAGACAACGTTTGTACAACCTTTATCGCACGCAGCATACAATGCTGTTTTCCCCTCGTTAGTGTATTTATTTACTTCTAATTCTTTGTTCTCTAGTAAGAGGAGAACTATATCATCATACCCTTTTCACTAGCAATAATCAATGGTGTTTCGTCCCAAATATTGCCTTTGTTGATGCAAATAGGAACCAAACTATATTTCAGCAAGATGGAAACAATATCTCTGCAATCTAGAAAACAGGCTTTATAAAGGGGGGTTTCTCCAAAGTTTGTGCAAATGTTGACATCTAGTTTTTTGTTTCAACAACATCAATACGATGTCGAAATTTCTTTGGCAACATGCCTCATACAGCGGCGAATAGCCATCTTTTGTACACTTATTCACATCTATTTTGCTACTCGTATTTTGTAATAACAGAGCTACAATATGTCCTACACCCTGGGCACATGCAGCATATAGAGGTGTTTCTCCTTCATCTGAATCTTTATTGACATCTATCCCTTTTGCTCCCAATAACATAGTCACAATTTGTTCTAGTCCACCAGCGCAGGCCATAAACAGCGGCGTTTTTCCATTTTCTATACTCTTATTGACATCTATTGGTGTACTACAATCATTTAGTAAGACCGACACAATTTCTGGGTAATTTTTCCAGCTGGCAATGAATAGGGAGAACCACCTGTATTGTCACAATAGTTAATATCTACGTTGTTTTGCAAACACCAGTTTGCAAGCTTTTTGTTTCCAGTATGACAACTAACCACCAGTGTTGAACTTTTAGTTTTGTTGTCTATTGTAGCTGCAAGCTGTAATTGTGTTGGTTGATCAAGCTGATGTAAATGGTTTATAAAAAGGTCCGCAAATAACTGATTTTTCATATTTACATTTTGAAAAACATCAAATACTTCTCCACTTTTCCAGTAGTCCATTATTCTTTTATATAATCACTAACAAAACATTCTGGACAATTCAGTATACCTTTGTCTTGTATATGCTGAAGTACACTTTTAGGAGACTGTTCACTATCTCTTGAATCTACAACAATCAAATGCTTAATGCTGCTACTACTGAACTTTTGATCACGGAGCAATGTGCAAAACTCTTTTTCTGTGATTTCGGACATGAAAGCAATTAACATCTCATTGAAATAATTGTCCGGTTCATTTCTGTTGTTTTGTAAGTATCTCTATATCATCCGAACTTATCAAATCAGCGAAAACTTTTGCAATGTAGTTTTCAAATATTCATTTGGTATCAAGATGTGAAATTTGTCAATAGGACTCCCTCTTCTGGTTACATTTTCTATTGATACTACAAAATGTTTGCCACAAAATCAGCACTGGCTTCTTTAAGAAGATTTTCAATCTCATCTTTTGAAATTTGGGCCATGTATGCAGCTAGTCTGTCATTGAAAGCTTCTTCTGTCTGATTTATATTATTGCATATGCACTTTTCCACATTGTCTGACCTTGTCATATCCTTGAACACTCTTTCAATATACATATGCAGGTAGATCTCAGGTATTTGGACCGCAAGGGAAATCCCACTTTTGATGCTATGTGTTGAAGTGATTGCAAGTATTCGGGATCTGAAATCAGGCGTAGCTGTGCATATAGGATTCTTTGTTTCATCTTTCTGAAGTAACTTTTGCCTTATATAAGAAAGAAACTTCTTTTTGAACTTACCATTTTCCATATTCCTGTTATTCGATACATAATTGTCAACATGATCTGATGATTTAATGTCGCTAAACACTCTCTTTATATACTTCAGTATCATTTCATCAGGGATGGTTATCAAATAGTCTTGATTAGAAATTTGGTTAGGGTCAGGTTCAGGGTTCTCCCCAACAGATAGTTTCTCACATACCAAACTTTCACTTGCCACAGGGTTCTCTCCAACAGATAGTCTCTCACATACCAAACTTTCACTTGCGTACAGTATTATGATATCTAGCAGTTTCTCCTCTACAGCCATATGAAATGCTAAAAAATCAAACATTTTTTCATGAGTGGCGCAATAAGATTGCTCTCTTTTAATGACAAAAGTATCAATTAGAGTATCTAATTCCGATTTTATATCTTTTCCTGTAATATTGGTACTCAATTCACATTTTTGTAGTGTGTCAAATATCATCTGGTTCTTACCTTCAAGTGTTGACTCTTTAAGGTTATTGTTGGAAATAACAAGCAATACAAGAGCACAGAACCGTAGCCTACCTTTGTTGTTTTTTCCATTTCCCCCTTTGAGTTTGCGTAGTTCTTCCGTTAAGAAGGAAAATGGTTTTTCTAAAAATAATTTCAAACAGAATTCTGTCTTATCTTTGTTGTCATAATAAAATTTGCACAAATATGGAAAACATTCGTACTTAGCTAAATGTTCTTTTGCTTTGTCAGCAGCTTCATGAAAATACTTTTCAGCAAGCTTTTCTTTGTCCGAATTTGTCAAATTATTACCTTTCGAAATGAGATTACATTCATTTGCAAACAGTTTTATATCAGTTGACTTTATATCCTGAAATACCTGAAGTCTGCAAGTAGCTATTAATTTACAGTTGCCATGTTCTAATCTGTATTGTATATCTTCTTCTAGCTTTTTCCACTTCTTCAGTTGTTTTTTGTCTCCTGTATAATTACCACATAAATCATCTACCACATATAAAGTTTTGGACCACTTTTGTAATACTGTTTAATGTCTTCTGCTTCACGCAAAAATATTATAGTATAACTTTCATTTTCTAATTGTAAGGCCACATGTCTAACAGAAGCAGTTTTGCCGACTCCCGATGGACCAGAAACAACTAAGCTCTTATGATCTTTGATGAGTGAATGTATACGTTCACTACCCTTTGTGTCAACAAAAAAAAATGTCCTCATACATCCATCGGTCTAGGTTATTCTCCATGAAATCTAAAAGCATTAAATAAAAATATGTTTAATTTATGAAATATACATTATAAAATAGAATCTGCATATTTCAAAATTCATTTGAATTGATTGATTGATTGATTGATTGGTATTTTATGCCACGTTCAGCACTATTGTGCTATTTCGTGGCCGTCAGTTTGTATTGTTGAAGGAACCTGGAGTGCATAGAAAGATCAATGGATCTTAAATTCGTTTGAAACTTTTTGTATTAATTTAAAAAAAAAAAGATTTAGTGAAGTGTATGGTATTTCCATGTTGCAGTATAGAATGTTTATCGTACATGGACAATTGCCACACATTTTCAAATCAATGATTTTAACCTCATTATGTAAAAAAATCATTAACAAAATTAAGACGACATCAGTTAACAAAGAGAGACGAAAGATACCACAGGGACATTCAAACTCATAAGTCGAAAATAAACTGACAATGCCATGGCTACAAAATCTTGTAAATCGATTAAAAAGAAACAAATGAACAACTGAAGGAATCGCATGATCTCCAAAGGAGTGAGACAGAGTGCGTCCACATGATAAGCGTTTCTGCTATGCATGCATCACCCGCCATGCGTATCTACGTTAAGTCAAGATTTCACAATTAGGGATAGGACACAATCGGTTAAATTAGAGACCATACGACTATACTGGAATCAAAGCATCTAATACCGGGAAAATATGTCGCTAGTTATAAGGTTAAGACACTGACACATCGTATCAGTCAACCAATTCGTGATCGTGACCGCAAAACTTATATAGTGTCGATTTCAGAAGTTCGTAATCGGAATTCTGTGTTTGTGTAAGGAGCACACCCCTGTAAATGAAGTCTGTTAACTGTGAGCATGCGCAAGCGTAAAGTATTAACTGATATATTTTTTTCATACGGAAACTAACTATTCTCCACGAAAAAAGGTAATGTTCTCAAAGATGATTTATATAACCATGACAAAGAATAAATATGTATGCACGTCCTCCAGATTATATATTTGATACTTTCATGCCCCTCCTCTGGGCACATCAAGTACCTTTTAGGTCAATTAACTTCTTGTGAAAAATCCGTATACATTATATAATAAGCTTCTGTTCAAAAGTCAGTGTTGTACACGTTGATTCGTCAAGTAGCTTACTCATCTTTAACGAAAATTATACTACCATAAGTTAAAATGTTTATCAATTATGTTTACCTTCCCCTATTTCCATTTTTCTCTTTCTTATAAGCTGTCCTTCAAGAGAAAAGGTGTAGTTAATACACAAATGTATGAAGAAATATCTGCATATTTTGAAATAAAAACAAACTGAAAATCTATTAAAACCACATAACAGCTGAGGTACACCTAAAAGTCTATATACACACTTTAACTAGCCTTTAGGTAACACAAATTTGATTAATAGTTCTTCGGACAAAAGCTCCAAAAATATGGGGCAAGCGAGCGAATTTTTCTTGTTTTTATATATTTCTTGAAAATAAGTTTTTTGAGGCGAGTGCTCCACAAGTGAAGCGAGCGGTATAATCTTTTTTTTAAATTGTGTGATTCAATTTATGTACATGTTATAACTGGGTTATTTCATAGAAAAACAAGGAACAACAGATGCTCTAATGCATGTAATTTGATTTATTGGTGTCTGTACCATATCAGACTTTCTTGTCTCACTGTGGTTTAGTTAATTTTGGTTATTTTCTTCAAGTAAGCTTTGTCTGTGTGAATTTTCATTTAAATCCATATATATGTTTATGAAGCATAGCAGTTGCAGTTTTACAAGAGGAAGTATGTTAGTTATGTAAATGACACATGTTGAATAAAATCAAATTATGTGTATGTATCCAAAAAAATGCCCCTGAAAGATATTTGATAGTTGTTTTCATTGTATGGTAATGATTGTTTATTGTTGTAGTTCAGTGTTTCTGTAGTTCCGTTGTTTTCCTCTTATAGTTGATGTGTTTCCCTCGGTTTTACTTTGTTACCCGGATTTGTTTTTGCTTAATCGAATTATGACTATTGAACAGCGGTATACTACTGTTGCCTTTGTTTATTGGCTGCTTGTTGCCTTTATTTATTGGCTGCTTGACATCCAGTTGGGACTATTTATGCATATTTAGTATCAAAATAATGAGTGAGGTTAATATTTCTTGCTTTGTACTAAAACAACATCCTGAGTAAGATAGTTATATTGCTATACATGTAGATCCAAATGTATTAAAATATTCCCTGAAAATACCTGTCACCCCATTCACATGCATTTTTCTTACTGAGCAAAATACTCTTTCCTTTTGCTCATAAAAGCTGTAATGCATTTAAAACTCTTTAGCTTGACTAGAAGTGTTTGAACCAATTACACACCCCTAATTATTATGAGCATGCCAATCACAATACGGCATCACCTTTTTCTCGTTGGAACTCTTTAAATTCCCCCAAACAAAAGAAGAGTTCTGCTTGCATGCAAAAGACTAACAAGGGGATATGGGGTTTCATCAACATCAAATACTTCTGTGATTTTTTAAAAAGTCCATGGAATTTACAATTCATTTCATCCAAAAGATAGATAGGTCTATGCCTATTGAAACTAGGATCGTGGTTGACGATGGTTCTAACGAAAGATTTCTATTTTTTTGCATCCTAGAACAGGTCTTTAAAGGGTAAAACGAGAAGCATTTTGGATAATTGTGTGTTCAATAACTACTTGTCCACGACAATGAACTGACAAAACTGCATGTTGGCATCCCGATTTTTGACCTTTTATTTACAAATCGATTTATCAATCGTGCGTTTAAAACGATAGGAGCATTATATGCAACAGAAAAGCGTCTATGAGAAAAAAAAATTCAAGGAGAAACTAATTTTGAAGCGGCATGCGGACCAAAAATTTGCGGAAGCGGTAATTTTGTTTTTTTATTGAAAAGTCAATTTCTCCAAAACAGGAGCGGGAAAATCCAAAGAACTATTAATCAAAATGGTGTGGCCTTAATACATTCAAATGTTTCTATAAAATGTACGATCAAAGAAAATAAATATCATTCAACCAATGACCTAAAATTGAGTACACCATATCGCTTACAAAAAGAATGTTTCCGGATTCGGGAATTGAGAACAGATAATCTAACGATCTCAACGACGATATTGATGAAGTAGATATGTTGTCCTATCCCAGGTGTAGTGATACCAACAAATTAGAATTTTTTAACCAGTCTATGGCAATATGAGTCAGTCATCGAAAATATACACCACCTATATTTCACATTGTGTGTATGGATGGTTTGTTATCTTCTATTACAAATGGTTTGGGAATTCTCTGTATTCGAAGATAAACCACTACTCTCATTTCATAAATCTAAACCAAACCTATGGCATCTGAAAACATTAACAACAATAACATATTAGAGACTTAACTCTCTTGGATGTAAAATAAAAACCTCACGATTGCTATTTTTAATTGTTCCTGTAAAAAGTCCATATGATTATGTTTTAACTGTAGACCTTTAACAACTTGGGAGTTGTTAGCCAAAGACCGAAAATATCGAACTGGAAGAACTTCAGGTTAGTGATGGGTACAGTTGAAGATTATGCCAGAAATTGGTAAAGCTAGATGAACCAAAACTTAACGCTTCATCTGAATGAAAATAGTTTGTACGATCATGCCTTTAAAAGTGCATTCCAAATCTGCGATGTAAAATGGGCACACGGGAATCTAACCCTTTCAAGAAGTTCGAGTTTGTGGATATTTTATCCTCTCTTTCCGACAAATTTAATCCAGAAGACAAAGCATCTCACAGAATTGTATTTTTATACGCAAAAACATTACTCGGAATGTCTTACTAAAGTGCTTGAAATTCACCAAAGTTTACAGAAAAACTTGGAATCTCCCATGTACCATGCATCAGTCAATAAAGAAATTTTAGAAAGTCACAAATCCGTCCTTTTATCTTTGTGTATTAGCATAAAAAATATTTGTTAAATTGGTTGAAACGATATTTTTAACAGACAGGATTTCAATGGTTACCAATTGAACACTAATAATGGCGGCTTTTCTACTCACATAAAGCAAAACTCATACAGAGCATTCTCATCTGATGTTCAGTAGTTGTCGTTTGTTGATGTGGTTCATAAGTGTTTCTCGTTTCTCGTTTTTATATAGATTAGACCGTTGGTTTTCCCGTTTGAATTGTTTTACACTAGTAATTTTTGGGGCCCTTTATAGCTTACTGTTCGGTGTGAGCCTAGGCTCCGTGTTGAAGACCGTACTTTGACCTATAATGGTTTACTTTTATAAATTTTGACTTGGATGGAGAGTTGTCTCATTGGCACTCATACCACATCTTCTTATATCTATCAAACAAAATCATTCTCATAGATAAAAAAAAAAAAAGGCAAAGTTTTTTTATTTCACTTTCAGATATATTGATAATTTCTTGTCACTAAGCTTTTCATGAGTCTGTTATAATGGATTCAGGAAATAAAACAAAATCCTGGATTATTAATATCAGACACATTCTCTCCTATCTGAAACTGAGTTATTTATTTCATATACCGACTTCGTTAGTTATATTATAACAAAAGCAAAAGGTTTCTAAACATTAAATTAAACCAAATTTAGTTGAAAAGTTTTTTTAATGATAAAAAAAGCATTCCAATGTTAAAAACGTTAAGGGCATGTCGTACATTCAAGAACATTTTCAAAATAGAAACATGTTAAAGTTGTAGAACTAAGAATGGAAGATGGTTGTTAACTAAATTTAGAGTAAATGCAATTAACCTAAACATTGAGCAGAAAAGATATTGTAACTTGGTTATTAGTGAAAGAAAATGTAATTTATGTTGAAGATGAAATCCATATTTAAATTCAATGCGCAAGTTTTAAACCATACTTTTATCGACTGAATAATAATTATAATAATAAGAAATTTAGTAACCTCTCTAATGAAAAAAAAAATAATTTGGCTTTTAAGCAACGAATCTACAAACATCTTATATATAATTTATAAATTTTAAAAGCAACTGTCCCAGGAAAGAATGACTTAAGATATGTCCCCTGTATTATATTAAACCTTGTGTTCTACCTGGAATCTATATTGCTGGGTTTTTTAATTGTTTTATTTACCAGTATATTTGTAACACTATCAAAAGTATAAATCCTCCAAAACGTGTCCTCAAAATCACAAATCGACCAAACATGTCCAAAAACTGTTATCGGCTGACGTGTCCTATTTAAGACGCTAAAACGTCTCAACACTTTAGTGCTCACATGTCCATTGTAAAGACAATGACGTCTACGATATATTTAATGATGAAGTCGGGTTTCTCCTTGGGTCCAAAGACCAAAATGTGTGCAAATTGCTGTGCAATGAGATTAATGCAGAGGTATTTACGGCACAATTCCAGGGGATTAAAAGAGTTATTGAGTTAAAATACAGCAATAAAAAACTGATGACCTCATTAATGTGACTGAAAGATGATAGAAAAAATTATAAATTGTATCTGTTGACAAGGAATCCAGACAATTATATAGTGTACATCTTTATATTGGTCACATATCAATGACGAATTAAGGAACTAAGAACGGCACAAATACTGTGTATTTGCAATTAATCATACAGTTAATTTTATTTGATGTTTGTAAAGTTGAGTTTAAAGCATAATGAGGAAATTTGAGTGTGTGAATATACTAAAAGTTTGGCCTCGAGCGTCACTGAATATACATTTATTGTCGAATTAAATGCGTATTTTATGTAGCATAGTAGGTGGTGGTGTTAAACGTGCTACACATCAACCAGTGCTGTAATTCGGAAAAAATTCTATCTATCAAAAGGTGGTTTAACACCATACACAGAAACTTTATTCCCGAAGTCGAAATGGTTGGCACAAAGTGCAGTAAAATTGGCACATTTGGTGTTTCAAGTAGGTAAAAGTATTAAACATATTTCATAAATATTTTGTCTTTACAATATAAAATTTGTATATGTCTTGAAATAATGAAAATTACTTGGTAAACATTTTTTATCATTTTTGTATTGAATTTGATATTTATGAATAAAATACACTTAATAAAGTGCAACGAGATCTCTCGAAATTCCTATATGATAACGATCACTCTTTTTATAAAGAGGGACTATTTTGTGGCGTTTTTTTAACTATAGACATGTTGGGCGTTCATAAAAAGGACACGTTTTTCGCGTACTTCAGGAACTAAACATGTTTGGGTGTTTAATGAAGTCATAGAGACACGTCTGGGGGATTTCCACGTTTTGGGGATTGAAACGTTTTTGAGCGTTACATATTATCTGCAGTTATTTTCTTAAGGATGTTCGTTACTCTGTTTCAAAATAACAAGCTTTTTAAAAGACTATTATAAATTGCTAGTATATAAATAATGGAACTGAAAAAGCAGAAAAAAATGAAAGGTCCGTGTCTTTGTTTTCGAGATATAAGACATTGAAAATTTGATGGTAAATGATACTCTCTAGATTTTTCTAACATTTAGCATTGACACCTTTTTTCTTTCAAATCGATGAAAAAATAACAAAATTTTTATAAGATTTTCAAATATGGTTTTTTAAACTATATGAATAAAATTATGAAAAGAATAGTAGAGGTTAACGGGCACATTTTTTTAACGGCACTATATTGCTAAAACTAAATGATTCCGAATATCTGACAAAAATTAAAAAACAAGAGGAGTGAACATCCTAATATATGTATACTAGTATATGTTGTATGTTTTAATCTAATCAATCATTGCGATCATGTTTAGTATATTTTGTATTGTAGCGATAATTATATTATAATATTCTGCTCTTATGACAGCACTTTTATTAGTTAATAAAACTATAATATTGTCCCTCAATAACCCACTTTTAGTGTGTGTATGCATCTCACATATCCAAAATGAGGTTGAGATTAAAATTACCATCAACACTGAAAGGTCTACTTCAAATCATGATCTTTTCCTCGACATTGACAGAAATTGACGACTTTAACTAGAGTCTAAGACAAACGTGATAAGTTCAGCGTTCCAATTTCTCAGTAGTAAAATACCATTTTCACCAACGTTTCGCATTTATATATGGAGCATTTTATTGTGTGAGGATCACTTTAGATATTTCACACTGAATTTTGTGAACTGACAAAATTGTAAAAGCATTTTAAAAAAGAACGTTACTGGTAAAACAGTTTTGAACTTTGTATTACTTCACTAGAACTGTTTTAGACGCTTTGAACTTACGGGGAAGGGAATGCTTCCTATACACAAGGTGATAGGACGTGCTGCTGGAATAGGTTAATTTTCCAGCTTGAAAATATGTGAATAGGTGGGGAAAACTATCAGAAATGTATGATAAGGTCGATAAAGTCCCATTACTTGTTATATGAAAGCCCTCTAAATCTCGCCGTAAATGAACATTTAATAAGGAACCTGAGCATCAGATCTGAGCTCCGAGCAAAGGTGATATTTTCTCGGTTATGCCTGAATGTGATTCTCGTCCGCTCCTGGACTCATAATCAAAAATTATCACGTATCAATGATGTCACTTAACTTAACTTAGCACTTAACTCTGCAACATGGTAAAAGGTTACATTTTACCTACGTAATATATATATGAAAAGGTATACATTTTTAAAATCAAAATTATATAAAAAGGGTGGGGTATCAGAACCCAGCGGTACCCCTATCAATCAATTATCGAAGTTGGAACCGAACTTTGAACACAATATATTGAGTACGTATACATTATATAATGTTCTGATATTAAGGCGCTAAGCCTAGTTGTCGAAAAATCAGGAATTTACATAACATTAATGTAATCATCATACTTTTATAATCATAAATAATTTACTGTTATTTTTAAATATTTAATGCAATAAAAATGTATACAGTTGAAGTGTGACGCTTACCTATACGGATCAATTTTTTTTCTTCATCAAGCACCTCTGTTCCTTTGATTGTTTTTACTAGATCTTTGTCAATATTGTCTTCTAGTACATCCAAGAAGGTCTGGTATACGTCCATACTTGTAGCTTTTGCGAAAATAATAGACAAAAACATTCGATTTGTTCCTTTCGTGGTTTGCTGTTTATTCATATGTTCCATTTCATCTGTTGTTAAAATTCCTTTAGCATAAAGATGATCCATATGTGAGCGGGCGTTTGCGATATTATTGATCAAATGGCGAAAGTTTTTCTGAAGTCTCACTGAGCGATCTTCTACAGCTGCAAAACAAGTTTTACATTAACTGACGAGTTTACCAAATCTGTGGACATGGTGGACGGAATGAGTGAATACTACAGTCAGTAAAGCGTTTGTGTGGATAAACGAAGGGCATAAGGGAAGAATGGATTTATTGATTTATTGTTGCTTATTTAACAAACAGTGGTAAATATGTCATGCATGCTCAGGACGAGAACAAATTTCCAATAAATACAATAGGTAAGTTCTGTTAAAGAGGCCGTCCGGGATGAAGGTCGAGAAAATTTAGACTCCTACTGAAAAATGAGGGTGTATTGAATAGGGATTGAAAAAATTTGCATTGCAACAGGTCAACCATTGACCTCGAAAAACTTGTTTCATTGGTTCTTAACGTGCAGAGAGCGTGCCCCTCTCTTTACACGAGGCATCGGGTTTAACGTCCCCATTCTGACCGGATGTTGCTGCATACCTGACATCCTGCAGCGCCAAAAGGATCCCCCATTTTGGCAATGGTTTAACTGCCGATCGGAAAAAGAACAAAGTGACCATATTTCTACTCCCCGGTCACCCTTGGGGGTTTCATGATTGAAATTAAGCGAATATTTAAGAACATTTGTCGGGGATACACTCTTTAGATTTTTTGTGAAAGGCCGCAGGGGTATTGTTTTAGGAGGGTTCATTGAATAACTTTAATCAATGATAGTTGTTTGAAGATCCTTAATTTGTAATATGGTATAAAAGCAGGTTTGCTTAAATTTTGGTCTCTTCCTGGAGTTCAGTACTCATAGGTATAGATATATGCAACAATTATTATAGTTTAATGTTCAATGGTTTCTATGATGAGTTTATTCAAAGCTATTATTTCGCTGTCTATGTAAAAACTATACCAGATTATCAGATGGGAAACGAAGTGACTATGCATTGTGTATAAATATATCGATATCTTGTATCTATAGGGCTGGGAAACATTTTGAAAATGAAATAAACACTTTATTTAGTTCATGCTGGTAGGGACACACACTTACTAAATGTAATGTATATGTGAACATGCACGCGTGTTGCATATCATCCGATATATGTTAAATCTATACGATTAGACAGAGGGTATATTACTTCTGAAAAATATCTTAGAAAATGGAAAAATTCAAATCGTCACGTTTGTCATAAATTTTAGTTGCAGTCTTCTACTTTGCAATTAAAAGAAAGAGATCCATTTATAAAGCAGCCTCTTACTTTTTGCAGTTTCCTTAATGTCAATGCACGGGCTAGGTATAAATAAAGGCAACAGTAGTATACCGCTGAGATGAAGCACTAGTTGAACTGTTGGCTTATTGAGTGACAGGACACCATCAATTATTCTGAACGTGAAACTAAAGAACCTACCCATTTGATATTTTCTTAATTTTGTTTTGAGACGATTTTGTATATATTCGGCTTAATAACAATACATTAAAATTAAAACATTGATTTGTTGTTTTTGGGGTTTGCTCTCTCGTTGATGTACAGCTCATGTACAGCACACATACTGTTTTATTGATAAAGATAAGTTGCTTTATTGTGATGCACTTTTCATACATATGTCTTATAAAATATAAATTCATATTGATCTAGAAAAGCTTATTTTTTTAGTTGTCCTCATCATGAATATCATCATTACCAAATATTTTAAATGCGTCTTCGTATGTTGGGTCATTTGTCACATTCATTTGTGAAAGATCTGCACCGCACTGATACCCGTTTTGTATGCAAAATAGTACGAATTTGATAACCATAATACAAAAGTCTGAACATCTCTCTTTGAAGACTGATAAGGATGCAGAACAGTTTTGTCCATATTCTATTCGAGATTCTCCATCTTTATCAGTCTTCACAGAGAGAAGTTATAGCTTTTAATTCATGTTATCAAAATTTAAACGGTTCTATATCACATATCAGCTCTAAAAGTTTTCTATGAATGCTAACCTTGAAATAAATTAAGAAATGGAATAGCTGGGACGGTGTGACTTCTTTCACTGATCATTTCATGCAACAGTTTTTTACACTCGTCAATTTTTTCAAAATCATCTTTATCTTCTTTCAATGCTTCCACAAGAAAATAAAACGTATCATAGGGTTGACGCTTTAGAATGTACAGCAATTGTGCATTTTTTTGTGATTGTGTTTCTTGTTTGAATATTTCTTCTCTGTCTTGTGTGCTTAGAATGCATTTTGAAATGAGATGATCAAGAATGTTAGTGTACAAAAACGTTGTCTCTTTCAATCTTAATTCAAATTTTCCAAATAACTTCATCGATTCTTCTACAAATATATACATTGAAAAAATGAACAAATACACAAACGCATAGAATGGTTAAAGAAATTAAATGACAAAAAATAGAGTATTCGTGTCAGACATCAAATTATTATATCTCTTACCAACTACTGAATAGAATACAACGTCTACCAGTTTGTCTATAAAATAGTACGACAATACTTCATAAATAAATTAAAGAAATTGTTAGCAGCAAATAACACTAAAAACTATAGGGATCAACAATATATGTCTATTCGATATGTGAAGTTCTCAATCATCCCGAGTCTCAACATTTTTTTAATAATTAAAAACAGACTGTCAAGTAAATGTTATCAACTCAAAATTCTGAAGATAACAAAATCGTAAAGAAATGACAAAAGTCTTTTTGTAAGGAAAAGTGCATGATATTTTTAGTGATTAATAACCTGAACTTCAATTTACATGTCCACTTCAATCTTAAATTGAAGAATTATTGTTAACGAGTAGTTTTGCTGAGTACGTTATAATAGAAAAAAATATAACTGGACAAATACATTTTTATCACTTGTGATTAATATCACTAGTTTAATAGCAGTGCTATTCAAATTCGTCTTTTAGGAGATAGCACTGTTTAAAATATGATGCATACAAATATTACAACAAAATTTGAGACAATAAAATTGAGAATGGAAAAGGGGAAAGTGTCAAAGAGACAACAACCCGACCGAAGAGCAGAAAACAGCCCAAAGCTACCAATGGGTCTTGAACACAGCGAGAAAACCCCGCACCCGGAGGTGGGCTTCATCTGGCCCCTAAACAAAAATGTGTACTAGTTCAGTGAAAATGGACGTCACACTAAACTCAGAAACATATAAATGAACTAAAATTTAAAAAAAAAAACATACAAGACTGACAAAGGCCAGAGGCTCCTGACTTGGGACAGGCGCAAACTGCCCCCTCTCAACCCCCTCTAGCCAAAGGCAACTTTTGGTCCCTTGAATCGCAAATTAAACGGTTTTAGAATCCTATCAAGTAACCCTTACTCTGTGAGATATAAGTATTTCTATTTGTAAATTGTGTATAACATATTAACTGTAGAGCTTCAAACTGCTTGTGTTTTATGTAAATCTATAAAAAAAAAGTATGATTCAGATTGCAAACTTCTCACATTAGTATTAAGATATAACCAGGAGAGACTTATAATTATCTAAAAAGATATTTGGCTAAATATGTATTATACAAAAATGTTAAGGTGAGTAAAATGTCTTTTTGTAGGCTCATTGGTGACAGTCCCGTTCGAACTTGTCCGATTTATATTATAAGTATGTCACAAAACTTACCTGATTGTGCAAGGATTGAAGAGTTTTACCATGTTCTGGAATCCTTGGGATCAGCTAATCGATCTGATCATGTTTCTTTCGTTAGATTTTCTTTCGATATTTTAAATATTTTTCAATAAACTCATTTTTTTTTTATAAACGACAATATAAGAAATGACAAAAGATAAAACAATACAACAATTGTGTATGGATTCATTATTTTTAAGTGGATTTAAAGTATCTTCATGGCATTGTTGGATAATTTCAAGACGTTTTATAATGAACTTTTAACCTCACGTACATATTTATTTTAAATTACATACCGACTGCTGCTTGTATTTCTCTCGGACTCGTTTCCATTCTGAAAAAAATAAACTCACTTTAAAGTTTTATTGTACAATATAACTTTGAGACAAACATATTCATTAAATCCGTCGACGGATTTTTACCTTTCTCAGAATTGTATATTTGGTTAAGATAGGAGACCTGTATTATTCATTTCGTTTGTTGTTCGACTGTTAAAAAAGAGTTATGGAGGAACATCATATTAATTTGATGCTCTGTTACTATCCATTGAAAAGCATTCAAAATGTTTATCTTAACCATAGACAAATTTGGCTTAGCTTTATAGTGTGAAAGAGCGTTTCAGTAATTTACTTTGAATTCGATAGCTACAACATCTTAAAAAATGGAAGGATGTTCATGTTTGATACATGAGGCCAATATCTAGTTTGGTATGCAAGTTAATTACTTTCAGACAGGAAGCTAACTTGCATTGTAAGAGAAGGTCAAAGAGAGTTCACCTTTTTATTTTATATCCCCGATGATTTTAACGTTTTATTTTATATTTCACAAAAACTGAAAACGATGCAAACTTTATTGACTTACAATTTAAATAAGGCCACATCTATTTTATCGATTCGAAAAGGATGTTTTTGCTGGTTTTTGATCCATCCGCGTGTCCGTTTTTTCGTAACACATTCCGTTGTATTTGTCTAAACAAACAAAAAACCCACTATAGCTTATTGATATATAACACAAATATAAGGAGATATGGTTTATTGGCAATGAAACAACTATTCACCAAAGTTCAAATGACCCGGTTATAACCAATTATAGGTCACCGGGCGATCAAGCTATCAAAAATGAGAAAACCCATACCGTGTACATGGTGTAGTCAGTTTTTTAAGGTCCCGCCATGAAAAATGTGAAACAATTCAGACGAGAAAGCCAACAGCATAATACATAACAATTCAACTCACAAACAAAAAAATATTACATACATAAACCGACGACAACCACTGAATTACAGGCTCCTGGCTTGGGACATGCACATAAAAATTGAGACGGGATTTAACATGTTTAAGAAACTTTCCTTTATAGCCAAATAAAGATGATAAGGAGAAAAAGTCACAAAAAGCTCCCCAAAAAGAATGAGTATGGCTTCCTCTGCCTACTAAGTTCACGAGAGAGTCCCATTTCAAGACAATTTCTCCTTTAATGTTATTTAGAGACTCAATTCACTCAGAATATTTCATTTTTGCAATTTTGCAGTGCAATCGTATGACATTTTAAAACGTAAGTGTACATACAAGGTCAAATGTGCAGCTTCTCTAAAATTAGCACCACTAATGTGTTTCCCCTATTAGTCTTTGTTTAATTAGCATTTTAAAGAAAACTGTGCAGAATTTATCTTTGTTTCAAATAAAGCAATATTTGGCATGAGTGAAAAAAAAATTTATAACTGTCTAGTGCCTCAGTGAAAATTTCACATACATTTCATTGCATATAAGATAATAACTATCAGTTAACCAATCAAATTTTCACCCCTTGTTTTGCTGTTTACAAGCTTTAGTAACCATGTCACCTCAAGTTTCCAAAATATTTTATACAAACACCAAATAGAAAAAAGAGTGGTTCCTCGAAACACCCAAGATATATGTTTATGTCTCAGAATTTTTTCAGAATTTGTGTCTGCAATGAACAAATGATGAAATGCAGGGTTAATTTCTTACAACTGTTACAACTGTCAAATGCAAGTGAATATTTGATTTCAACCCTTTTTCGTATGAAATCGGATATGCGGTATAATGTTTCGATTGTTTTTCACTTACAAAGGCTGTATATATCTCAAAAATGATTGATATTGAAGATTTGGTAATATGTCAAAATTATTTTTTAATCATTTTTAAATTTAGCAGACACAGTGGGTCCGCATACTGTGGACAGGTTTGTGACTGATTTGAACAAAATGTTTTAATTAATAATTCTGGAATCCAGGCATTAAAGCAGTTGATGCTTTCATACAAAATTGAAACAATGAGGTCACTGTCCACTGTTTGCAGAGCTATCAAGCATTCAATATTCTGTAAAGCTAAAGATTTTTAGATAAATTCAATCTGACCTTCTTATTCATTTTTTTCTGTGATTTTTAAACAAGGTTTTCTTTTGCAACCGTATGTTTATGATGTTACAGATGTTTTAGAATTCAAACCGAAGCAGGCCTAAAAATGTTAATATCAGTGACAATATACCTACGTCATGTAATTGCAGTAATTCCAAATACATATATGGCCCTACATATGTAGTTCCCATGTTATAACAGGATACCTTAACATTGTCTAGGACCGAGAGTTGAAATCATTCCTTAGTAAAGGACCTAAATATCGTCCCCCGTCAATTAATAATTGGAATGAGTGCGGTAACATTATCCATGACTCACTCCGTACTTACTATATGTAATGGATAAAACGAGAAAAAGCTGACAAAAAATCCTTAGATTCTTTTTTAAATTCAGTAATGAACATAGTTGATATTCGTATGTAACATTTTACTCCTAACAACAACCATAAAAGCCCTATTTCTCGTATCAAACGTAAGCTAAAAGAACTCGACAAGTAATTTGTATTTGTTCCGGCTGATAAGGCTGCCAATAATATCATTATTGTTTGACGTCAATTTAAATTGAGATTCTGCAAAAGGAAATCACGAATTCACCAACATTCAAACTGACTCAGTTTTCGGAAAGTGGAATCTGTAACAAACAAACTTTTAGCTACCTCTTTACAAGCAGAACCGAATAACATGAAAGTTCCAACTATGTACTGGCTTACGGATCTCCACAAAACACCTAACAAATATTGATTTATTTCGTCTTCAAGTCATTGTTCCACTACTAAACTGTCTATTGTACTTACTTATGCACTTGGTACAATCAAAAACCTGGTAATAAATTGTTCAAATAAGGCATTTGCAAATAAAGGAATTAATTACTTTTGAAGTGTCAAAAATTCGTTGGAAGTACTTGCTAAATTGCATGCTCATATCGGTGATTTCGAATCTGTTCAAAGTTTTGATTTGTTTACACTGTATACCACTTTGCCTCATAATGTTATTAGGAGGAAATTCACATACATAATTAAATGTGCATTTAAAAAGTCAAAATGCGAATACATATGTTCAAACTCTATTAGGTATTTTTTAGTAACAACAAACAGAAGTATAATGTCAATTGGACCAGCTTAGATACGATAACTGCGCTTGAATTTTTACTAGATAATTTTTTTGTTCGCTATGAAGATTCCGTATGTCGTCAAGTTACCGGAATTCCAATGGGAAACTAACTGTGCACCCCTTATTGCGGACATGTTACTGTATTGTTACGAGTTACAATTTAGGACTAAAATCAGCAAATACCCATCGAAACAACACCTGATATAAAAATTAAATAACACTTTTAGATATTTGGATAATATATTGGCTCTCAATAATGACGACTTCAGTATGTACACTAAAGTGATTTATCCTGTCGAACTGCCTTTAAATAAAGCTAATACTAACAATGAACACTGCCATTTTCCTGGATCTTGATACCTTAATCTTTAACGGGAAGCTTAATACTAAACTGTACGATAAAAGAGATGATTTTTCATTTCCTGTTGTTCGTTATCCATTATTAGATGGTGACTTGGACAGTGTTAGGGTTTCTTTTTGTACATGATAAAACATTTGTACGCATGAAATAAAGTTTTCGTTTTCAACTTAACTCCATTTTGTGGAACTCTTTTACATTGACGAGCACAAAACAATACGAAAACGTATCAGCACTTTCTGTTTTGCCCGGTTATCAAAGAGTCGTACATCGCAAATTCCCTTAAATCAAATTTTTAAGGTCAACGATGAGTATTCCATATTGTAGAAAAAAATAAGCAAAATAATTTTTTTTTGCTGTTTTGTGATCAAATAATTCAATGAAACGTATGCACCCAATAGAACAATATACACTAATATCTTATCAAACGTACACAAAAATGATAATCGCGGAATATTAACAAAACATTAAAATTGGACGTCTTTAAAAAATCTTCTACATTATTTATTTACAATATTAGTGTAAACACAAAATATGTCTTCAAGTGAAGCAATATTCTAATATGACGTGCTTCTTTCGCTTTGTAAATAACAGCGTGATAAAATTCTCTATGTATCTATACTTGACGCAAACTCAGAGATTACATATTGATGGCTGTTACTATTTACCTCCCACGTAAATCCACATGTATCGTAACCTATGTGCAAACACTACGTCGATTTCGTTGTGTTCAAATTGAAACTGAAAAAGAAACTACAGAACCGTTATTCCTATTCTAATGCATAATAAAAAGAATTAATGAACAAGAGCTTAAAAATGTATAAAATCAAAATAAAATAAAATTCCGCGAAATTTCGTGTATGATCTTGGCGCATTAACGTCATGTCATAAAATGACGTCATACGAATGAAAACTCTCAAGCTGAAGGTTTTCCATTCCGTATACGCCCTAAGTTCGGATAATAGCGCATTAAAATGGAGTTCAGAGGTAGATGTAGTTTCATTTTCTATTCTATTGCATTATTTGCACATTTGTGGATTTCAGCAAGTCAACATGGCGGCTCACTCCTTAGTTACGACATGTCAGCTGTGGATTTGACAGTAAATAGTAACCAACGAAAAAAAAATGTTTGGGTTAAGAATTATAAGGATTGAACACATTTTTGCTACTGGTTATATAAGAAATAATTCAAGCAAGACTTAGATTTATTTGAAATTTGTAGCTTTTTTCTTACAGGGGGGTTAATTAGAACAGCCATACCCACGGCAATCTTACCTTCGCTTCAGTTTTTAAATTTTTTAAACCGTATTTGTCCTATTAGAATCGAAATAATTCATATATCCATAATACATGTAATGATATTAAATTATCACATGGCATTTTTCCTATCAGATGTATTATCAGCCTCTATCTGTGTACAAGCTTTGGTAACCATGTAACCTCAAGTTTCCAAAAATATTTTATAGAAACACCCAATAAAAAAATAATGGTGCTTTCAAACACCCAAGATATATGTTTATGACCTAGAATTTTTTTACTGCAATGAAATGTAGGATTAATTTCATACAACTGTCAAATTCAAGGGAATATTTTTTTCGACCCTCTTTCGTATGCAACCAGATGTGACGTACTATGATTTGGTGGTATTACACCTGAAGAAGACTTTATTGTTGAATAAACTGAATGTGATTTTTTTCCTTTGTAATAATGGTTGTTTTAAGCATTACTGTCAAGTTTTGTCATAATCAGTTCAATAGTTTGAGAAAAATCTAGTATAATGTAAGACGACATCTACAGTGATTCGAGCAGAATTTCTTTGAAAAATCCATATCAAGCCGCATCATTATATAATAAAGTGTGGATCAATAAATGATCAACTATTTATCTCATCTGCCTACAAACAGTTGGATATGATACAAAAGATGACTTTAGGATGATGAATACTACTAATAGACCTAAAAGGTCTCTTTTGATCCATTTATACCTCTCATTTCCTCAAAATTTCTAATTTTTAGGCCAATAAATAAAATTTTTGGGATAACTTCCACTCATTTATGATAGAAATGTTAAAAGAACTGAGTAATTGGAGTATTCAAGCTGAATGAACTATCAATATAAAAGTTTACTGACTTCAAGGAGGTTTCAATAAGTCCTTACGTAAAACTTAAACTTACGCTGCGTTCCAAAGAGGGACATAAAAAGCTTCCCTTTTAGTGAATAATTTGTTGTTACTGCTTCAAAAATAATTTCATTAACTTATAACTATATATTTATTAAAATATTAATTAGGAAAGTTTTCTATTATAGCAGAATACAAGAAATAAGGAGAAAAGTCAGAAAAAGCTCCCAAAACACTGAGTATGGCTTGCTCTATCTACTAATATTCATGGTAGAGTCCTATTTCAAGTCAATTTTCTCATAAAATGTGTTTTTGAGACTAAATCCACTCAGAATATTTCATTTTTGTAATATTTCACTTAACTGTCAAATTCAAGGGAATATTTTTTTGGACCCTTTTTCGTATGCAACCGGATGTGACGTACTATGATTTGGTGGTATTAAACCTTCAAACAGGAACATATTACTCGAGTACTTGTTACTACTAAGCGACACTCGAGTATACTTGAATACGCTTTGACATCCCCACTGAATACCCATTGGGTTAGTTCGTCCTGAATATGCATGAAATATTTGCCACTGGACGTTAAGCAACCAACAATCAATCAATCCCATTGGGTTAGATAATGTTTATATGTTATCCTCACTTAATCGATATTCTTTCAATCTCAAACATCTTAAAATGACCTAGCATGTGTTCAACCCAAACGTCGCGTACTGTAAACCTGTTTACAATTAATTTCATGTAAAAAGCATTGGTATCAAATTAAATTTGTTTTTATCTGTACATCGGTTTTAATTAACTGTACATGAGAATTGTCACACCAGTAAAGTAACGTGTACACTTTATTTGCATGAACATTAAACAATATGAATAAAAAATCTCTGTCAACTTTTGTATCAATTAGGCGCAGACATTTCATGTTTTTTTTGTAGGAGGGAGGTGGTAGATAAATTTTTTAAATTCAATTTTTTTTTAAAGAACAAATATTTTTGTTTCAGAAGGGAATTGAGAAAATTGTTTGTTGCAATTGAAAATGAAGGGCGGGGTATTCATTATGTAGTTTTAAAAATGTTCCTGTATGTTTTTTGGGGAAACAATTTTTTTTTTTTTTTTATCAATAATAAAACAAAAATGGTTTATCCCACGAAGATGAATGGTCGGGTACTTTAAGAAAATCGTTCTATTGATTTGGAAATTTAGAGAGTTCTTAAGATGACACGATTACGCTAAACAGCGAAACAATAGGAGAAAAGATTTTGGTAATGAGTGATTGTTGGTTGCTTAACGTCCAGTGACAAATATTTCATGCATGCTAAAGACGAGAACAAATAAGTAATGCATACAATAGGTAGGTAAGTCCTGTAATAGAGGACGTCCGGGATGAAGATCGGGAAAACTTGGACTGCCAGTGGAAATTGAGAACATATTGAATATGGACAGAAAGTTTGCTTTGCAACGGGCCTGCAACAAGCCGCATACGGACCGTTCAAAGAGCTCTAGCAAAAGTTTCAAACCGGCAGATAGCGAGGTATTCTTTCTACACGAGACATCGGATGTAATGTTCCCACTCTGACCGGACGTGGCTGAGTACTTGTTCATCCTGCACTTTGGCAAGGGTTTTACTGCCGATCGGAAAAGGACCATATTGCTATTCCCCCTTTGGGTGATTATTGAAATGAATATTCTGGACTGGTAATATACGTAAAATTAACCTTGTCCAAGACGGGATGAACATAAAAATTTTGTCCTACAAAATGCAGGACTTTGCAAGAAATAGTTGTGTACAAAAGGTGAAAATAATTTTCGCGCTATACAAATAAGCCGTACCAGCAACAGGTGTTAAATGAATATTCCATTAGCAAAGAAATCCCCTACCACTGAAAATCAAATGGTCCACTCAGGCTATTTAAATGTAATCATGATTTTGATTTTGAAATTGCAATATGTGCAAAATTATACAGCTTTACACACCATCAAATTATGCGGTTTTTTTTTCATTCATAACATAACAAGTGAAGTATAATTTTCAAACGTATATGTTATTTGTTTTGGGCATGAACAAAAAATCTTGAGAAAGATACCAGCTGAGGAGAAAGGAGCCCTTGGTTGCAAGTTCTTTAATTTATTTTAAAATTATCTATATCTGTATACTTTCGACCAAAAGAGGAAACTCTTAGAGACAGAAAGGAAAGGAGGATCATAAGATATATATCAATATTTGCATAGATAAAGATTACAAATGAATATTTTATGGGTCCAATATGAACATTATAACTAAGTTTATTTCCTGTTATCAATAGGTTCATAATCAAATATAATACCAAATATTTCCTTAACATTTTTAGAGAATAATAGACACCAACAATGATAGATTGGTTGAAGGGAGTTTAACGTCCAGAGCCAAATATTTCATGCATGTGTAGGACGAGAACATTGAACAATAAATACAATATGTAGGTTCAATAATAATGGCCGACCGGGACATTTGGACTGCCACTGGAAAATGAGAGTATGTTGGAAAAGTAGATAAATTTTGCCTTGCAACAGGCAAGCTACGGACCCCTTCAATAGTTGTTGCAAGGGACCTTCATTCCGGACGGCCTCCTTACAGGACCTTCCAATAGTATGTACTGTAAATTCAGAAATTATTGCGAATAATGCGACTGGGTGAGTATCGCAATAATAAAAAGTCGCATTCTGATAGATGATACATATATCTGTATGCAGATTTTCCTGAAATCATAATAATAAATCTCGCATTTTTGTCCTTTCTTCAAAAATCGCAATAATAAATGCACGCATTAATTTCTGAATTCACAGTATTGTTAATATGTTTTCGTCCTGTACATGCATAAAGTATTTGCCACTGGACGTTTCACAGAGGATGCTACCAATAATTAATCAATCCTATGCTTATGTCTTCTACAAACAGAAATCGTTCGACAAATTGTTTATCATTGGAAGAAAGAAATCCGATTTGACTGAGGAGTTACGAAAGATGTATATTTCGTCATATGATTTTGAGCTCAGAGCTGAACAATTTTATTACGTAATGATTAAAGAGGTCTTAGTGTCTTATCGTGCTAGAGAATGAAAATGTTGCAGTGTTGCAATTGCACGGTGTGTAAAATTACACCCTTTGCTGTCAAAGTTTTGTCCCGACTTAATTTCTTGGTCAATGACAAACAAACCGGACTAAATATTTGTTGAATCACCACTATTTCGGCAGTAATTGTTTTCTAATTTGAGATAATTTTTATGACTTTCCTTACTTTTCATGCAAGTGGCTTTGGCATCATCAGTTCAGTTTTTTGTTGATTGATTGTTTGCTTACCGTCTAGTGGTAAAAGATTTTAGCATGTTCAAGACGAGAACACATTGACAATAAACACAGGAAGAAAGGAAGAAATGCCAAAAAGTGACTAACCTGTTTGAGATTAACTTCACATAATACTGTACGGTCAACGGGAGAGCTTTTTCGCTCTCCTTTTCCTGTGACATTACCTGAAAAACTCCAAACCTTATATATGTGGTAACTTGAACCCAACCTAAGTGTAATATTCAATATGTGGGACAGACGGGACGAGCGTATTACAAAAGAAATCAAGAACACCTTTACCGCTTTCGTAGACCTAAAAAATTCAAAAGTTTGATATATCAACATTTAGAAGAGCATAATCACAATCTAAAATTTATTAAATTCCAACCACTTGAAACCGTTCAGAAACAACCAGGAGAATCACACAAGCAATTTGAAAAATCACGTGAAATTCGTTATTTATTTTGATAAAAAGACTTCAAACAGCTTATCCTCTCGGTCTTAATGACAAAATATTAGGACAGGGGAACATTACTAAAACTTCAATCGATGTCATTAATATTGTCGATAAACGACTTAGAAATAAAAGGTCTCATGGCAAACGCAAAACCGTAATCAACGTATTAAACATCGTAAAATTATACACTTGCTGATCTGTTATCTATAATAAAAATAATGGCAGACATCAAGTATTATGCAAACTGGGTCAGATACCAATAAGTAAATTATATGCTATTTTTCTGGAGTGTGATACAATTTTTTTTTCAGCCCAATGTATGAATACACCCGTATTATTACAGCCTTTTGTCATCACAGGCTATTTCCTAGTATCGATAAACCTGAAAATCATAAACGGCATTTTCTTAAATTAAAATATATAAATAGAGGTATTGATTTTATTAACTTATCTAGTATATTCAATGACTCTACCATCCAAAGCCAAATACCTCCATATTTTAATAATATAGAACCACCTATTATTTCGTATTCTTATAAAAAAACAGCAGAAGTTTGATTTTTAATTATACGTCAGTTACATCAGACGTCAATATAGTAAATAATGTTCCTTCCACTTGAGATTGTGAAACATCTAGTTTTAGATATGTTCCTATGGTCATGTCCTTACAGGAGACCTCAACATCGTCGAAGACCGTGAGGTCATAACTTTTCTTAAGAAAGGACCGAAATATCGTCCTCCATCTAAAATAGATTGGAAACAGTGTCGTCAGGTCATTAAAGACGCTCTGTCTACTGTAAAAATTGGTGTAAACGTGAAAAATCTGATAAAAAATCTCTAGACAGTTATTTGAATAAAATTATGAATACTGTTAATATTCGTATATCTCATTTTGAAAACAATTCCATGATATTCCCATTTCCAGAATAAAAAATAAACTCCAAGTACTCGCAAAGCGGTTTGTGTTCGTACGGGCAGACAATGCAGCAAATAATGTAGTGGTGGTGTGACGCATATACTACACGGAAGTTCTCAAAAACGAAATTACAAATTCATCTACATTCAGATCCGTACGCTCCACAGAGAGTCAAATTGTAAACAAGCATATCACTGCCACTACTCAGCTTAAAGCCTCTTCCGAACATTTGAAAGTCCCTACTATGTACTGGTTACCTAAATGGCACAAAAAACCATTTAAATTCCGTTTCATCTCCGCATCTAGTAAGTGTTCTACTACCAATCTATCAGTTCTTCTAACTACCTCCTTACTACTATCAAAGAACTTGTTATTAACTTTTGTAATAAAGCTTATGAAAATAATGGTATTAATTATTTTGGAGTGTTAAAATTCTTTAGAGGTTTTAGATAAAATACATGCTTTTGATGGTCCTTTTAATTCTGTTGACAGTTATGATTTTTCTACTCTATACTACACTTCCACACAATCTTATCAAGAAAAAGTTTTCATATTTAATTAAATGGTCTTTTGAAAATCTCATTACAAATTATTTGCTGTAACTCGTTTAAAGCCTTTTCTGTAACGAAAAGAAAGTATGCTAGATACACTTACTGGAAATGTGAAGATATGATTGAAGCTTTAAATTTTCTCCTGGACAACATATATACGTTTCGGCGATAAAGTGTATCGACAAGTAGTAGGTATTCCTATGGGCACTAACTGCGCCCCTTTAATAGCAGATTTATTCCTGTATTGCTATGAATCTCAGTTTATGACCAAACTCAGTAAAGACACGTCATTGTTACATTTGGTTGATACATTCAACAATACCTTCCTTTATCTAGATGATATTTTTTCGTTAAATAATCCAGAGTTCTCTAAATATACTACCGAAATTTACCCAAAAGAACTTACTTTAACTAAATCCAACATTAAACAGCAGTAGTTTTCCTTTTCTGGACTTGGACATTTCAATCTCTAAAGGAAAACTCCATACGAAAATTTACGACAAAAGAGACGATTTTCATTCCCTATTGTTAATTTTCCTTTTTAGACGGCGATGTTCCTTTGGCTCCATCATACGGTGTGTATATATCCCAACTCGTTCGTTATGCCCGTGTGTGTAGTGATGTCATAGATTTTAACGAACGTAATCAATGCATCACTGGTAAATTATTAAGTCAGGGATTTCGTTACCATAAATTACTTAAAACTTTTGCTAAGTTCTTTCATAGATACAAAGATTTGATTAGTAAATTTGGCTGTACCTGTAGAAAACTGATTAAAAACGGTATTTCACATCCTAAATTTTACGGTAATATTGTACTTAAAGCGCGGAAATCACTATGTGATCCGTGTAAACTTATCGAACCTTTAAATAAACTTATTAGTTCAGGTTATCTTACCAATGTTGTAATTAGATCTTTGAATATAGTTTACATTGGCACTAATATCGATTTTGTCATCAGCAAATTAAAACATAACTAAATTTGTATTCTTTTCAAACGGGATGTTTAAAGACACACCCACGTTCATTTTGATCTATAAAGAGGTTAAACTCCTAACTATCCTACTGTCTGTCGATACATTTATTTTGGCATTGCACAAGTCATGTCTTCTTTGACTGTCCATGACGTTAAAACACTAAATCCCTGGGATGTGTTTTAGTTGATTTTAGTCTCTGATGCATGATTTTTATTATTAATTGTTTTGGCTTTTAACTAGCTGTCAGTAACTGCGAGTACTCTCAAATCGTACTTTCTTGTTTATTTGACCTGTTGATACTAATTGTAATGTTTTTTTGGTTATTTAATGTTATTCAGGGTTATATCTGGTCTATATACCAGCTTTGATAAGTGTTTGGTACTAATATAAATTTCCACTTCGTACTATGAACATCAGAATTATTTATTTTGTAAAATATTTCCTTTCTCTATTGTAACTGTACACGTATACCTAACAAAAATTATTTTCATTTACCTGTGTTTAAAGTTATTACAAATGGCTGATATTTTGTTCGAGCATATTGTTTTTCTTAAATTGTTTAACATTTCATACCGATATAACATGTTACTTTTATTATTTTTCCCTTAGTTTATTTATTTTGTATTTACATTGTATCAGAGGTCAAATTTATTTGTTCAGTGTATGTTCAATGGTGTTAATATGTCCTTTGATTGAGTTAAGCTATTTCAGTTGATATTTTATAGTGTGTCTTTCTATGTTGTGATGTTACACTATTGTTTCAGAAAAAGGGTGAAGGTTTGGTACCATTAAAACGTTTAAACCCGCTGCATTTGTTTGCACCTGTCCTAAGTCAGGAATCTGATGTTCAGTAGTTGTCGTTTGTTGATGTGGTTCATAAGTGTTTCTCGTTTTTTATATAGATTAGACCGTTGGTTTTCCCGTTTGAATGGTTTTACACTAGTAATTTTTCGGGCCCTTTATAGCTTACTGTTCGGTGTGAGCCAAGGCTCCGTGTTGAAGACCGTACTTTGACCTATAATGGTTTACTTTTATAAATTTTGACTTGGATGGAGAGTTGTGTCATTGGCACTCATACCACATCTTCTTATATCTAGATAAAGAATCGTTAACAAGCATACCACTGCCACTACCCAACTTAAAGCATCTTCCGAACATTTGAAAGTCCCTACCATGTACTGGTTACCGAAATTACACAAAAACCATTTAAATTCCGTTTCATCTCCGCATCGAGTAAGTGTTCTACTACTAATCTATCAGTTCTTCTAACTACCTCCTTACTACTATCAAAGAACTGGTTATTAACTTTGGTAATAAAGCTTATGAAAATAATGGTATTAATTATTTTCGGAGTGTTAAAAATTCTTTAGAGGTTTTAGATAAAATACATGCTTTTGATGGTCCTTATAATTCTGTTGACAGTTATGATTTTTCTACTCTGTACACTACACTTCCACACAATCTTATAAAGAAAAGTTTTGTATTTGATAAAATGGTCTTTCGAAAAATCTCATTGTAATTTTATTTGCTGTAACTCGTTTAAAGCCTTTTCTGTAATGAAAAGGAAAGTATGCTAGATACACTTACTGGAAATGTGAGGATATGATTGAAGCTTTAAATTTTCTGCTAGATAACATTTATGTACGTTTCGGCGATAAAGTGTATCGTCAGGTAGTAGTATTCCTATGGGCACTAACTGTGCCCTTTAATAGCAGATTTATTTCTATATTGCTATAAATCTCAGTTTATGACCAAACTCAGTAAAGACCCATCATTGTTATATTTAGTTGATACATTCAACAATACCTACCGTTATCTGGATGATATTTTTCGTTAAATAATCCAGAGTTCTCTAAATATACTTCGAAATTTACCCAAAAGAACTTACTTTAACTAAATCTAACATAAACAGCAGCAGTTGCCCTTTTCTAGATTTAGACATTTCAATTTCTAACGGAACCTACATACTAAAATTTACGACAAAGAGACGATTTTCATTTCCTATTGTTAATTTTCCATTTTAGACGGCGATGTGCCTTTGGCTCCATCATACGGTGTTTATATATCCCAACTCGTTCGGTATGCCCGTGTGTGTTCTGATGTCATAGATTTTAACGAACGTAATCAATGCATCACTGGGAAATTATTGTGTCAGGGATTTCGATACCATAAATTACTTAAAACTTTTACTAAATTCTTTCATAGATACAAAGATTTGATTAGTAAATTTGGCTGTACCTGTAGAAAACTTATTAAAATGGTATTTCACATCCTAAATTTTACGGTAATATTGTACTTAAAGCGAGGAAATCACTATGTGATCCGTGTAAACTCATCGAACCTTTAAACAAACTTATAAGTAAGGGTTATCGTACCAATATTGTAATTAGATCTCTGAATATAGTTTACATTGGCACTAATATCGATTTTGTCATTAGCAAATTAAAACATAACTAAGTTGTATCTTCTTTTGAGGCGGGATGTTTAGAGACACATACACGTTAATTTTATCTCTTAAGAAGTAGCTCTAACTATCCTACTACCTGTCGATACATTTATTTTGGCATTGCACAAGTCATGTCTTCTCTGACTGTTCATGACGTTAAAATATTAAATCCCTGGGATGTGTTTTAGTTGATTTTAGTCTCTGATGCATGATTTTTATCATTAATTGTTTTGGCTTTTAACTAGCAGAAGTAACTGCGAGTACTCTCAAATCGTACTTTCTTGTTAATTCGACCTGTTGATACTATTTTTAATACTTTTTGTTATTTTATATTAATATGGATCTTGTCTGTATACCAGCTTTGATTATTTGGAATATCTACTAATTTTCACTTCTTC
The DNA here is from genome assembly GCA_017311375.1 of Mytilus coruscus. Lineage (NCBI taxonomy): Eukaryota > Metazoa > Mollusca > Bivalvia > Mytilida > Mytilidae > Mytilus > Mytilus coruscus. The sequence goes on from CM029599.1 coordinate 13,037,139, forward strand.
GTACTACATTTGTATTAACATCAAGATTATTCTCCTTTAATCTGTACAGGAAGTTTTATTGTTGATATTTACCCTTATGTATCTAGTGTTAAATTAGGTATTTATATGACAGACCTTTCTTGGTATTCCTAATTATTGGAAGATTTTATATAGACAGAAAAGTATACCTAAAACGACAAAGTTATTTTTCACTTACCTGTATATATTATGAAAACCGGTTTTTCAAAAGTGATTATTTTCTAAGGGTTTAATATTTCGCGGTAGTGTTTTGCCATGGCTTTATTTGGACTTGTTTGTTTGCTTTTGGCCTTGAATGTTTGTCCCTAATATTTTATTAACTATGTATTTACTTTCAGGTATCACAGATCGAATTTATTCGTTCATAGTGTGTTAATTTACGTTTTGATTGAGTTAAGCCTTCCAATTGATGTTTTATCATGTGTTTTCTATGTTGTGATGTTATACTATTGTTTCAGAAAAAGGGAGAAGGTTTGGTACCATTAAAACGTTTAATCCCGCTGCAAATGTTTGCACCTGTCCTAAGTCAGGAATCTGATGTACAGTAGTTGTCGTTTGTTTATGTAATTTATACGTGTTTCTCGTTTCTCGTTTTTATATATACTAGACCGTTGGTTTTACCGTTTGAATGGTTTTACACTAGTACTTTTGGGGCCCTTTATAGCTTGTTGTTCGGTGTGAGCCAAGGCTCCGTGTTGAAGGCCGTACATTGACCTATAATGGTTTACTTTTATAAATTGTTATTTGGATGGAGAGTTGTCTCATTGGCACTCACACCACATCTTCCTATATCTAAAGAATCTAGGATTGATTATAATAAATAAGTTAAATTTTAGATATAGTTCTGCTAAAAAAGAACTAAATAAAAAATCTATGAAAGATTAATGATGCTATACCAGATGCTGATCTGAGACTATAAGAATTAGGGAATATATCCTCAAATATACACATGAAGCAGAAACTCGAAAATGACGGGCAAATATTTAGATAGACAGATTCAGTCCAAAATAAAGCTAATGCAGAGTTGAGTTATGACAAAGGGGAAGATTTTAAAACCTTTAAAGATGAGTTGACGGATTTCAAGAAAGAACTCGTATCCTTATCAAAAGAGAAATAAAGAGTATGACCTATATTCTCAATAGAAATAGACAAGGGGAGATAATCATCAGAGATATTATCAAAATGGCCAGAGAGGACATCCCAATTATACCAAAATAAGAATGTAATCCATGGAAACAGAAATTTTACCAAAGAAATAATAATTCTGGTAAAAATGCAAAATCAATATGATGTTTATTAGCAGGAAAACAACCGAAGTCGGAGCCAGACCAATGCAAAATGGCCCAAATCAAAAAGATAAATGAATCTTTAGCAAATGATGAGGGATTATTTGTAGAGCTGAAATTAATGATAAATATTCGGCTCTTCTTGTTGATACAGGAGCAAATGTTATTATTTTGAGCAAAAATTAATTGATGAAATAAACCCATCACTAGTTCCAAAAAGGTAAAATCAATATAATTTTTATCAGTAGGAAAACCAACCGAGGTCGGAGCAAGCCCATGCAAAATGGCCCAAATCAATAAAGATAAATGAATCCTTATCTTTTCCTCCTCCTCTTAGTATATGATGAGGGCTTATTTGAATCGGTGATAGTTCACCATTTATGACAAGTTGATGTTAAAATTTGTCATGGTGATCATATTTTTCACCATAATGATTCAGTGGCTGATATTTCTAATGAAGGAATCATTGGTATGGATTTTCTTGTAACTCATGACCGTAATGTCTCATTGAGTCAAAATAAGTTCAAAATTAAAGGGGAGATATGAGATAGTTCAATGTTTTCATAATAAAGGAAGTGCCAAATCTTGTTATAGAACTGCTATACAGAAGACAGTAAATGTGCTTTTTATTCGGAAATGATTGTTATCTGGTGAGTCAAATGATCCTATTTTTTTAGATTTAGTTGGATTGATAGAACCCAATGTAAAATTTATGAGAAAAATGGTTTATTGGTGGCAAGATCAACTGAAAATCTAGAGATGTGTGATATTCCTTAAAGATTAATATATTGATTGATTGATTGTTGGTCGACTAACGTCCAGTGGCAAATAATGCATGCACAAGAACAATTTAGCAATAAATACAATAGGTAGGTCCTGTGATAGAGGCCGTTCGGGATAAAAGTCGTGGTAATTTAGTCTGCTACTGAAAAGCGAGGGTGAATTTAGCCTTGCAACAGGCAACCTACGGACCCCTAAAAGAGTTGGTGTAAGGGTTCTTAGCGTGCGGAGGATGTTGCACCGTCTCTACACAAGACATCGGATTTAACGTCCCAATTATGACCGGACGAGGCTGCAAACTTGTACATCCCGCATAGTCAAACGAACGCTCTAATTTGGGAACGGTCTTACTGCAGGTTGGAAGAAGAGCAAGAGTATCCATATTTCTACACCCCAGTAACCCTTGGGGTAAAGAATAATACATTTAAATAATGAGCCCTGTACAATACACAATGTCCAAACTACAAAAAATTAGAGACAATTACCCGATTAATTACATGAAGATTATAAATCTATTAAAGTTAATCGTGATGAGAACCAAATTAGAAAATTTAAATACATATTAATTGAGTATAGTAGTATACAGTAAACCGGGAAATATTCGCGCCGTCTTTTTTTTCGCGATTTATTAACACAATCTGAATTCGCTATGTGCCGGTGGCCTATAGAAATAAATTCATAAATGATTTAGAAAGTTAGCAGCTTTTACGTGTATTTTAAATCAAGTGATAAAATAAATCGAACCTTTTTTGTCGGTTCATTAATTTTAAAGTAAATAAATATTATGTGTTTAGTTAGTTACCTAATTAAGAGCGAATTAAATGCTGTCAGGATTAATTCTAATAGTCCTTTTGATCTGATTAATCTGTGTAGCAGATACAATGAGGTAGTAATCTTAAAACTGATTGACAGGTGTCATTTCCATCTTTGTAAAGAAAGGATGTTTACATAACAATATCCGTAATGTCCGATTGCTTGAGATGTCTTCCGTGTTAATCAGATTAACTTGAGTTATAGTTATGATTTTATCATTTAGAAATACAGTTATGATTTTCGGTATAGATCTGTCTTTTGTAAAATCGGTGTTATTCAATGGTCCTCTAAATTTCATATTCATATACGTACGTGTATAGTCTGTCTTATGAATAGAGTTTCCTTGAAATTTTCGCGGTCGTTTTGTTTTCGCGTTTCAATTCTTACCTCGAAAATAGCGAAAATAAAACTGCCAAGAAAATGTCCGTTTACAGTATTCTCAAAGTCCTCCGATGACATCGGGTTAACTAATTAAGTTAAAAGTACCATAAATACTGGAAATTAGCCTCAGTATGTCAGCGACCCTGGCAGATTTCCCTAGCTAGAATGAAAGGTGTTGAGGCTAAAATTCAGATGGTAAAACAAGATAGTATAGAACCCTCTAAAAATTTTGTAATGATTTTCGCTCCGTAAACTAGCTGGTTTTAAGCCCCTCGTACACAAAATCTCGCATAGAGGACACTATAGATTCGTTGTAAGGCTCCAAGTTCTTTTCCACCATCGATTTAAAGTCGGGATTATCATATTCCAGTAGCCAAAGAACAGCCTTTTCCTTTCCAGGAGAATGGTCTATGACAGTTAAAAATGACCACGGGTCTTTGTTATAGTGACCCTGCATTTAAATAATGAAAGGAAACAGTTTCATCAGGTTTGTGCTGGCAAATTTGTCTAGTTTACCTAGATGGTATTATTAGATTCTAAACATCACAAAGGAGCATATTTTTTAAATATTTTTAGGTCACATAGTTAGCAAAGTGGAGTAGCCTCTGACCCAAAAAATTCAGTCAGTCAAGGACTAGCGCTTAATAGTGTCAAAGATGTAAGAAATTTTATACTAAATATTGAGGTACCCGGTTTGGAACTCTGCCACTGTTCTACAATCTTATCCTGAGTTCATATTATCTGCAATGATCGAAGTTAATTCCCCAGTGAAACCATACTTTGTTTGGACAGAGACCTTAAACATTCCCCCCTCATCCTTAACTATGTAAGGAACCAGGCCCATATACACTTCCACATACTCCCCAGAGCTATTCGTAGTTTACGTGAATTACAAGTGGAATGTAATTTTTATGAGCTAAGGCACCTCGAACTGTACAGAGGAATATTTTGGATTTCCAACAGTAAAGTTGGATTCAAGAATGAAAATTGGGTTGGACAAAATCAGGACAGTTTATTTTTCAGGATCACGTAATGAACATTGAGGTGGATATTGTTATATTATATGTGCGTGTGTTTATTAATAGTTCTGCTCTGCTTAATGATGAAAAGTATTCGTAATGCATGGCTGATGAAGTATATTTTCTCCTATCCTTTTCTCAGCTTTTACTGTCCAGTATTGGCTTATTTATTCACATATACTAGTAGTAGAAGATGTCTTGTATATATTGGTTCGTATTAAATCTGTGGATTTTATACCCATTGATCAAGCTATTTGCCATTTGTCATGGAATGTTCATAACCAACTCACTGGCATGTGAATAGTTGAGCTTTAGGTTTAGATGTGTATTATAAATTTGGTATTCTAGGACAGTTTGTCTTGCTGAATATAGTCTACAACTTTTCAGCAACCAACCAATTAACATTTCGTAATAGCATGGTTCAATTATTGTATCTCGTGCTTGGGACCACATTTGTTAGAAATTTATTGCAGCATATCAGCTGTTTTGTTTACGTTTTTACATCGATGTTTTAATGATGGAATTTCACCTAGTACAGACTTTTTATGGTTGGTTGGCAGTTTAACTCCGCCACTTCCTGTATGTGCCTGTAACAGCCTATTTACTCGAGCAGCCATATTAGTTGTGTATTGGTAGTTTAATACATGAAATTGCCTTTTTACATAACAAACTTTTTGATTGGTTGATCTACTGACCCGAAAATGTATACATAGAACGTTAACAAAACAACCCTAGATTTATTCTCGTCTGCAAGAGCAAATTAAGCAATTTCCTGAGTTCATGAAATTTATAGTCAACCTTTGTCAAAATGTCTGAACCAAAATGTACTTTAAGTCTGGTACGCAGGTTTTAAATGTTTAAAGAAAAACTAAAACCTGTAAGACTTTCTCATGGCTATTTGTTTTTCCATTAATCAACCTTCTACCTTCGTTCCGCTTGTTCAACCTTCTATTGTTTTAATAATATGAGAGATGTTTCCTAGAAATCTACTTTCATTCTGACAGAAATAAATAAAATAAATGATTATTTTATGAATTCAACCTTTATAAATATTTCATAATATCGGTAACGTAAGGTTGAAAAGATTAACCTTCTCGTAATTTTATCAAACTTCTAACCTATAAATTGGATGATTATGGCATGTTGTTTATATAGAAATGTACCAATTCAATATATAAATGTACCAATTCAATATAAAGTTTATCAATAAATTGTACATATTTGATTTAAAAGATGATACATAAAGTACATCTGTGATCAATTTCCCAAAATAAAAAAAAATTACGACAAAATTAAGAAATACTAACGACCACTCTTACGATTATCTAAGTATTGAGAAAATAGCTGCAGCGTTGCAAATATCATTCTTGAGACGCAAGTTTCGTAGAGAGAGAATATTTAGAGACCGTACGAACCCCATTGATATGTACACAGATGCCGAGATGATTACACGCCAAAGTTTTCCAAGGGGCACAGTGTTGGAACTGATAGATAGATTTTCGCCCATCATAGGACCAACTGGACTGTCGATATCAATTTCCACAGCACACAGGTACAGTATTATTAAATGTACTAACATAAATGTTTAACCGTCCGAACTCAGCTAAAAAAATTGTCCTCGACCTCTTCCGGAAACTACTTACAAACACTCGTCCAAAGTATACTTCGTTTATTCTTTCGTCCTGGTTGGAACAAAGTTTGAAAGTTTAGCAATTGAAATTTAACTATCACGAGAAAAGTTGTATTTATTTCATGATGATATTTGTTACTGGAAATATTATGACCTGAAATTGAAATTTACATTTTGCTTACAACAAAATATATCGTATGCCTAATCCTGATGTAAATTGCATGCAGTTTCCGACTTCCAAACATCATGTGTAAATTTATTGTACAACGTGCATTTTCTCCAACAATCTCACACTTTTATGGTAATTCAAGATTGTTTTGAAGGAGCCTGGAGGATTTAATTATCCATGATCATCCATGCAAGACCCATTGTTGGCCTTGGGTAGGATTGTTGTCTCTTTACACATTTCCGTTTTCATTCTCAATTGTATAATTAAACTATAGATCTGCCGCATAACTAACATTAGTCAGATACTGTCTGGTATTGAGAGGAAGGAATATCTGAACAAACAATGGAGATCTAAACAGTAGGGACTATACCGTCTGGTATTGAGAGACCCTGGCAGATTTCCTAGCTAGAATGAAAGGTGTTGAGGCTAAAATTCAGATGGTAAAACAAGATAGTATAGAACCCTCTAAAAATTTTGTAATGATTTTCGCTCCGTAAACTAGCTGGTTTTAAGCCCCTCGTACACAAAATCTCGCATAGAGGACACTATAGATTCGTTGTAAGGCTCCAAGTTCTTTTCCACCATCGATTTAAAGTCGGGATTATCATATTCCAGTAGCCAAAGAACAGCCTTTTCCTTTCCAGGGGAATGGTCTATGACAGTTAAAAAATGACCACGGGTCTTTGTTATAGTGACCCTGCATTTAAATAATGAAAGGAAACAGTTTCATCAGGTTTTGTCCTGGCAAATTTGTCTAGTTTACCTAGATGGTATTATTAGATTCTAAACATCACAAAGGAGCATATTTTTTAAAATATTTTTTAGGTCACATAGTTAGCAAAAGTGGAGTAGCCTCTGACCCAAATAAAATGCAGTCAGTCAAGGACTGGCTAGCGCTTAAGAGTGTCAAAGATGTAAGAAATTTTATACTAAATATTGGAGGTACCCGGTTTGGAACTCTGCCACTGTTCTACAATCTTATCCTGAGTTCATATTATCTGCAATGATCGAAGTTAATTCCCCAGTGAAACCATACTTTGTTTGGACAGAGACCTTAAACATTTCCCCCTCATCCTCAACTATGTAAGGAACCAGGCCCATATACACTCCCACATACTCCCTAGAGCTATTTCTTAGTTTACGTGAATTACAAGTTGAATGTAATTTTTATGAGCTAAGGCACCTCGAACTGACTACAGAGGAAGATTTTGGATTTTCAACAGTAAAGTTGGATTTAAGAATGAACATTGGGGGTGGACAAAATCTGGACATTTTATTTTTCAGGATCACGTAATGAACATTGAGGTGGATATTGTCATATTATATGCGCGTGTGTTTATTAATATTTCTGCTCTGCTTAATGATGAAAAATATTCATAATGCATGGCTGATGAAGTATATTTTCTCCTATCCTTTTCTCAGCTTTTACTGTCCAGTATTGGCTTATTTATTCACATATATTAGTAGTAGAAGATGTCTTGTATATTAGTTTGTCTTAAATCTGTAAATTTTATACCCATTGATCACGCTATTTGCCATTTATCGTGGAATGTTCATTACCAACTTACTGGCATGTGAATAGTTGAGCTTTAGGTTTAGATGTGTATTATAAATTTGGTATACTAGGACAGTCTGTCTTGCTGCATATAGTCTACAACTTTTCAGCAACCAATCAATTAACATTTCGTAATCGCATGGTTCAATTAATGTATCTCGTGCTTGGGACCACATTTGTTAGAAATTTATTGCAGCATATCAGCTGTTTTGTTTACGTTTTACATCGATGTTTTAATGATGGAATTTCACCTAGTACAGACTTTTTATGGTTGGTTGGCAGTTTAACTCCGCCACTTCCTGTATGTGCCTGTAACAGCCTATTTACTCGAGCAGCCATATTAGTTGTGTATTGGTAGTTTAATACATGAAATTGCCTTTTACATAACAAACTTTTGGTTGGTTGATCTACTGACCCGAAAATGTATACATAGAACGTTAACAAAACAACCCTAGATTTATTCTCGTCTGCAAGAGCAAATTAAGCAATTTCCTGAGTTCATGAAATTTATAGTCAACCTTTGTCAAAATGTCTGAACCAAAATGTACTTTAAGTCTGGTACGCAGGTTTTAAATGTTTAAAGAAAACTAAAACCTGTAAGGCTTTCTCATGGCTATTTGTTTTCCATTAGTCAACCTTCTACCTTCGTTCCGCTTGTTCAACCTTCTATTGTTTTAGTAATATGAGAGATGTTTCCTAGAAATCTACTTTCATTCTGACAGAAATAAATAAAATAAATGATTATTTTATGAATTCAACCTTTATAAATATTTCATAATATCGGTAACGTAAGGTTGAAAAGATTAACCTTCTCGTAATTTTATCAAACTTCTAACCTATAAATTGGATGATTATGGCATGTTGTTTATATAGAAATGTACCAATTCAATATATAAATGTACCAATTCAATATAAAGTTTATCAATAAATTGTACATATTTGATTTAAAAGATGATACATAAAGTACATCTGTGATCAATTTCCCAAAATAAAAAAATAACGACAAAATTAAGAAATACTAACGACCACTCTTACGATTATCTTAAGTATTGAGAAAATAGCTGCAGCGTTGCAAATATTATTCTTGAGACGCAAGTTTCGTAGAGAGAGAATATTTAGAGGCCGTACGAACCCCATTGATATGTACACAGATGCCTAAATGATTACACGCCAAAGTTTTCCAAGGGACCGTGTTGGAACTGATAGATAGAGTTTCGCCCATCATAGGACCTACTGGACTGTCGATATCACTTTCCACAGCACGCAGGTACAGTATTAAATGTAATAACATAAATTTTTAACCGTCCATACTCAGCTAAAAAAAAATGTCCTCGACTTCTTACAAACACTCGTCCAAAGTATACTTCGTTTATTCTTTCGTCCTGGTTGGAACAAAGTTTGAAAGTTTTGCAATTGAAATTTAACTGTCACGAGAAAATTTGTATATATTTCATGATGCTATTTAGTTACTGGAAATCTTATGACCTGAAATTGAAATTTACATTTTGCTTACAACAAAATATATCGTATGCTTAATCCTGATGTAAATTGCATGCAGTTTCCGACTTCCAAACATCATGTGTAAATTTATTGTACAACGTGCATTTTCTCCAACAATCTCACACTTTTATGGTAATTCAAGATTATTTTGAAGGAGCCTGGAGGATATAATTATCCATGATCATCCATGCAAGACCCATTGTTGGCCTTGGGTAGGGTTGTTGTCTCTTTTACACATTTCCCGTTTTCATTCTCAATTGTATAATTAAACTATAGATCTGCCGCATAACTAACATTAGTGAGATACCGTCTGGTATTGAGAGGAAGGGAATATCTGAACAAACAACGGGAGATCCAAACAGTAGGGGACTATACCGTCTGGTATTGAGAGGAAGGGAATATCTGAACAAACAACGGAGATCTAAACAGTAGAGGACTATACCGTCTGGTATTGAGAGGAAGGAATATCTGAACAAACAATGGGAGATCTAAACAGTAGGGGACTATACCGTCTGGTATTGAGAGGAAGGAATATCTGAACAAACAACGGAGATCCAAACAGTAGGGGACTATACCGTCTGGTATTGAGAGGAAGGAATATCTGAACAAACAATGGGAGATCTAAACAGTAGAGGACTATACCGTCTGGTATTGAGAGGAAGGAATATCTGAACAAACAACAGGAGATCTAAACAGTAGGGACTATACCGTCTGGTATTGAGAGGAAGGAATATCTGAACAAACAACGGAGATCCAAACAGTAGGGGACTATACCGTCTGGTATTGAGAGGAAGGGAATATCTGAACAAACAACGGGAGATCCAAACAGTAGGGGACTATACCGTCTGGTATTGAGAGGAAGGGAATATCTGAACAAACAACGGGAGATCCAAACAGTAGGGGACTATACCGTCTGGTATTGAGAGGAAGGAATATCTGAACAAACAACAGGAGATCTAAACAGTAGGGGACTATACCGTCTGGTATTGAGAGGAAGGGAATATCTGAACAAACAACGGGAGATCCAAACAGTAGGGGACTATACCGTCTGGTATTGAGAGGAAGGGAATATCTGAACAAACAACGGGAGATCCAAACAGTAGGGGACTATACCGTCTGGTATTGAGAGGAAGGGAATATCTGAACAAACAACGGAGATCCAAACAGTAGGGGACTATACCGTCTGGTATTGAGAGGAAGGAATATCTGAACAAACAACGGAGATCCAAACAGTAGGGACTATACCGTCTGGTATTGAGAGGAAGGGAATATCTGAACAAACAACGGGAGATCCAAACAGTAGGGGACTATACCGTCTGGTATTGAGAGGAAGGGAATATCTGAACAAACAACGGGAGATCCAAACAGTAGGGGACTATACCGTCTGGTATTGAGAGGAAGGGAATATCTGAACAAACAACGGAGATCCAAACAGTAGGGGACTATACCGTCTGGTATTGAGAGGAAGGAATATCTGAACAAACAACGGAGATCCAAACAGTAGGGGACTATACCGTCTGGTATTGAGAGGAAGGAATATCTGAACAAACAACGGAGATCCAAACAGTAGGGACTATACCGTCTGGTATTGAGAGGAAGGGAATATCTGAACAAACAACGGGAGATCCAAACAGTAGGGGACTATACCGTCTGGTATTGAGAGGAAGGGAATATCTGAACAAACAACGGGAGATCCAAACAGTAGGGGACTATACCGTCTGGTATTGAGAGGAAGGGAATATCTGAACAAACAACGGAGATCCAAACAGTAGGGGACTATACCGTCTGGTATTGAGAGGAAGGAATATCTGAACAAACAACGGAGATCCAAACAGTAGGGACTATACCGTCTGGTATTGAGAGGAAGGGAATATCTGAACAAACAACGGGAGATCCAAACAGTAGGGGACTATACCGTCTGGTATTGAGAGGAAGGGAATATCTGAACAAACAACGGGAGATCCAAACAGTAGAGGACTATAATTTAAAAACATGCCAAAATGAGAAACGGGATCAGGATTTTGAGCATCGGTCCTTTTTTATCCCCCGCCCAACGAAGTTATCTTCTGGTTCATGGTCCTTCTGTCCGTTGATCACGCTCTAAATCTCGGATACCATACATCCCACAGCAATGAAACTTCATTATTGGATATGTCTTGGATAATAAAAAGCACGAATATATAGAATTGACAATCAGAGGAACAACATAAATAAATACATTTTTATATTTATCAGGACTTAAGAAATGTGATAAAAACTATCCTCTAAAAGCACAACTTAGTTTTCGTAGATACGTTTCACGACAGTACGCAACACCAATCCTAATAATTATGTATATTCCAAAAATTGGGAAAAAAATTGTAGATTGCAGTAGAAGAATTCGAGGTGAAATTTGAAACATTAGTTGCTCACTACTTTACACTCCAATCTTTAAAGCAATACTTATCATTTTCGTCTCGTCTTGTTTCAAGTTATTTCTTTTCAGTTTTTACAAGCTAAGTAATTTATTTCCAAAATCTTCCTGCCTTATCCTAATGATTCATTGCTTGTAGGTTGGTTAACATCAAGTGACAGATATTTCATTCATACTCAGAACGAGATCATGTTAACACATACAATGGTTGGTCGACCGGCGGATGCAGGGCGGAACAATTTGACTGCCACTGGTGTATGAGGGTAAATTGGAGAGGCAATACAATTTAGCCTTCTTGCAAAAGGCCACCTACGCACCCTTGAATATTTTTCATAGAATTTTTAACATGCACCAGGCATCGGAATTAACTTCCTCATTCTGACTGGACGTTATTGTGAATTTATCGTTACACATCCGCTAACCCAACGGACGCAGTATTTTGGATACGGCTTCACTATCGGTCGGAAGAAGACCCAAAAGACGTTATTTCCCTATATAAACTGTACTTGGTGGAAAAGGATAAGGCACAAAATGTAATCACATGAAGGTTTAGTGTATTATTTTGGTGAAGTTATATCCTAGGTTAATGTATCATTCAAAGCAAGATCAGCTTCGTAATTGATATGAAATAAATAAGTTTTTTTGTTAAGAATTCAAAGCAGTAATCTTAAAATTCATACAATTTCAAGTAAACCGAGTTCCTAAATTTCACACTTTCTCACCAAATCAGGAATATGACAGTTGATTTCGATTCGTTTGACATGTTTGAGCTTTTGATTTTGACATTTGATAACGGCCTTTCCGTTTAAACTTTTGAAGAATTTTCCTTGGATTTCGGTACTTTTATTTGACTTTATTCTTAGCCAAATTAATCTCAATCCATGCGAAATAAAAATTATTTTAAACAGGTTGAAACAGGTTGATCAGTAGAACAAGTAAAAGTCGGAATTTAAAAAATCAGGACGACAGTAGTTTACCGATGTTCAAATCTCGTAAATTAATTAAAAAGAGACAAATGGAGGTAACAAACAAACAATGAGGGAATCGCATGAACTCTGTAAGAGTAAGCGTCTCCATTCGTTTGTTTGTTACCTCCATTTGTCTCTTTTGATTTTGCAATTTGATAAGTGACTTTCCGTTTAGAATTTTTCCTGGAGTTCGGTATTTTTGTTATTTTACTTTTTAACATCGAATAGTAAACATAAAGTCATGGCCTGATTTATAGGAGTAAATTTATTATAGAGACATTGAATACAAAGTCTCTTTGGATAGGCCTAATCCTTTACTGTGAGGTTCTAATAACTAAAAGATTCCAAGGGTGACTAGGAAATCGAAATATGGTCAATTTTGGGCTTTTGACAGCAAAACCCTTGCATAGTGAGACTACTTTTACTTGTGCGGGATGTATAAATACCCAGCCACGTCCTGTCACTGTTAATCCGATGCATCGTTAGGAGCAACATTTTATTCTTGTCTTGATAATTGTTTTTGCAATTGAAAGTTTAATTAACTATATTTGTATGAGCAAAAATGGATACATTACAATCGTCATGGAAGGCGACTGACCATTTTAGCTATGTGACGGTCTTTTTTTTGAGCTGTGAGATTCCCCCGCCATTTCCTTTTGTATTCCCTTTGATTTCTTATTTTCTCTTCTTTTTTTTTGACGAACAAGTCTAGTTTCAATGCAATCATCTACTTTATCGGAATTGAAGGATTCTTCTTGTCTTTTTTTTTTCTCTATATTTTTTCATGCGACACATTATTTGGTATACCAGTTTTTTCACCATGGTACATAAAATCCACAAAAACAGGAAGTCCTTACCTTCTTATCACTGAGTTGTTGGAAGAGGTAGAATTTTTATCTCAACACCTCTTTGTTGCAAGTTGGCAACATGAACAGTTTTCTGAGCTTTCAAAAAACCTCCCAATGAAACAGCTTATCATTGTTATTGACTTTGCAGAAAATTATTCGTGCTTCTCACAGAACGAAATACAGGGTGCCCATTGGGCAAAGGATTCTGTTACAATACACCCTTGTGTTTGCACATATATGTATAATTGTCAAGAGCATGGCAAAGTGCAAGTAGAGGAAATAGTGGATATCATTAGTAATGACCTTATTCATGACAGTCATGCTGTCCATACTTTTACTAAAAAAGTGATGGACCATTTCCAGAATGAGAGAAACCTAGACCTAGAACATGTTGTTGTCATCAGCGATGGGTGTGCTGGACAATACAAATCAAAAGTTCCTTTTATGGATGCAAGCTGTTTTGTAGAAGATTTCGGTGTAAGCATAGAAAGATGTTATTATGGTTCCCGCCATGGAAAGAACAGGTGTGATGGGGAGGCAGGGGTGGTTAAATCAAAGGCCACCCGACTGGTAAAGAATGATGAGGCAATTATCACCAATGCCAGATAATTTTTCGATGCTGTAAGTGAGCATTTAACTAAGGTCAACAATGATGAAAATTGTTGTCTCAAGAGACGAGTCTTCATTTTTGTAGAATTTGCAGAGATAGTACGACCAAGAATAGATAAAAGTGCTAAAGTGGTTAAAGGAACTAGACAGTTGCATTAAATTCTAGGTGCAACTACTAAAGGAAATATACAGACCAGAAAACTTAGTTGTTTTTGCACTCAGTGCATAGACAGAAGATATGACAGATGTGTTAATGGTAGTCATGTCGATGGTTGGCAGTCTGTAATGATAAAATGTATCCTTCAGTATACAACTGAAGTAGAAAAATTAAAGATCAAAAAGCCTATAAAACAATTAAGAAAACAAATCAACAACAACATATAATGATTTTATTATAAGCAATACATGAATGACAGCAATTGATGAACGTAGAATATTTTATCAATGAGAGCAATCATATATAACACAGCTGAAATATATCCTTCAGTATATATATACCCAATACACCAGAAGTTGGAACATACAAAAATATATTCAGAAGCATACAAAGTACACAAAACTACTTTTAATGAAATAGTAATTGTATTAAGCCATATATCATGTATATTAATAACAACAACCGATGTACATAGACATTTTATTAATGACAGCAATCACAAATTTACATATTTTTTCATATTGTCTCTCTTATACATAAAAAAAACATTCTTAACAAAAATTAGCTGTTCATGTGCCAGTAAACAGACCAGAGGATGATTCAGATGATACAGCTGTAGATGAAGATAATGGACATAATGGAGATCCAGTGGTCCTAGATGAAGATCCAGTAGTCCTAGGTGATGGTCATGGACATGATGAAGATCCAGTGGTCCTAGATGATGGTCATGGACATGATGAAGATCCAGTGGTCCTAGATGATGGTCATGGAGTGTCTCTTGAACTTGGCAACATAAGTTTCGACCCAGATACATCGTTCTCATACATTAGAGATGACAGCATGATAGAGGACACAGCGTAAGTTTTGTGAAAATTTCATTGTTACAATAAAACATTAATTCCATAAATCTGTATGGTAAACATTGTATAAATATATGCAGTTTAATAAATATTCTTTTGAAACTTGATAGGACATTAGGCAATTAACAGCCAAGCGAATATTTACAACTGGATATATGTGAAGAGGCATTAAGGCAAACATGTACATTTAACAATTTAATCATTTCACACTGATTAGTCAGTTTTAATTAAATTTCAAATTTAACTTTTTAATTTAAAGATTGTAAATTTAACAAAAACTCAATGTTATAATATAGGTGTACTGTTGGAGATCATGTTCTGGTAAAACATGGTTCAGAACATCTTCCTGCAGTTGTAAGTCTATTGAAGTTCAAGTTATTGCAATAAATTTTCAGTATTTAATTTTATAAGCAATGACAAGAGTCTGAAGAGATACTTGTCCTTGCTTATTTACTCTGCGAGTGAAGAAGCTGTAGTTGGTATAATTGAAGATTTATTCACCTGCTAGCTTTTATAGCTTTAATTTTGATATATTCTGGTCAGCAAACTTTTGAAAATTTACCAAAATATTGATATTTATATTCTACATGTCTTCACTCACTTATTTGTGTTTTTTATTTATGACAGCATTATATACATGCATGTCCTTGTTTTTTTTTTTTTTTTTTTAAAGCAAACACATATATAATTATATCAAAATAAAATAGGTACAGCATCAATTTCTAAGCCAGGCCCCTTCAAAAGTCTGTATTGAACAATCAATCTAAGTAACGTTCAGACAAGATGTACAATTCAATTTTTCAAACGACTTCATAGTTCAATTATTTAGACTAAATTTCTTTAAAAATGAGTTTTACTGTGATGATTTTATACTTTTGTAGATTACAAACATTGAAGATGAATTCCTGAGGATTCAATATTACCACAGTAAACACATGGACAACTGGACCTTACAAACAAATGAATACACCATTCAGACATCAACAGGAAACTTGAGCCACCAGATCTTGTTTTCTCTGGATCAAGATACAGCTTCAAATTTGACATTTAATTATTTATTCATACAATTCAAATCTTTGTTATTAATATATATTTTATTATAAATAATTGTTTGTCACAAGAAATAATTACAACTTACAGTACTATGTAATGAATATAATCAAAAATACTTTACCATTAATGACAATAAACAATGATTTTACTGAAACAATGTTTATAAATTGCTCAAGAAAAGATTATTAACTGATAACCCTTTTTTCTATTACTTCTTTGTTATAGAACCTAAGTAAGTCCTCAAAATATGGCCCTTAATCAGTATTTTACTTCTAATCTACAATATTTAATACATATGAACGACTGAGATCTTATTTCATGTTTTGAAATGAAATATGTCTGTCCTGTTACGTGAGTTGAAATTTTAAGACTGAACAAAGAATTGGTGAAATAGGCATCTAGAGACTTGTAAACTTCCTTATATTTTTTGCATGTCTTTGTAAAGTTACATAATGCAACCTTAACTATTTTTTTTTCATATATATAAGGGAAACAATGGAAATAGAGAAAAAACATGGATCTTTTGCCAAATATTTTTTCTCGGTCTCACAGAAACATACAATAATCTGATCAAATCTAAATAAATTAGTTGTTTAAACTGAAAGTGTGTGCTTTGTTAGTCACCAGCAACTTAAAAAATGTATCCATTGGTAAGTAACTGCATAATTTCATATCAATATACTGAGTTAAAAAAGGTTGAGATCAGTAATAGCCATACCAAGTGTGAAAATGTAATAACCCCAACTATCTTTTTATTGTTTTTTCTTGTAAGTAAAGATGTCAAGGATTCAGGAAAAAGCACATTTTATGAGGTATGAAGAATTTAAAATTTTATGGTGGATGTCCCACTCATATGGCTTAAAAGCAAGTACTGGGTCTAGTAGATCTAGATGATTATTTTTGCTGTTTCCTTTTTCTATTTTTTTATATGTATTATCAGTCATAGCCTAAAACGGTAAAAGGGTAATTCGTTATGTGGTTATCTGTGATTGCTTTGAAATTATATCTGGTTGTTGGATTTCTCGTTTTAATTTGTTTTGCTTTTCTTGTTTTGTAAAACTCTTAATACTCACTCATTCATTCATTCATTTATTACAGGACATACCTCTTGTATTATTGTTTTATTTGTTCTCGTCCTTGACATGTACGAAATATTTGCCACTGAACGTTAAGCAAACATCAATCAATTTAACCTCTATGTTGCATCACTTGGTGTTAATCAATGGTAACCAGTGAATATAATGATGGATTGTTTAGCGTCCAGTACTACATGCATATTCAAGGCTTGAACAAATAACTCATTACGTAGGTAAACCACGATTGATTGTTGCTTGCTTAATGTCTAGTGTCGCTTATTTCGGTCATATTCAGAACGAGAAACTTTTTTGAAAAGTTGGACGACAGGAATGAAGAACGGGTAACTAAATCAATAGCACGCTAAATTAGCGTAGAAATTTTGTAACAGGGCGACTATAGACTTCTAAAAGACCTATCCCGATGGGCACTGCTGCACAAAGCATCGGAATTAACGTCCCAATTTCAATCAGACGTGGCTGCATAATTATACATCTCGCACAGACAATCGGATATTAAAGCACGGGTTTACAGTCAAACGGGAAAATCCAGGGATGACTTGTACCCTAGTCGTTGCATGGGTTTGAATAAAAGGACTTATATGGTATACGGAATGGAAACATCAACCTGACAGCATAGACAATCAAGACATTTAGAGTCAATATGCAGTATTTCTTACCGACAGAGAATGTATCAATTCGGAACCACGTTCGGTCTGAAGAAGAATTTTTAATCTGATGCCTCGTGCAGAGAATACAACAGTCACTGCACGTTAAGGACCCTGGCAACAATTCTTTGAGAGGTCCGTTGATTGCACGTTGCAAGGATAAATTTATCTCCATGTCCAATTAACGCCCACATTCTAATGGCATTCAAAGTATCACCGGACGATCCCCTATTGCAGGACCTACTTCATGTATTCATGATTAAATTGTTTTCGTCCTGAACAAGCAAGAAATATATGCCACTGGACGTAAAACAAACAACAATGAATTTATTACATCGACAGTTTCCTTTACAAAATTTCTTAGTCGAAACCGCCCGACTATTAAGGAAAGTTAGAATTGATTTATAATAGGATACCCCAAAAAAACAAGGAAACAACAATAAGCAATACAATTTTATGAATGTTCTCAGTCAACATAAAGCTCGTTTAAAGAACCTAATATGATATCACAATAAACTACATGTCGATATCAATTGCCGACTTCACGAGTAGATTATATATACATCAACGACCCAAAAGGTTGACGGGGGTATACAAATTTGGTCAGTAAAACGCTTCCAAAAGTGACCGGGCGACCGTTTGACTGTGGGATGTTCAAAACAGAATGGGACCGTAAACTCCGATGTCTCTTGTTAAGAGGATGAAACGCTCTTTGTTCTTTTAGAATCATTGCAAACCCTCTTTGAGGGTCATTAGGTGGCCTGTTGCAAGTTTTTTTGCCCAATCCAATATAGCCTCGGCATTCTAAATTTCCCGGCAAAACTCTATAAATACGTAATGTTTTTATTGTTAATTTGTTTTTGTCCTGATCATGCAAATAATGTTTTGCACTACAAGTATGCAAAAAACCGTTGCATTGTGTAAAGAGAGTGCCACGCTCTCTGCACGTTAAACATCCTTGAAACTCTTTGAGGGGTCCGTAGGTGGCCTGTTGCAAGGCAAAATGTATGTCCCTATCCAATATACCCTCATTTTTTAGTGGCAGTCCAATTTATGCCAGACCTTTTTCCTGGACGGCCTCTTTTATAGGATCTACATGTTGGTTTTGTTATTGATATATCGTTCTGACCATGCATGAAATATTTGTCATTGGACTTTAAGTAAGCAATAATCAATCTTTAACTTATTTATAACTTCAAAAATTACCAACCGCAAATAGTTTTACTTTTTCACTATTAAGCTTCTGTCATTTTTATTGCATACCACTAATTTTTCAGCGATGCTGTCATGACATCCTACTTAAAGGTTTAGATATACACGTTCGTCATGTGGGGGGTCAAAGAAAAGGCAAATCTCCTGTAAATGAAATTAAATAACAAGAGACTGTCAGATATTCAGCAAACCGGATTTTCTTACAAATCATTGCGCGGACAAGGCTTTAAGTATCACTTTTCGCTACTTAAAGGTCTACAATTCAACAAAGATAAAGGCTAAAATCGTGAATATCGAACTTGACCTTCATTTTGTCACAATAAACAACATATCTAAACTTGAAAAGATTTCGTCAAAGCGTTTTCAAGTTATTGCACTGAAAACGCTTTTAGTATCACTTTTCGCTACTTAGTCTATAACTCTACAGAGATAGAGGCTAAAATCGTGAAAATCAAACTTGACCTTCATTTTGTCACAGGAAACAACAAACATATCTTAATTTGAAAATATGTCGTACAAGCGTGTTCAAGTTATTGCACGGACAACGCTCCAAGTATCACTTTTCGCTACTTAAAGTTCTACAACTCAACAAAGATAAAAGCTAAAATCGTGAAAATCTAACTTCATCTTCATTTAAGCACAGGAAATAACATATATCAATTAAAAAAGATTTCCTCAAAGAGTTTTCACGGACACTGTTTGGAAGCCGGCCGCCGTACATTACCAAATTAATAACCGATATTTTCCTTCCGAAATCCGGTTAAAAATAACAAACATAACTCACTGGTTTTATCAAAACAAAACTTATCTGTTTTGCGATTCATTTCTGCGACACCTTCGTACTTTGTCAATTGTATCATAATTTCATTCCAAACAGTCGTTGACTATGTAATGTGAAGATGATCCTATGATTGGTTCTGGTGAAGTGACTCGAAGTATGTTGTACAAGTTTTAATCAAGGACTTTCTTTGGCCATGCGAAACAGTTTTCGTATTCAAATCCTACTATTTGTATCAATTAACCAAACCAAGACTACTTCGATGTCAACATTCTCGCGGGAATCTAAGGTACGCTTGTCAGTATACAAAATTAGTTGATATTGTGTTTCCATTGTTGTCTTCTCCAGTATTTTCATCTTTCGGTCCTGATTAAATCGTTTCCTCCTAGTGGAATGTATGGATTCATTGTACGCATATATATAAATAAAAAATATAAAAAATACATAAAAATGCAGATATTTAATATTTTCAATTACATTATTAAATTTCCAAAACTGTAACGTCCATTATCCTATCGGTTTCACCTTCGATCATCAGGGTTAATGAGATTGTCCATGACGACGTCGTTATGGACGATGTTTGATTGTTTTTATGCGACGTTCCCTTGATTTGTTTATTCCTGGTTTAGTGTAGGTTTGAAAATGTTTATGAATTTCCTTTCCTCGAGTAATCTTTTGGTCTCAGTTGACGCATGAAGAAATTTGTATATCGAAATATATCGAAATATGTTAAGGTTCTTTGGATTTAAAGATGATTTATATAATAAAACACTGGTTTTATTATTTTCTTTCTTTATTTGCCTTTGAACTTGCATTCTCTATTCCTCTGTTGATTAATTCAATTATTGGGGATAATGACGACTTAAAAGGAAATATTTCAGTTCGGATACACGTACATGAAAAGTAGTTTCATCGGAAAAAAAAATTAAAGGAAATATTTCAGTTCGGATAAACGTACATGAAAAGTAGTTTCATCCGAAAAAAATTGTACTTATTCTTCTTGCTTAACTGAAAGGTATGTTGTTTTTAGAGTACCGTTGATGGCATGAGTTAAACATAAAATATTGGTTTGTATCCGTAGACATTTTTCCGGAATTGCATTTCACGAGTACGTCTCCAAATGAAAGTTCTGTGTTGCTTTGACCTACAGTGTAAGTTATTCAAGCTGGAGAAAATTTTGTGTGGTTTGTCATTGTTTTTACTCAATAGAATGAACCAATCATCAAAAATCTTTTCAATTAGTTTCTATGTATTTTTTGGAAATCAGATTTTTCAACTTTATTGTATAATTATTTTTCGAAGCCAAATACGAGAAGCCTTTGTGCCCATTGTTGTACCTTTCGTTTGCGAAAAATGCTTTTCATCAGGGACAATTCTAATACCTTAAATAATGAGTTCCTTAGACATTCTGACAGTTAGTTCAGTAATGTTTTGAGCCAATAAGATATCGCTTGTATTCCTAATTAATTATCTATATTTCAATAAAAATTTGTTACGTCAAATTAGACTATATATTTTGTATTTTAATTTTAGACTAATTAATCGTTGCAAACAGTCTCGTCTATAGACGTTTTGAAGGAGCGAGCCAATGAAATATTACAATCTTGATATTGAAGATGTTACAAATAGGTTGTTTTAATGCGATTTTATTCATTGAATTATATAATTCTCTTTTTTAAAGAAACAGTTCTATAAATTAATTGAACTAGACAACATTGTGCATTTGCATGTCACAAAGCGTATTCAAACTATTTAATCACAACTTAAATGACGAAGCATCTGCATGGACATTAGGAAGAAGTATAGGGAACGACCATTTGATATTTTGAACGGCCAGGAGGATATTTTGCGTATTAACTGTTCATTTTCATCTGTAATTGACCCCAAGGGTGATTGGGGATTAGAAAATATGGTCATTATAGGTCTTCTCCCGACCGGCAGTAAAAGGATTGCAGAAGTGGGGCGTCGGTTTGGCTGTGCTTGATTTACAAGTACGCAGCCATGTCTGGTCAGGATGGGGACGTTGAATTCGATGCAGAGAGAGTCCCACGCTCTCTGCAGTTAAGAACCATTGCAACAACTCTTTTTCAAGTCAAAACTTCTGTCCCCATCTAATTTACCCCATTTTCCAGTGACAGTCTTAAGTTTTCCTGACCCTCATCACGGACGGCCTCTATTATAGGAACTACCTATTGTATTTATTGTAAATTTGTTCTCGTACTGAACATGCATGAAATATTTGCCACTGGACGTTAAGCAACCAACAATCAATCAATGATCTGTTATAACGCTTTTGTGTTGCAGAATATTCATTTTCATCCTGACTTGTGCACGGTTATTTGATCCTCCTGATGCATCGAGCTACAATGTAGATCTATTTGATTAGCTATTGGAAGAGATTTACTTACCGTTTTCTTATAGTCTGGTCTTTGTGAATCTATTTCCTGATTAAACGGCAATATAAATATCAAAAGGTTCTTGATAGGTATAAATGAAATCGAAAAATTGGAGTTCAAAATATAAATTTAGCACTTAGTTTTATAAAACCGACTGCTAGCATTTATATCTAGATAACGAAAACTATGTAATACTTTAATGTAATTAATAACAAAAAATGTTACTGCCATTTATTACTGGACGTTAAGCAACTAACAATCAATAAATCCTGCAATTTAGTAGGTTGGTTTTCCATGTTATTTAGTATGTATAATTAGTCTTTGAGTACGGTTCATCTTTCATATACGTTGAATTCAAGTTATAATCTAGGGGAATAAGGCTTATGTAAGAGTTTTGAGGGTATTTTTCTTACTTTTTCGAAGTCACTAAAAGTTCAATAATAAATTCTATTGACATAAGCAGACCTTCTTACATAAAGGACTGTTAACTAAAATCGTCTCGCCCTCCAGACTTTGGGTCTTATTGCCTTTTTTATTTGCAGGTCAAAAATGTAAATATCACCCGAAGTATGACTAGGGTATAGAAATATGGTAATGTATAATCTTCCGACCGGCAGTAAAACCGTAAAACCCGTGTCAAAATGGGTAGTCTTTTTGACTGTGCGGGATTTATAAGTACGCAGGCCCCTCCGTTCAGAATAGAAACGTTTAATCTGATGCCTCGTGTACGTAGAGAGTGCAACGCTCGTTTCAAGTTAAGATCCGTAGTAAGGCCAAATTTCTGTCCTTATCTAATATAAGCTCATTTTCAAGCAGCTGTCAAAATTTCCAACAATTCATCTCTGTCGACTGCTATTACCGGATCTACATGTACCTATTGTATTTACTGTTAATTCGTTTCGGCCTGAACATGCATGAAATATTCGACACTGGGCGTAAAGGAAAAAAAAACAGTCAATTGATACCTGCAATATTAACAACATTGCAACATTGTTGAAGTTTTACTATACCTGCTTCGCTAACGTTTACCATGTAGATATTTCCTTATTAGACTCGTATATTCTGAAAGCTTCTCCAACACGAGGGTTTACATTTGTTTATTTCCAGCTGACAGTGGCATCTGCAAAAACGAAACTTGAGTAAATATAAATAAATCAAGCTGGAACCGTCCTAACGCAGACTTTACAGCAATGTTAAATGCGTTCATAAAATCAATTTGACCGCCAGACTTTGTTCCTTAGAAGTGTAAAAGTATTTGTTTATCATAGCTGTCGTATGACGACGTATCTACATGTAGCAATGATTGTGTGACGTGACAATGATAATTCGCAACGTATTGGTGTTGATGTGCTTGTTAAATTTTCCGCTATATGTCTATGTAACCGAATTTCCGTAGTGACGAAAAATTGTCTTCATTGTTCGCTCTCATTTTCCCAATTATTTTAATGTTCACTTGACAAAGATTCAACAGTAGAAATT
Source organism: Mytilus coruscus (assembly GCA_017311375.1). NCBI lineage: Eukaryota > Metazoa > Mollusca > Bivalvia > Mytilida > Mytilidae > Mytilus > Mytilus coruscus. Next base: position 13,060,804 of record CM029599.1, read on the forward strand.
ATAAAGTCAGCTCAAGAAAATTGACTAATACGGTCGGTTTTCAGTTTGTATAAAACTTAAGCATTAAGTTAACTACGATGCAAAATATTAAATGCAAACCCATTTCCCGATTAAATTCGACTTTCTTCGATCCTCATATATACCGCACGTTTACTCCGCCCATATATTCACTGTAGTCTAAGCCACGACAGATTTTTTATTTACATGTACGGCATTTACAAATGTAGAATAAAAGCAAACGACTTGACTGTTTCTCCTTTCCCGAAAGTTGCCGTGTAGGCATTTGGGTTTGCTTTTAATATTTTTCGTGGAAGTTTTTCTTCTCGTATTGTTACTTTCGGATATGTGTGGTCATCTGACACCGCAAGCCAAGTATAAGGGAGGGGGAAAATGACACAAAAGACATGGAAGGCAGATGAGACAAGAGTCGTACACCTTGCAAAAATTCCACACAGCAAATAAAGTTACCCAGCCGCATAAATTATCTAAAAAATCAGACTTTCTTCAATCATAGTCTTAGACTGCGATTTCATAGATATGTTTAATTTTCACAGTGGGAATCAAAACATCTTTAACCATTATAAAGGCCATTAACATACAAGGCAAGTTGTTTTTATAATTTGCACATTGCCTTCTTAACTTTAGTTTACTATGTATAAAGGCAAAGTCTTGTCATTAAAATGTTTGATTTTTATTTTCTTAAATCATTATTTGAATATAAAGCTTTAAAAAGTCATCATTTAGCATTCTAATAGAGCTCACACAACTGGACGCTAATTCTGCAAGAGCAAAAGAAGAATTAAAATATGAGTTCTGGTACATTATAACTACTTAGATTTATATTGCTGAGCGCATGAAGATGGGAATGATGTCTGCTTGGAGGAAATATTGTGTCCTTGTATAATGCCAGTGAACATAAGAAATAGGCGCATTTCATGTTCCCGTTCTTCTTTTCTCTTCCCAACGTTTGGGTTCACTTTCCAAAAATTCGTTCTGCTGCTTTTTCAATACGACCATCAGACTTTCGTCGACTTTTTCTAATTTTCCAAGAGGTAAAAAAAAAATTATTATTAAAATAAGCAATGATTGTCACCAGTATTGAAACAAGTAGTTACTAATCCTTCCCCAAATGTAGGTTAAATACATGTTTAAAGAATGTAACCTGCTTTCCAAACTGTGCATCCTTTATATTTCTTTATTTAACATAGTGGTGATCTTTTAAACGGATGGATTGTCCAAATGTATCAATTCATGACAATAATTCACTGTAGCCTAAAGATTTGTACACCAAATGGGAATATCGGGAACATGCTTTATTTTTTTTTTTTTTCATTGAAGAAATATTTTTGAAGGATTCCGATTAGGTGTGTTGTATTGTAACATTTTCGGCTGCAGATCAATAGATTTGGGACGAAATATCAGTTTTATTAAAAGTAGATGGCACCATAGCTTCTTGCTGGTGTAGAATTAATTGATGACATAATAGGCAAATTGTTGGACGTTTGTTCTGACTCGTGAACATCGTCACTGCAACCAACCAGATTAATGTTAGCTGCTGACTATGGTGGAATGACTACTGGACTCCCACCCAAAATTTTATAAATCCTGAACATATATGCAAGTTACTGGCCCCTGATCACTTAATTTATTTACGTTTTTGCTCTAAGATATTTTTCAATGTTTTTATGCGATGTCTACACTCCGGTATAGTTCCCTGGAAACCCAACCTAGCCAGTGTTCTTCCAATCTAATCGAAGACGTGAGTATTCATAGTAGGGGAGTCAAATTCCCTTGTATTGTAATCCTTCCAGGGTTCATCTCTGCCTCATCACCTGCGTATTGATCAGTCTTTCTTTTTGACGGTTTACTTGTTTTTTGTGTTTGTTCCCTTTATACTGCAAGAAAACAATAATAGCAGCATAAAATATTAGTCTTTGTTAAAACATAGGTAGTTATTTACTACAATGCGACTGATAAAGAATTAAAACGCTAAACATATCATTATGTGCAATTTAAATAATACGATTTGTTCCCGTTTAATTCGTTCAGTCTGATTGTTTTAAAGTAATAAAAACATCAAATAATAAAATTATTCTTTTATTAAATTAAAATTGAGCTTAACGATTTACTTTAAACTCTCAAAATATTCTGTACATGTTTTTTGTTTCAATAAGTTCATACAAGTCTACATAAAATGATGGAAATATTTAAGAAGAACTGGTATATTTATGTGAAAAAATCATAATCATTCAGATGGAATAAGTACTGAATTGCTCTAGTGTTTTATAATTGACATTTGGACTAAAGAAATGACTATATAATTTTTCTATCAAAATTGGATTTTACCCGGTCAATCTCTAAATTCAATATAACAATGAAACCTTTGTAGTCATAGTACAACATGTATATGAACATAACTATTTGTCAATTTCACTTGAAGTGACCATTTTTATCAGCTGTTCTCACTTTTCTTTTGGATATTTTTAATCTTTTGGATATTTTTAACTAATCTATATACAATATACAAACAGAATCATTATATCCACATGCGGATCACGAGGAAAGATTTTGCCTCCCTACCTTATCTGGAAAATAATGGATAAATTTTGGTCCATGTCCAACCACCTCTTGTCCCCTTTTAGCTCCACTTTTTGGAAAGTATAAAATGCATTCTTATATACCTGGTGCTCTCATACTCGTACTACTACGAGTGTCTTGTAAAAGTATTAGGAATAAATGAGTACCAAGGTAATCCCACATACAAAAAATATCATTTAACAAGAATGAGATTTTGGCGAATCATGAGTCTATCATGGCTCCAATAAACATAACATTGAAATCTGAGGATTTACCTTGTTTCTATTGGATACCTAAGCTTCACAAAATTACGTAGAACAACGGTACATTGCCGGCTCATCTGCATGTTCTCAAAGTAAGTGTCCATTAGACTGACAAAAATTATGTGCACAGTGAAAGAAGGACTTCAGAAATACTGTGAAACTTTTTACTCGCGTAGTGGTACTAACCATATGTAAATTATTAAAAAACCCTGAAGAACTTCTGGATGATTTTAAAATCTCTATCTTTCTCGACCTTTTATACCAATTTAAATTGAAAAAATATCAAAAAAATATAATCTACAATGCTTTTCAATATGACAACTGTAGCAAATGCTATACATTTATTGCTTTGGGATACAAAATGGTATATGTTGTTGATTGTATACAAAAAGGTAAAATATGCTACTCCAGGAAACTATTGATCAGTATGCTGGAGTTTCTGATTGACAACATATTTGTTTAATTTGGCGGTAGAATTTTTCAAAAATTGTCGGCATTCCTATAGGAACGAGCTGTGCTCCTATCCTGGCTGACATTGGTCCTGAACATGCATTAAATATTTGCCACTGGACGTTAAGCAACCAACAATCAATAAATCTTGCTGACTTCTTATTTTCATACATGAGTCGGAGTTCCTTCAGACACTTGTCAAAAACAACAAAAATCAAAGAAGCCAGATCATAATTTCACAGTAAGATATACTGATAATATTCTTACCATAAACAATTCAAAATTTCTGATTGGGTTCCATTCTCTTATATCCTACAGAACTAGATATGAAAAAAAAAAGAGACACGGCTTCCTCTGCCTCATTTTTAGACTTTTACCTCGAATATGACAAAAACGGTCATCTCAGTACTAGTATGACAAACAAGATGATTTTAATTTTGAAATTATAAATTCCCCGTGCTGAGCAGCAATATACCATCTTCACCTTCATATGGGATATACATTTCACAACTCATTCGGTATTCAAGAGCTTACAGCTGCTCCTCAGACTTTATAAAACGTCACGAGTGTCTGAGCAGAAAGTTGATGATTTCGTATCAACTTCATAAATAATACACGATGGTCTTGAAATATGGATTCTAGATATTGACGTTGATTATAACCTTAATTAAGTGTTACAGTGTTCTTTTTATTGGCTTTTTATATTTTAACATTTACTGTTTAGTCCATTTTTGGTAATATCTATTTGGCGTGACTCGTTATTTATACATCCCGCCATTGTGTTATTTTTCATTTTCTTTCCTTTCATTTTGGTTATGTGCTTTGTCTACAGAGTGTCTATATTCCATTTGTTTTTATTTTGTTTCTATAGTGATTAAGATTATACCACAATGTTGACTGCTGTACCCTAATTTTTTACATTTTGTACCTATTATGACAGTTTGTTCAGTTCACACTTCAAAATATTGAAATTCTATGCGACTGTCATACAAGTGAAATATTTAGCTAGCTATAAAACCAGGTTTAATCCACCATTTTCTATATAATTGAATGCCTGTTCCAAGTCAGGAATATGACAGTTGTTTTCCATTCGTTCGACATTTAATAACGGACTTTCCGTTTTGAATTTTCCTTGGAGTTCGGTATTTTGTTAATTTACTCTATACCAGAATATTTGTTGTGCCTTGATGTGCTAATTCAGTGCATTTGCGAAAAGGTCTCAGTTTGTGTTAATTTTTGTTGCTCCCATAATACAGATCCTATAGATTTTCTCAATATTGATATATGGATTTGTTGTGCGTACACAATCAAGCCAAGCTACTTTCCGTATATTGAGAAGTCACTGGCATTGGTTATAATTATTCTTGTGTTCAAGTTTAAGCTAATTCTGAACACTTTATTTCTGCATTAAGGTGATGCCTTTGCTGTGAGGAACATTTTTACTTTCAATCAGTCCCTGGTTACTATTTTCATTTATTACTTTTCCATCCGTGCTAGCTCCTAAAAATTGCACAATTGCAGTTACAAGAATACTATTTTTTTCTACTTTGATCAACTTTAACATTTTCTTTTGCTGTTTGATGTATATGATCCTGTAAAGTGCCCATTTCCTGTCTTAGCCGACCCCAAGGATGACTTGGGAATGGAAATATGGTCAGTTTGGTCGTCTTCCGACCGGCAGTAAAATCCAAAGTGGGACGTCCGTTTGGCTGTGCAGGATGTATCAAGTACGCAGACTGTCTCTATCCAATAAACCCTCATTGTTCCACTGGCAGTCGACATTTCCCCGACCTTATCCCGGACGGCCTCGATTACAACACCTACATATTGCTTTTATCGTCATTTTTTTTCTAATCCTGAATATGCATGAAATATTTGCCATTGAAGGTTAAGCAAGCAACAATCAATCTATATACAAGTCTGTCGATTAATTACCTCTAACTGTTCTGTACAGTAAAGAAATCACCAAAGGAGTAACAGGTAATTGAGGATTTGTTTTGAACACCGACCGAATTTGATGCTGTTAATTTATGTTTATTCGTCAATCCATGTTGCCGTTAGTTGTCATTTTTTAATTTTCTGCCTCGATTACAACACCTACATATTGCTTTTATTGTCAATTTTTTTCTAATCCTGAATATGCATGAAATATTTGCCATTGAAGGTTAAGCAAGCAACAATCAATCTATATACAAGTCTGTCGATTAATTACCTCTAACTGTTCTGTACAGTAAAGAAATAACCAAAGGAGTAACAGGTAATTGTTTGTTTTGAACACCGACCGAATTTGATGCTGTTAATTTATGTTTATTCGTCAATCCATGTTGCCGTTAGTTGTCATTTTTAATTTTCTGCCTCGATTACAACACCTACATATTGCTTTTATTGTCAATTTTTTTCTAATCCTGAATATGCATGAAATATTTGCCATTGAAGGTTAAGCAAGCAACAATCAATCTATATACAAGTCTGTCGATTAATTACCTCTAACTGTTCTGTACAGTAAAGAAATAACCAAAGGAGTAACAGGTAATTGAGGATTTGTTTTGAACACCGACCGAATTTGATGCTGTTAATTTATGTTTATTCGTCAATCCATGTTGCTGTTAGTTGTCATTTTTTAATTTTCTTCCTCCAAATCAGATTTTATGATGTCTTCCTCCACTTGTATGCTTTTGTTTTCTTGGTCTTGCTTTCTTTCTTTTCCATCTGCAAGTTCTGGTTTTGATTTTGTTTATTGGTACTTAGAAAACGCTTTAGTCTTTCACTGAGAAAATAATTAAAATTATAGCCTTGTATTGTATTTGTTATATCTTGCCATGAAGATGGTGATCGTTTTGAACCACGATTACCACAGAATCTTGTATGCCATGAACCACGGTTGAAATGGCTTAACATTTTCCTCTATCAAATTTGGATCTCGTGTGCATCCGACATTCTGTTAGGTAAGTGGTCAAATTACCTATCAAATTGACACTTTTCTTAACCACGTTTAGAATTAATATATCTCCTGACGCATTCCACTTTCCAAGTCCAATGAAAATGAATCTGAACCAAGCCGTGATTCCACTGTGCCTCTAATGCTGTTCCATCTGATCACACAGGTGGCTGTTCAGTATAGTCATTATCATCTGGGTCATCAATGTCTAAATAATTTTCTTCTCCTGTTTTGGCTAACTTGCTTTACCAGCTTTGTAAAATTCACTGCATCTTGTATGGTCACCATATACATGAGATTAAGTGTTTCTGATGTCAAATTCTTTTTTTTTTTTTTTTTTTTTTTTGCATTTTTTCTCCTGAGAGATCATGCGAATTGCACATCTTACAGGTCGATACTTCTGCTGATGGACTGTTAGTCCACGAGGGTATCACCAGCCCAGTAGCCAGTACGTACCGAAATGAATATACGGAAAATGCTTAAATTTGCTGTTATAAAATTTTTGAAATTATTCTAAATTAAGGAATACATCTCCCTCGTGTGCAAAGCTCTGATTACTTGTCCGGATTTGGCTACACTGTAGGTTCTGTTTGGTTTGATCCGCTCTTCAACATGTATATTAGATTTTTGGATATTCATATATTTTGGCCTCGCTCACCACTGAAAAGACATTAATTGTCGAAATGCGCATCTGAATCATAAAAATTGTACCGTTTATGTTATTACAGCGCTTGCGATTCTAATTCTTGTTCTCTTGCAGAGTTTTCCTTCTTGTTTGTATGATGGGGTCCCAATAAACAGTTTTCTAAATTTGACCTTGTACATTGCATGTGTATTCGAATATTATATTTGTCTACATGCTTCCCCTATACTGGTGTCTTCTGTTTTTCTGAGCAAACACAAAGGAGTTACTATTGCCAATCAAATTCATTTAACGTATTCAATGTTTATTTGTTTTCAGAAGTCCTTACAAAGACTCCATTGACCTACTAGATCAATCCAAGTTTTTGTAGCATTCGCGTTGTATTGCGTCAACTCGCAAACCTATTCCTTTCTCACAAATATAACAAAATTATTTTCTGACTTCAACACGAAGATTTGCTGGTTTCACCTCTTATAATCATAGCAACTACAAATTGCGTTGTATGTGTGTTTGTGTGACCCTTTAGACCAGCTCTTATCACATGACACTTACTGATGGCTCACCTTGACAAATTAATAGCAAATTACCAGGTTGGGCTTAAATTTAGGCATACACCAGTGTTTCTACAGCATTTAGTTCTAGGTTGACTACCTACTTATTACCATAGATTGATTAAGCAGCTGCACAAAAAGTGCATGATACACGTGTTTTGTGCATATTGAAATTGTTAGAATAAAGTGAAATATCAAAATTTATTAAAACAGCTGTAAAGAACTTGTATGGGGATGGTATGAGTCAAAAATGAATCTACATTCACCCACAGTATAAAGTTTGTAATAATTTGAAGCAAGCATACTTGACACTAGACTTGATATGTGTAAGTTGCCGTTATGTAGTCTTGACAGTTTAAGTCTCATTACTATGGAGGACGGGTCAGAAAATTTCAAAATCCAAAGGCTGCTTTAAGGATTTCTTTTTTTTAAATCCAAGCAATAGTGGTTTATTTTTCAGGAAAAAGTTAAATAACAAAAATACCGAACTCCAAGGGAAATTCAAACACATCAAACAAATGGAAAACAACTGCCATATTCCTGACTTGGTACAGGCATTTTCTTATGTAGAAAATAGCTAGCTAAACCTCTCACTTGTACGACAATCGCATAGAATTCCATTATATTGACAACAATGTGTGAGCAAAACAAACAGACAAAGTAGGTAAAAATGTCAAAAACTAGGGTACAGCAGGCAACCTTATAATATAATCTCCTCGTCCTGAATATGCATGAAATATTTGCCACTGGACGTTAAGCAACCAACAATCAATCAATATAATATAATCTTAATCAGTAATCACTTTAAAAACAAATAACTAATTCAGTAAAGAAACACGAAATGGCATATAGACACTCAATAGGCAGAGTATAGATCAAGCAAAAATGAAAGACCAGAATACAAAATTTATCATATCACACTAACACAATGTCGGGATGTATAAGTACCGAACCGCGTCAAAAGTATATTACAAAAATGGACTAGACAGAAAAGATTAAAAATGTAAAAGGACCAATAAAAAGAACCCAAGCAAACGGAAGTTAGTCCGGGATGTGTAAGTTTGACGGTTAAAGTCATGTAACACTAGCGTGTATTGAACAACACAATAAGAAATTACAAATATGAAAAGAGTTTTCTTCCGTCAATCTTAATATTGGTGGACATTTTCATGAGAATTGGTTAAATGAAATTTAAGCAAGAAAAAGCTTTCAAAATGACAATAAACCGGATTTTCTCGCATATTTGTTCTTGTAACATTATGCAATTGCAAGGTCTGATCTTTAACTGTATAGGTAGTTTATTATTCCATTAGTTGTGCCTCCTGTTAAAATGATGAGATTTATTAGAGAAACACGTGTTGGTACATAACGAAAACATATAAAATATTGATCCTGTATTTGGGAAAACAATTCGAAAGTATTTGTCTATGAAGTTTTTGATATGAGCAGCATAGAAGATATTTTGTTTTAAAAGCTTTGTACCTTAATGGAAGCGTTTTTATTGTGTTTTTTTTTTTTTTTGTATATTTTAGTATGACAAGAACACAGAAGTCTTACATCTTATGAAAGCAATAGGATATTGATGCAATCATTTTGAATAATAACAATGGAAATTTTGTAATCCCCTGAATGTAAATCACACAAATGTATGATAGCTTCAGTAAGATTCCTAAGTGCCATGTTCATAATTTTGTTGTCTTGTGATGTATATGTAATCTAAGGAAGAAAGATGTTCTGTTGCTTCTGTACTAGGCTTGTTCTAATCCTAGTTAGTGGTGCTTTTAAATTTTCCGATTGTGCCCTGATCAAGATTGGAGTCTGCAACTAGAACTTAAGAAGTATAATAGACTGGTGGCAGTATAAAGTTGTAATTTGATAGATATCATTGCGTATTCAAAGAATTAAATGAATACCTTCTATCTAATCTGCAATGAAAATGCACAAGTCTACTCTAAATTCTTTTTTCACATATGCACTTAAACCACAGTGAGATCTGTCACCTTTTTCAGATGTGGAAACAACATATTAAGATGACATCAATTAAGGAAATAGTCCTGTCAGGAATACAACTGCTTTAATCACCTTTCTTGTATGAAAATTGCATTGGTTGAAGAAGGCGATCCTACTTTCTTTATTCATGAATATGTTTGTGCAATGATCTGGCTATGTGACAAATATTGCAAACATTCTTATCAACGGTAATTGTCTGGATTGAAATCTAAAAGATTGAGTTCCTGTAGAAATGTCACACGATTAAGTGCCACGTAGACCATGTGGTTTTGGATACGGCCTTTACAAATTACAACTACATTTGAAATAGACATACCTTGACCCTTATCTAGTGTTGATGCAACAGCAAGTTTAAATGGAAACTACTTCAGAACCACTTGAACCTTTTTATTTTTGCCAACTTTTAAAATGCCTATTATGAAGGAAATTTTATTCTGATTGATGTTTATATTCTTTTCTGGTTGCAGGGCCAATTTCTTTATCAGTGAAAACAACCTAGAGAGTGTTGGTTTTTTGTTTGAAATAAATATGAATGATACCCCGTTTGTCAAAAAATCTTTTATATCAACATTTTTGGATCATTATGAAATGAGCACTCACTTTTTAAGGCGGCTTTGACAGTTTATTATAAGTAATCCGATCAATCAGTAACAAAACTGAATTATAATGTTCATCTATTCGAACTATAGAGATGTATGAACTTTTGCAAACCGGTTTTCTTTGTTAAAGAGACCAGTCTTGTAGACAATATCAGTTGTTGTTTGCCTTCCTTCTCTGACCCTGTTGAGTAAATGTGCAAACTGTGCATCATCTTCTGGCGCATACAATGTAACTGTCATTACTTCATAAAAATTAACAAAATTTGTCAAAAAATAATAATTGTTTATTAACCCTTTCTACGACAAGAGAGTTGTCGTCTTTTTCGTTGTCTACGAATATAGTCCCTAGTGTGTAGTGTTAAACGCGTACATGCAAATCCCATTATGGTGCAATTAATAATCAAATTTAAGATGGTAAATAGTATTTTTTTCGCATGTTTCTTTTCAAAGTTCTTTTGTTGTTTTCTTTCTTCTTTTCCACTTAAAACTCTACTTTCTGTTTGAAAATTATTTCCAATGTATTCCATTGTTCAAAACGTCGTTCTAAACATTTCCCTAAAGACAGTAACTTAGTAAATACATGTAAATCTAATTTCTAGTTTTAGTAAGTTTTTTTTTCTCTGCTTATTATGTTTTCGATGTTCTGTGTAAGGCAAGCTAAAAGTGAACACCGAAAAACAATTTAACAAAATAAACACAGAAACGAAATTACTTACTTAAACTAGATAAAAAAAAAAACACCGACTAACTATTCCATGAAGAAGAAGAAAAAATAATACTTCCTGTTGTTATGAAAAACAATGTGGGAATGCGGCAAGGATATAAGTAAGAAACTCATTATGTTCTTTGAGCCAAACAAAATGAAAGCTTTATAAAAAAAACCCATCAAATTCATATTCATCAATATCTACAATAAACATGATAAAGCATAGACCATAATTTTAAATAAAGGAAAATAAAGATTAAACACTTTTGGCGCCAATTAACTATTTTTTTAATGAATTAAAATTGCACGAGGGTCACTACAGGTTCCTACAAATTTGTTCATGTTCTGAAATATTATTTTGAAGACTTTTTCTGGAGAGTCGGTTTCTCAATCTTGTTATTAAAAATCCGGGAGATGAAAATATTCTTCCAGCGATATCGATGTTGCGCGAATGGCTAGAACACATTTAGCCAAAAGTGGTAGCCAAGAAAACTCGTTTGAAGCCCAACACTTCAAAGGATCTGGCTCTTCATTTAATTTTTCAGAAAGATAAGCGTTGCTTCCTTATTATTATCAATATCGGATTTTCCGGATTCTCGTGAATTGAAAAATCAATAGCACTTGGTCGGCGCTGTCGTTTCGGTTTAGGTTCGTCATAGTTAGGTTGATAAGTATAAGAAGATGCTAGTCGTTTTAACGAAATGTCATCAAGCTTTGATTCTAAGGAATCCTCAACTGTTTTACGTTGTAGTTTTTTTCTTTCAGAAAGGTCAACTGCTTATAACGGGGGTCCAATAAACTCGTCATATATACCAGGATTGAAAATGTAAACGCCAGACGCGAGTTTCGTCTACAAAAGACGCATCAGTTACACTTTAATCAAAACGGTTAAAACAGCCAAGTAAAGTACGAAGTTGAATTGCATTGAGGACCCAAAATTCTGAATGGTTTTGCCAAATACAGCAAAATAGATGCTAATATTGATGTTATGTTCCCAATATCATCGTCAGCTGGTTTAAATTGAAGTTGAAGTTCGTCAATAACTGTACTTTTTATTTTACAAACAATTTAACTGTCTGTATCACTATTATTCATACTTTAAACAAGTAATTCAAACACGATAGAGTAGATTTGAGAGGCGGAGACATACAGCTCTGTAGACATGTAAGTTGTTACATTCGAAAAATCCGTCCTCAATGCTCTTCAACTTCGTACTTTATTTGGCCTTTTTAACTTTTTTATTCGAGCGTCACTGATGAGTCTTTTGTAGACGAAACACGCGTCTGGCGCAAATACAAAATTTCAATCCTGGTATCTATGATGAGTTTATTCAAAACGATCGACACATTTGACATAATATCCCATGCATGATCTTTTGGTAACATTATCATGTTCTGTTGTTTTATACAGGGTAGTCTAACATGATGTTTAGAACTTACCTCTGTTCTGCTAACTCACCCCATTCAGAAGATCTACTACTAGCATTTTCCATATAACGAGCATTATCGTGTAGAAGTCTGTTCATTTTAGTCACAATAAATGTCAAATTCACCTGCAGCGGATTGAAATTTTTCGGCAATATTTGCTCCAGTGACTTTCTGGCATTTAACGGGTAGGTACAAAATACGTTAGACTTCATCTCCCAATTTTCGTCGATATTGTGCTCTATTGGTTGCGCTTTATTAAAAGAGCTGTTTCGCAAACCACGCCGCTTTTAAGAAGATATTTAATATTCATAGATATTGTGTTATGTTGACTTACATGTACAGGTTCCCAGATATGATCACCATGTTCCATCTCATAGACACACAACTATTGTACCAGTATAGATATACATGGAATTCTGAGGAAGATTCAACGGGAAGGCAGGGGTAGTACAGAATTTTAGTATAAATTTAAGCTCTTAGAAGTTCGAGGCATATAAATGTTGAAAATATGCCACACAGCCCTATGTTTTGATCTTTGAAAAAAAAAGTTAAGTGCATATGAACTGTTCATTCTAGGATATATTTTTTACGAAACTTCATAGTAAAAGTGGCACAGTTTTAGTCGTAAAACGAGTTCCTATGGACAATTGCATTGTCTATATTTTCAGAAATGCAACCTGTACTTAGATAACTGTCATTTGAGGTAGAAGTGCATGTATCAGTGGGTAAGGAAACATTTGGAACTTCTTTTAGTTCATCAATCAGATTTTCCCTTTCTTCGTACAATTTATCGATCCTAGATCTGATGATATAAGGCGATAGTACTTTGTTTTCTGGTATCACATTTTCATTTCATTCAAAAGCCTTCTTGAACGATACTTTGTGGTAGATAACCCTTTATAGTAAAGGGTAATATTATTTTCCCTCGGAAAAATTACTTAACTTGTAAAAGAAGCCTGATTGTCCGTTGTTAGCGGGATGCTTCGCCATAATATGGTGCCACATATTTTAAGTACCTCCACTATTCTTAACATCAGCTTCATAAAGTTGACATTTTACAGTTTTACCTACCGAATTAGACATATCACCGGGTTTGTACTTACATGAGTAACACGACGGAGGCCACATGTGGACCGGGATCTGCTTACCTTTCACCCCAAGTTTTTGGTAGGGTTCGTGTTGCTCAGTCTTTGGTTTGGTTTTCTATGTTGTTTTGTGTACTGTTGTTTGTCTTTTTCTTTTTTAGCAATAGCGTACGCGTTGTCTGTTTATTTTCGACTTATATGAGTTTGAATGTTCCTTTGGTATCCTTCGCCTCTCTTTTACTGTCAATACTTTGAAAATATTTCCAAACGGATGCATTTTTCACAACAGCTTAGTACATACGTAAGAAACTATGATGGAACGTTCTTAAGAAAATCAGTCATGAAAAGAAAGAGTAATGTCCTAACAGAAAACCGATTAATCGAGTATCATTTTGGTATTTGATACTCGGTACTACCGAGAAGTACACTAGTACACATTGACATCCATACAAAAAATAAATCTTATATTACAATACTTCTGTGATAAAGTAAAATAAATTACCGTTATTTTTATGTACAATATAACCATGTGTGTCAACCAAGAGTATTTGTAATTGTTATTTCAATTTGAGGGTGACTTGGGAATAGAAATATGGTCACTCTTGGTCTTCTTCCAACCGGCAGTAAAACCCTTGCCAAAGTGGAGCGTCCGTTTGGCTGAACGGGATGTACAATTACGCAGCCACGTGCGGTCAGAATAGGCCACGCATTTGCTTATGTAGAAATGGTGGATGAAACCTAGTTTTATAGCTTGCTAAACCTCTCACTTGTATGACAGTTGCATAGAATTCCATTATATTGACAACAATACAGGACCTATCTATTGTTATTTTGTTCTCGTCCTGAATGTGCATGATTATTTACTTTTTACACATTGTGACTTGGATGGATAGTTGTCTCATTGGCACTCATACCACATCTTCTTATTTATATGAAATATTAAGTAGAACAACCAAAAAATCAATCCATTTGTTGATATAAAGAGTACAGATGAACCTTAACTTATCGTTATCGTAAACATCTATTACAAGCAGCTATAGTGTTTGAATGTTTATTATACAATTCACACGTGTATGCTAAATCATATGATCGATTAAGTCAACAGCCAATCAAAACAATAAATGAAAAACACAAATTTACCAAATTACACTCAATCTCGGGAAATTTGTAAACATGTTCGTTCCCTCCTGTACTTTTTACATAATGTATGATGCAACTTGCCCTCATGAATGTGTAGTTTAATGTACAGTTTTATCATTATCTTTTTTCAAGTAAGACGGAATGTAACAATTGTTCTAGATATACACTTGTAACTGATACTGACCTTTAAACTGTTTGATCGCAGTTTACTAGAATATATGTAATTCACTCCCAGAGAAGAAGGAAATATAATAGTATTGAAAACCAGACGAAGTCTAAATTTTCACCGTCTATACTACTAAAATAACGAGGTCCAATTTGTTAGCCGGCATGACGTAAAAATGACGAATCAAAGAATTTAACTTTATATACAACTATTAAAGGACAATGGTGTTGTTAAAAAATTACACCATTCCAGGCCCTTTTGTTTTCCACATAATTAATAATACCAATAATTAACAAGTTCCGGGTCGAATCCGATACTGATTACAATAGTATATGTCACACGAAGTTTCCTGTTACCTTCTGTAAATCATTCCTCTATCAGGAGAACCTGGAATTCTTCCAGTAGTTATTTATATATATGTTACACTATAGTACACTATTTAGAAAGTCTGTTTTCTTCCACCTCAATACCACTATTAATGTGGTTAATTACTTTAAAAAAGTTAAATTTTGTTTATAGTAAGTTTATTGTGGCAAGAAAACAAGCCGGGGCGGATTCAAACAAATATTTTGAAAGCAGAGAAAACTGTACACCTTCCAATCTGCATGACTTTATCAGATGACAATACGAATACTAAAAATCCAGGCTTAAAATAAGGCATAGATACTTTGATTCAGTCATGGACCTGCGATGTCGCGGGTGTGTTCTAGTAATTACAGAAGTATGCCGATGACCTATCTGATAATAACATTATTGAAAAGTGGTCGATGTTCAGACTAAATAAATATATGGTATGCTTGATTTTCTAAATGAAGTAAACAAAACGCATCAAATAATGTAGTAGGTACGCCGAGCGCACTTTTCGTATACAAAAGACTCATCAGTGACGCTCGCATCCAACAAGTTCAAGGCAAAAGGAAGTACGAAGTTTAAGAGCAAAAAGGACCCAAATTCCGAAAGGTTTTGCAAAAATAGCTGATGATTGATATGATTGTTAATGATTTTTTTAGGTGAAATGTAAGTAAATTCGGCTAAGACGCTGCCGGTCTCGCTCCTTTTGTAGCTGATGCAATTCTTAAGTTTTTGTTTCTAACCTCGGTTTGGGTTCTCATTTTAAATGTCATGTAAAAATATTCATTCGCTGGATTTCATTAATAAATAAATTTTCTTTACTTATATCTTGAATGCTCTTATTTATGTTTCTAAATTGCTATTACTATAATTATTTTTGTTTTGTCCGATTCGTGTTCATTGGTTTATTCGGTTTTTTTTTCATTATATTTTATTTGCCATCTTTACTAATGTGTGTTTTCCTTTAACAAAATTTGGGAGACCAGTTTGGCTCCAGTATTGGATTTTGCAGCTTTCCTTCTGATCCCTTGTAAAGTGTTGTCTCTCTCGACGTAATAGAAGGTAATAGCAAATACCCTAGCGGAATTCAAAGATACTCATTCTATCCTGAGTGCCAAATTTAAGTTTAATTATCGCAATGGCTTAAATAGACCAGCGCAACACCATCCAACCATCACAACACCTGAGTTATTGAAAATCAACACTTACCTTAATATGAGAAAAGATGAATATGTTGCCCTCCATTGCAGAGTACCTTTCATTGGTACCTTTTAGATATTCATTTTGTCACCGTGGGGTAGAATATTAATTCTTTAAATTTTGAACGTCGATGATCATAGGGGTGCTGAATTTCTTTCGATTTCACACATAAAAAACACCAAAGTGGACTAGATGACGCATCAGAGGAAACCCCGACAGGAGAATGTATGCCGTGTCCTGTCCTCTTGATACAATTGAGCATTTCCTATCCAAGTATGATTTTTATGACAAATCACTATTTAGTCAATGCTGCAGTTCTTTAATGCACTAAATATTTGAGGGGCGGTAGGAGGAGGTGTCATCCCGAATAAATGAAGCATTTTTTCCCGGATCCCGAAAAGCAAGCAATAAAACCCTAATACCGACATCCCGAAAAAGGTTCTTCCGCCCCTAATGTATAATGCAACACCCGTGAAGGTTATAGTGGAATCCCCTGTGTCCGCGCGGCCGGTGATATCGCGCATTACGTCATCTCCGCTATGTAACATAAATAGATTTTTGACATGTTCTTATTTTAGTCGTTCAGAGTATAGACAAAAAGTAAAAATTGGTAAGTAAAGCATAACTGTATAATTGAAATCCTAGATTTAACTATTTGCCGTTAAACTTGTACTAAAAAATCCACAATTATGCACGTTGCAATGTCAACAAACTGGAGACATTCCTTTCGTGTGTAGAAATTCCTTTGGTGTGTGACCTATATAATTTTATTACAAGAAAGTAAACAACTGAACAAAACAAACAATAACCTCTACACAATGAAATATGCAATAATTCCACATTTATATTCTCATCAATCCATATTAAGCACAATGACAGACACTCATTCAATAATTGTTTAAAGCCACAACCAGATTAGCATCACAATGTCGTCTGCATTCGACATAATTCAGAATACAGAAGTTGCAGATCTTAGAATGGGTGGTCCTACAATATTTACCCCTGCAGAAGAAGCTGAACTTGCAATACATTGTATAGCAATGGCTGATAAAGGATATGGATATATACGCTGGCAAATTATGGAAATTGCTTCAAAAATGTCTCGGGCAAAGAATAGAAATATCCAACCTGCAAAACATTGGTTTTATGGATTTTTATCCAGAAATCCACAGGTTAAAATGGTCCAACCAAAACGACGTGAAAAAGAAAGAAATAAGGTCCGACCTGAACATTTTACCACATATTTTGAGGAATTTGAGAACATTCTTAACCAGTATAACCTCTTCAATGAATCAACTCAAATTTGGAACATTGATTAAACTGGTATTTCACTGGATAATTCACCCTTTAATATGTTGTCTCGTCGAGGTTGCGATGCATTTTCTGTAACAGCAGGCAGATCTTTTACAATAACTTTGGTGGCTGCAGTTAGTGCCTTAGGTGAAACAATACCACCATACATTATATATAAAATACAACGACTTACCCAAGAACTAGTTAGTCATGGCATGGCAGGATGCATGTTCAACACGTCTCCAAATGGGTTGGTGACCACAGAGATTTTCTTAATATTTGTTCAAGAATCATTTTCTTGTTCATATAACTTACCGACCTCTGATCCTGTTGTGTGATGGACATGCAACTCTCATCACTATGGATATAATTGAACTGCAATGAAATCAGATGTGCATCTGTTTGTATTTCCACCCCATAGTAGTCATATGTTGCAGAAAAGCGCTTCGAACGCATGAAATTATTTAACGTGTTGTTTTCATTTTTTTGCAACCGTTGGACGTCTCAGTATTTAGTCCATTCAAAAAGATCCTCAACCCTGAATTCCATAAACATATGCACGAAAATCCAAACTCGGTTGTAACTCGTGAGCAACTGCCTGTCTTTGTAAATACTGCATGCAAAAGTTCAACGACTGTATCAAATATTATGTCTGGGTTCCGTAAAACTGGAATATTCAACCCTGAAGTAGTTAAAAAATCCAGTTCAGCAGATTCTGTACCTACTGCAGCAGCCCTTTCCATCGTACATGTACCAACACACCAACATGAAAGGAAAGGAAAGACATGAAATCTATTAAAGTTCTGTTTGAAAATAAAGTAAGCAAAGTAGAAGAAGCCATAAAGCCTAATGTCAATAAAAAAAGAAGATTAATCTTTGTTCCTCCTTTTGGAATGCAAATACAGAAGAAAAATTCCGGCAGATGCATATTGAAAAAAATCAAGAGAAGGTCAAACCAAAGCAAACGAATGAAACATGTCCCACTAATGTAGAATCTTTGCCAAATAAACATGATAAAAGCACTCCGTACGCCAAAGATAAAGCTCGGGAAACTTCATCGACCAATGAAAAAGTTGTAAAAAAAAGAAAAGGTAACTCAAAAGAAAACAAAATCAAGGGAAAGGGTCCCGCAAAAAAGTCTAAATGAGAGGAGACAATGACATTTAATAAGGATAATTCAGATATTGAAATAATAACAGAGGATACGGAAACTTGCATGATATGTTTTCAGATCCAGCCAGATGGGTTCAGCTTAGATCTAAAAGTTCAAATTGTGCAATGGGCTCAATGTGAGAAATGTCTGTAGTGGGTTCACACAAAATACTGTATTAATAAGTAGAGAATGTATTAAAGTGAACATTTCTGTTGTCCAGTGTGTTTGGACCTGTACGCTGTTGTTCTTTTAATATGAAAGCATATTGATAGTCTTCAGTGGTTACATTTTGATGTTGAATACTTCTGGTTGTTGCTTGTTGATTTTAAAGAAACAATATAAATGTTACTGATTTTGTCAAAACTGGTGTTTTAATTAAGAGTTGTGACATCATTTAATATAATTGTTTTAATTCATGATAATCAAAATTTAAGTATTTTGCTCCACACCATTAGCAGTCTGTCTGGTTCAATGTGAACAGTATTTGATGGTGTAAAATCTTTCGTTTATTCAATATAAACTTTTTATACGCCCGTTTACGGGACGTATTATGGTATACCGTCAGTCCGTCCGTCGTCAACATGTCGGTCAATAACTCAAAAACGCTTAAACCAATTTTCGTGAAACTTAAGTTAATTGTTTATATCTATTGACGTAAACTCCCTTTCGACTTTTTTTATAAATTTTAGATTTTGCATTTCCGAGTTATTGGATTTTATTTATAAAAAAGAGGAATTTTCCAGTTTTCGGACAATAACTCAAAAACGCTTCAGCCAATTTTCATTACACTTTGGTGAATTCTTTATATTTATTGACATAAACTCTCTTTTGATTTTTATAAATTTTCCCATTCCCGAGTTATTTGATTTTGTTTATAAAAAAAGGGGGATTTTGCGGTGTTCGGACAATAATTCAAAAATGCTTTCAGCAGTTTTCATCAAACTTTGGTGACTGGTTTATATGTATTAAAATAAGCTCCCTTTAGTTTTTTAATAAATTTCTGATATGACTTTGAGGAGTTATGGAACTTTATTCGTTGAAAAAGCGACGGGCGTATCATGCGCTCATGGCGCAGATCTTTATTTAACATGGCATGCGCGAAATCACCGGACATTTATATAATTGTCGAAATAGGGGTTTCCCTATTTTGGGACACCCATAATAAGAAATCTTAAAGGTAAAGTAATATCTAAAGAAAGTTTCATGAATATAAAGTATGTCATGAATTTGTTCACAAAATATTAGCCGATTATATGTGTTATGAGTAAGCCCAAGCGTAGACAGAAGTCTTAGGTGCGCGGACACACCGGACTGCACCGTAACAAATTCTCTACTTTCATGCCCGACATTTGTAAAACTGTTGGATTTAAACGCTACACAGGACGTTCGGTAAAGTCGGCAGCTTTTCCCGTCATGAGAGATGCTGGTTTTACAAATCTGAGCATCATATTCATATAAAGATACGAAGATGTGGTATGATTGGCAATGAGACAACTCTCCACAAGAGACCAAATGACACTAAATGTCATATCTGACAATAAATGAAGTTGAAAAAGTTGAAAATCCTTTTGCAGAAGACCAAGCACGGATCAAAATTATAAAATAAGCACGGTATAGACAATGCAACAAAAAGGAAACTCTTCTTCAGCAGCACTTGTACCAGTTACCCCTTCTAGCTATACCGGCATTTAAACCCTTCCAAACAATGTCATTGGAAGCATTACTGGACAATTGTTCTTACCAAACAAAATCTTCTCCGCTCTGTCTATAAAAATACCTAATCAGAATGTTCTTGTAAATAGCCAGTCCAATCTTCAAACCAGCAAAATAACACGATTTGCAGCAAATTCTGTTTTTCAAAACTGAATTTTCCATTTCAACTAACCTGCATGTAATACTTGTGAGATGTGTACATGTACTTATCCTACACAAAATCGATGACCTCGGACCATCGTGTTCCATATTAAGACGCAAAGGGTGTAACTGTGTTAAGCATTATTATACAAGCGGAACTGTCTTTGTCATTTTGAATCCCCATTCAGTGGAGTTGTTAGGCCCTTATTTTTAGGGAGGCAAACGATTTATGACTGCGATGATGCTTAGGTTTTAATGGTCCAATAACAAAACCTGCATCGCAAAGATTTTGTAAAACGAATTTTTGTCACAGGTAAAAAAAACGTATAATTTAGCGAATTATCGATTAACTGATTGATTGGTGTTTGCATACCATCCAGTTGCAAATATTTCATGCATATTCAAGACGAAAACAAACCAACATTAAATCCAGTAGGTAGGTTCTGCTAAAATGAACCAGGATGATGAGCGGTGAATTTGTTGCATGCCAATGCTAAAAAAAAAGTTAATGTTGAATAGGGACAGAAATATTGCCCTGCAACATGCCACCTTCAAATTCCTCAATGAGTTTTATTAGTTCTTTAGTGTGAGAGATTGTTAATCTCCCTAGAAGATGTACCATAATTTACATCCACATCCTGTCATTATTACCCTGCATATTTATACTTATACTTTATTACAATATGCTCTTTTTAAAATAAGGATATGGATGGAATATCCGTTACTAGTAACTGAAGTTAGGCAATAGGAATAACAGGACAGCAGTGTTCATTACATAAAAAAGTGGAGAAGACACCAACAACTAAAACTGCATAACCAAGAACCGAGCGTTCGTGTGCACAAGAAGTTAAAACAGTCCCTGTTCTACGTGTTTAAACCAGATGTTGGTCATGCCATGAATCCAGAAAACATCGCATAAAATAGGAAAGAAGGAAGAGATTGTGACTACATAAAAAAATTAACATAATCGTGGCTTATTGTGAGACAAATATTCCTCAATCTCCTATTAAACCCTTTTATTGAACCTCGGGTAAATTAATGGCGTTGTGGTTGAATTAAAGCCGTCACTTGGTGACCCCCTATGGATCCGTATGGTGTCAGTAGATTTTATAGGGTTGTCATCGCGGCGATGTGAGTCGAGAGACGCCGCGTGGAATTTTCAGACCAGTATTGTAAGCGCAATGCCCTATCGGTTTATATTTCTCAAATCAAATAATTATTACGAATTTGTCTCCCGTTCATCAGCATAAAAAATCCTTTACCCGAAGCTATCTCCCGTTTCAAACAACACGTGACATAATATTTTCGTCTGCAAGAAAATGCAGAGGTTCGGGCCGTAAACACGTCAAGACATTGACGAGAGAAGACGGAACATTCATTCCGAGAAGACTAATAAAAGTATCTAACAATCTGCAAAACTGTTCAAGGAATATTTAACAAGCAAATATCACGATCCTAACTTTGAGAATTTTGATACATTACGTTTGAATGAACCGTTGTCTCATTTCTACCTTGATGCTAGATAAACAGATGGGTCCATGTACAAAACCTCTTCATTGGAATCGATTCGACATGTCTTAAATCGCCATCTTAAAGGACCTACGGCCTCACCCTTTATGAATTTAACTAACCCTCTATGGGTCTGTTAGAGGTCAGCAGCAAACCATATAACTTATAGTGGCGTCGGTAAAACTTTTAACAGCTGAAGTGCACGAACTTCAACTTACCATTACGAACCCTTGGTTCAACAATTTCCTTATTAAAAGCAATTCTCTATGAAGAACATCATAACAAGACACGCAAGCCTAAGAATATAGTACCAACTGAGAGAGATATAACATATATGCAAGCATCCTAGACTGTTGTTACATAAACATTTGAAGTTGACAATAGGAATTCGTAAAATATAGTTCTCAACCGACCCCATTGACAAGTTTTAGATGTAAGTCAAATTTTAAGGAAGAACTAATTGCAGTATCTGCTGTATCTATTATTTAAAGTTTTATGGAATGAATATCTATGCGATCACAGTTTCACAAAAGATTTGAATTATTGAATAGGAGAAAGTTGTCTATAGAAAAAAGTTTGAAGTTAAAAGGATAATGCTACATTGTAGCTTGTTTTCATTCTTCCTGAGAAGCCCCTGTATGAAGTCTGTATGTTATGAATAACTGGACAAGAGGAACATTGTTGGTTCCCATAGAAATTTTACCAGAACTTTATGCTTGAACAGAATGTTTTTTTCATTCTTGTCATGATTTGTATCATCTTTGTCCATTTTATATGAAACAAAGTTGGACTAATTCTATTAATCTGACTTTATGTTTAGAATAAGGAATGATCGGGTAAAGGAGAGAGAACCATTATAGAAAAATGTATATTATATCTGTCTTTCTCTACCTCCTTCTATTTTTTTCTTGGTAAACAATTTAGTGGCAATTGGTTCATTGCCTCAATGAAAACTACGCCGCTGCCCTCCTACTAACCCCATTTTCAAATGGTAAAGGTCACTTTACTGTCATTTTCCTGATATAAGAGTATACAAAGTTATCGCATTCATTATTTTTTCTTCTTCAAATGTTTCATACCACTTAACAGCAGATGACCTTTTTTAATATTTGGCGGTTATAAAACGAAAGTTGAATTACCATGGGCATTTTGTCTGAATAACCTATATCTATGACCTAGACTTTAGGTGATAAGGACTATGATTGATTGTTGATTGCTTAGCGTCCAGTGGCAAATATTTCAAGCATGTTCAGGACGAGATCAAATTAACAATAAATACAATAAGTCCTGTAATAGAGGCCGTCCGAGATGAAGGTCGGGGAAATTTGGACTGCCACGGGAAAATGAGGGTATATTGGATAAGGACAATATTTAGCCTTGCAACAGGCCACCTACCGTAACGGACCCCTCAAAGATTTGTTGCAAGGGTTCTTAACGTGCAAAGAGTGTGCCACTCTCGTAAAACGAGGCATCGGATTTAACGTCCAAATTCCTACCTGACGTGGCTGCGAACTTTTATATCCCGCACAGCCAAACTAGGATAAGGATTTTGGATCGTGGATGACCTTAGGTCGATTCTTTCGGTACATTTTGAAAACGTGCTGTCCGGTTGGAATTGTGTTTTTCGAGTGAACCGATAGGGTGACCACTTTTTCGCGTGAATATGAGGTTAAGTGTAAACAGACAGACGTTTTTTCTAGTAAGACATGAAAAAAGCTTCAATTAAATATGTAAGAAATCTTAGTTGTTTTGATAGAAAATTGTTATCAATCATACAGTATTTTGAGTTATAAAAGTAGAATATACTCTGAAAATGCTTTCTATCCAAAATATAGACAAATAAGTATTAACAAAAATACCGAACTCCAAAGATAAAAGAAAAAAGGAGGAATGGAAAACAACCGTCATATTCTTGACTTCGTACAGTCTTTTTCCGGAGAAAATAATGGGTTAAACACGTTTTTTTTTTAGCTAGCTTAATCTATAACTTGTATGACAGTGGCTTATATTTACGTTATATGGACATTATTGAGCAATCCAAATAGACATAATCGGTTTGTATGACAATAATTGTGATCCAGCAGCCGAAACTATGTAAACCTTCTTCACAGACATACACCACAACTGACTATAAATTCAAACAAACATACAGATAAATCATACAAAGACGCCAACAACAAAGTGTTTGTAGTTGATATTACATATTTTACAGTATATGAAAACATAATGCCATACTGGTATACAATTGTCCCATAAAGTACAAATTAAGTAAAATATAAATACAAGGTTACAACAAAATGAAAACAACATTTAAAAACCTCATGCGTCCGAATCGCACCACTGGACCCACCTACACCAGGAACGTCCAAAGCCAAAAACCTGAAACCTGGATGAACAAATATTGAGCCACGTCAAGAGTCATATGACCAAAAGGAACAAAATAGTACAAAGACAATTAAAGCGAAAAAAATGTAAGGAAAACAAAATTATAAACAACTTCAGCACCTAGATTCTATAATTTAAGATCATCTTGCATTATTTGAAAAGTAGGCAATGAATTTTTATCTTGGTACTTTCCGATGAAATTTTTGAGAAAAATGACGAGACTTTGACAAATCCCTGGTTTATTATTTATTTTGGTCAGACACCGATGTGATACATGGGATTTATAAATTCGTAGAAACGTTAGGAGCGGGAGCTATATGGCTATAAGGGACCTCTAAAAAATAGCTAAATTCTTCTAAGGCTAACTTTGCCTTGAGGAGTTTGAACCTTAGTTTCTTTTATTTCTTACTGAACGATGCCGCATTTGTCATGCTAGAACAACACACAAGTATCTTTTAAAAAATGAAATTCAAGCAGTGTGTATACCTTGCGGTTGCAAGTATAAAATTAAACACATTTGAATTGAATGTATAGACTTTTCAGATATCCGGAAAAACATTTTAATGAAAATAATATGTATGATTTATTTAATAATATTCCTGTTGAAATAAATGTTTCATTTTTAAACGAAATTGGAATATATTTCAAAATTTTAATTTGTTGTATTAGTTTAAAATGATTTTAAGTTTTTATTATGTTATCTTTTTGATGAAATTTTATTTGTAAACAAGTATTTTCGCTTTAAACTAAAGTTTTAGTAAATTGAAAGACTTTTTGTCTGATTTAAAAAAAAAACGTCTTGTTATAATATTTGAAATACCTCTCGCTGCGATATAGCCTTTTTGTGCTGATGCGGCGTAAAGCAATCACCAATCAATCAATCAATTTTTACTGAACGACTGGTGTTGGTTCATTCGGTTGTTTTAACTTCTACGACTATTTATCTGTGGTAAGCTTTCTCAAACTATCAATACGATATGTTGCTAGCCTGCTATTGCAGCTTTCGTTCTCGGCACGATCAATCTGTTATTTTTATATCTGGAACCTGGTGTGTTTCTAGTGACAAGATATGTTGTGAATTCATTACCATGATAAGGTACCTCTTTAAAATGGTCGGTCATTCTTTTTTTGGGAAAAAAAATAAAATAACAAAAATACCGAACTCCAAGGGAAATTCAAAACGGAAGTCTTTAATAAAATGGCAAAATCAAAAGCTCAAACACATCTAACGACTGGAAAACATATTCCTGACTTGGTACAGGCATTTCCTTATGTAGAAAATGGTGGATTTAACATTGGATTTTCAGTTTTGAAAAAAAACCACTTCCTCCTCGTTTTTGTTTAAAATATATGTGTGACCTTAAAATGTGACATTTCCGATGTGAAACATTCTATTCCGGCCACTTAAAATAGTTTAAATTTGTATGTTTTTCTAAAATATTAATTGTTCTTTTTTTTATCGTTTTCGTTTTCATGGTATTGTCGGTTCGTTTTCGACTTATGAATTTGAATGTCTCTTTGTTATGCTTCGTCTCTCTTCTATTTTTGTAATATTAATTATATGTTTTATCAAACAGATTTGATATATAATTTTACATGTTTATACTTGATTTTGTTCTAAGTGATAGTTTAAGAATGATGAATTACAATTAGTCCGAATTTTATTGATAGAACTATTTTATTTATATTAATTAGCCCTTCACCGCTGAGGAATGTTAACTAAGACAATTCTACGGGAGTTTTTTTTGAATTTTTGTTCGGGTATTTAATGTCAGGAATCTTTTTTTATATTTTCATATTCACGTATAAATGATTATAGAAAAATTAATCTTTTTAAATTTTATTCCATCAAACCCATTTTTAATGTCGGATGTACATGTTTTAAATGTGTAAGACATTCATTCGCTATTTATATGTGGCGTCCAAGCTGAATTTCTTATTTGAAATAAAACAATATGACGCTTTGTCAGGATTTCAACTTTGTTTTTATGCTCCACCTAGGGGCATTAAGTTTTTCGGTCTGTGCGTCCGTTCGTCCGTCCGCAGTTATACTGACAGCTAGTTCAAAGCCAATAACAACTAATAAAAAATCATGCATCTAAGACTCTGTTGCTTTTTGGTTAACATATATTCCACATCTCCTAGCATTCAATGGATTATCAAACAGTTAAATCGAAAACTGATCATGATTAGAACTATAGTAAATACTAAGTATTTGAGAAGTACAACCTTTTAAAACGGGAAGGGTTTACCTTAAAGTAAGTGTTTTCGAGCCAAAATTTGAAGAATTGATGATCACCTCCAGTGGCAAACATTACATGCATATCACGACCGGAGCAAATGCAGATGTTATCTGAATATAACACTGCTTTGTATAAGACAGACACAGTGAGCCGGATTTTTACATGGTAGTTCATAAGATAATGATCTAAGTTTGAGGAAAGTTCAATTCAAAAGACGAATGACGAACCACCATGTCGTCAGTCCCCTCTTTCATCCTGTTTTGCACAAGAACTATAAAATAATAAACAGATATTTACCTGCTTCATCTGCTGAAGAGTATGAACTCCTTCTAGATAATGAACATGAAGGCATTGACAAATCCAGTGATATTTCTGTAAAAGAGCCTGTATCTGTACCTCTGTCTTTTACATATATAGGTGTGTTTCCAATAATCCCTACCACCTGATTCTCCATCGAGGAAATGGTGGAGGGCCTCTTTCCTGCCTCACGTCTAATATGTGCAACTTTCTTTTTGACGTTGTTCATATACGTTGTCCTGTTCTTCTGAATTTCTTTAACTGTTCTTTGATGGTCAGTATTTGAAGAATTTATCTTTGTGCAGATACTATCCCATGTCTTCTTCTTAATAGTATTCGTCGTCACATTTGATAGCTTGCTTAATAAAATTCTCCTATGCTTATTTATTTCGGCCAGCAGAATTTGAATTTCGGCTTAAGAAAAATTTGGACTTCTTTTCTTACTTATGCTTATTCAATACATGTAATGAAATCGAGTAGACATCAGGACTAAACTAGTTTATATAGTTTAAATTGCAGCACGATAATAGTCTCTAACAAAGTTTTGTGACAATTTAGTTTTTGTATGAAATTTATTTACCATTTTAATAGTAAATAATAGAAAAACAAAGTCTATATATAAGTATGTATCTATCTATTAGTATTACGTTAAAAAATATTTAGCGTTAATGTTTTTTTTTTAAAGATGCTACCTCTCCCTTTACATATATACAGAAATTCATTAAATATATTTAATTTAATTCTCTACATATTTTTATTTATTAAGTAATAAGTAAATATGTTAGGATGGTTTTATAAGATGGTCCTATATGACACTCTTTAGTTAATTAGGACTGTCCTAAGATATCTTTGTTTTACATCCTAAGACCTGTCATAGACACGTCGTAAGACCATCCCAAATAATGTCATAAGACATATCCTACGATACTTTCACTGACAAGGCCCTCGGATTAGTATTGTCATTATTTAACCCAGAAAATAAGAAAATAATATTAAAACAAGAATGTGTCCATAGTACACGGATGCCCCACTCGCACTATCATTTTCTATGTTCAGTGGACCGTGAAATTGGGGTCACAACTCTAATTTGGCATTAAAATTAGAAAGATCATATCATAGGGAACATGTGTACTAAGTTTCAAGTTGATTGGACTTCAACTTCATCAAAAACTACCTTGACCAAAAACTTTAACCTGAAGCGGGACAGACGGACGGACGAGTACTCTCAGATCTGTACTTAGTGTCTTTATGTTGTGGGGATGTATAAGTATCCTGCGACGTCCACTCTGTGTTATTGTATCCATCTGATGAGTTAAGCCTTTTTCAACTAATTTGTATAGTTTGTTCTTATGTTGTACTGTTACACCACTGTCCCAGGTTAGTGGGAGGGTTGGCGCCTTCAAACTAGTTCAACCCCGCCACATTATGTATGTGCCTGTCCCATGTCAGGAGCTTGTAATTCAGTGGTTTATTGCTGTGTATCATATAGATATAGGAAGATGTGGTGTGAGTGCCAATGAGACAACTCTCCATCCAAATCATATTTGTTTTTCGTTCATTATTTTGTATTAAATTAGGCCGTTAATTTCTCGTTTGAATTGTTTTATATTTGTCATTTCGGGGCCTTATAAAGCTGACTATGTGGTATGGGTTTCGCTCATTGTTGAAGGCCGTATGGTGATCTATAGTTGTTAATTTCTGTGTCATTTGGTCTCTTGTGGAGAGTTGTCTCATTGGCAATGATACCATATCTTCTTATTTTTATATACAAAGGCACAAACACGGTCATCACCAATATATAGGTGTCAATACAATGTCTTTTAAAATCGTTATTCTTTTCATTTCTTTTGTCTATTTAAAAGATTGTCATGTTGAAATTACTGAATGTTTAACCTGCCATTTACGAACCTTCAATCAATGGTGCTAGTAATACAACGCCGCCTTCCAGAAATAGTAAGCCGCGTTCTTCTTCTATGGACGATAGGGATTCAAAGCAGCGATTCAGATTGAGAAAGCAAGGTTAAACATTGGAGAGGAAAGACTTGAAGTTGAGTTGAGAAGGATACACGGAGACGGAAAAAAGAAAAGATGAGGTTATTTAAGGATAAACTTACAATTTTGTACGAATAACTGCACCGTCATTTTGAATACCAACATATTCATGCCCACTATTGTTTCTATGATCTCATAGATTACCGTTTCCTGGAGGCAATGGCATTCTATTGTCAATACACATGTTATGAGAACAACAACAGCTATTACAATGTCATAACATCTAACTGGGCTGTACAACTATGATCCTGCTGCAGTGGTATAGATGCATCTGAACCGAGGTTTCAAAACTCCAAACCTCCTCTCAACAGCACATCCTGTTCTCATTGGGTAAAAACTGGTGTAAGGAGCCAAGGTCGAAGGGGATAGCCACTGTCCCCAAGAAGCCATCCATCGCTTATGTCTCCGTTTTCAAACATTTCACGTAGTCTTGAATTGCGCAATGCAAATGAGTCATGTTTATTACCAGGCCACATTGCAACTATGTTTAAAAACATCAAAATTGAGTCACAAACTCCCATTACATTGAGCGAATGGTATTTGATTCTGTTCACGTATAAGTGTTCATCAACATATGGGTTTTTGGTACGCACATAAGTATTATCTACAGCACCAATGACATTTGGAAAATTTGTGATGTCATAAAACCTTGCTTTAAAGCATGAAGATATGCTTGGTCTGTGGGCATCGAAATATATTGATTACAAACATTCTTCAAACATAATGTGACGTCACATTTAATATAAGAAACACTTGCTCTTGATATACGGTGGACGTCTGCATTAACCAGCTGAAAGATCCCAGTCGCTTAAAACCTTGAGGTCACCATTATTTGTAACGAGACAGTCCTCGAATCATTGGTCTAGAAAGTCTATATTTGCGAGCTAAATTAACATCGTCGAAATAATCTAATAGATTGTCCCTGTCCCTAAACACCTTGTTTCGGCGAATGTTATTTGCTCGTCGTCTTACATGAACATACACAGCGGCTATATTTGTTGGTGTTATTTCAACTTAAGACATCGTAACTTTAAGGACCATCCTAAGACACCTGTAAAAAAAAGAAGATGTGGTACGATTTTCAATGAGACAACTCTCCATCAGAGACCAAATAACATATAAGTTAACAACTATAGGTCACCATGCGGCGTTCAACAATGAGGAAAACACATACCGCATAGTCAGCTACATAAGGCCCCGAAATGACAAATGTAATACACTTCAAACGAGAAAACTTGCGGCTTAGTTTATGTACAAAACAATGAACGAAAAACAAAAAAGTCAGCAACAAACGACAACCACTGAATTACAGGCTCCTGACATGGTCCAGGCCCATACAGATATCCTAACTTTAGGACAACATTTAGGACATGTCTTATCTTATTAGACTTTCGTTAACCTGACTTAGACCTAAGACATCCTAAGACAGCTTCGTTGACCCGCCCCGGATTTTCAAAGAAGAAAAACAAATGATTGTTTCTACAGCAAGCTACATACCCATTGTCTAGTAAATTGAATGCTTTACTTGAATGTAATCTATCCTAAAAGGAATTTGCTCTCCATGTCAGATCGATGATAGTTTGTAAAATTCATTCTAAACCTTTCCAAAATTTTACGATTTAGAACTTAAACGTATTATATAATCACTTGTCTATTGACGAGGACGATACATGGACTCCAAGATGTGTACTTTTACTTTCAAACAACATCTACTTTTATTTAAAGTGCTATATTTTAAGAAATTATAATTACTCGTTACAGGGCCGCGGATATCATTGTGCAATAAAACGAGTAGCTGGATTCTGTAAAACAATAAATTAAAAATATAAAATAGATGGAAGTAAAAATATTGACTGAATGTTGGTTGCTTAAGGTCCAGTGGCAAATGTTTCATGCATGTTCAGGACGAGCATAAATTAACAAAAAATCATTGACAATAGGTAGGTCCTGTAATAGAGGTCGTCCGGGATGAAGATCGGGGAAATTTGGACTGCCACTGGAAAAAAGAGGGTAAATTGGATAGGAACAGAAATTTTGCTTTGCAGCAGGCCACCTACGGACCTCTCAAAATATTGTTGCAATGGTTCTTAGCGTGCATAGAGCGTTGCACTATCTTTAAACGAGACCTCGGATTTAACGTCCCCTTTCTGACCGGACGTGGCTGCGTACTTGTACATCCCGCACACCCGAACGGACGCCACACTTTGGCAAGAGTTTTACTGTAGCCCGGAAGAAGACCAACGTGACCATATGTCTATTCACCAGTCACGTTGGAGCGTAAAGTAAAACAATTTTAACAAAAATACCAAAATCCAAATTAAATTTAAAAACGGGAAGTCTTTAAAACCTTACAAAATCAGACGTTGGACTATATCAGCCAACGCATCGAATGGAGAAAAAAAATTCCTGATCACTTGGTACATGTATTTTCCGAAGAAAAATAAGATATTTAAAAATCTTTTCCAACCATATAATTACGCAATCTATACAAACATTTCATGAACGCGAATACCTTCTCACTTTGTATTAGAATTTGACACATAATAGACTTTGAGCAATGCGCGTGAATTCTAGAAGACTTCTATATATCTGTAAAACGGGACTCTAAAACATCAGCCATGCCCAGACAATTTTCGGAAAAGTTTTCAATCGCGTTTCAAATGTTAGAATATGCTTACACTTCCAGAGCCGTCAGTATAACTTGCCATGTTCGCTTGAAATTCGTTCCGCCCATAGCCTCGATTAAAGTTTTGTTGTTTTCCTTTTCTAAACTGATTTGCCCGTATATCTCTATACAATGAAAACAACACTATAAATTCCATGCGTCCGAAGTGCTTTTCTGGATTTACCCTCATCAGGTACGCTCCAAGCCGAATACTAAGTATTTGGAAGCCAAGACTGTATAAGAACCAAAACAGTTGAAGAGCAATATGACCAAACCCGACCTAAAATAAGGTCTAGCTGCTTTAAATATGCTTCTATCGTATGTCTTTATGTGATTACCTTTCAAATTCAAGTGACCTAATTGGTTTTAAAGAGGCTGTCATTAATGAAGCAACTTACTCTCGATTTGGCAACATTTCATTAAGAAACAAAACAGAATGACTTAATGACACAGCTTATACACAATGATTTGACACAGTTATTTTGATATATGTTTTCATATCAGCCGAGAAGCCACTGACACAGGAGAGCTCCACTTGACGTTTTGGATCACGTGATTTAGACGTAAACAAAATGACGTTTTCGATCTGCAAAATCGGGAATGAATTTTCCGTTTTTGCTCTTTTGCAAAGCTTCCTGTACCTACAATAAAAGAGGCATGCTTTCTAAATACATCTAAAAAGGTCTTCTCACCTCAACCTCTGAAATATGACACAAAATCACATCCACTATAGATAACTGCATACATGTCAAAACACTGTCAATTCCCTTTAAAAGTAAATCGTTCAGAATAATACACTTTACAAGTTTGTTCATAGAAAGAAATGAATTGTTGTAAAGTGAATCTAAACTGTATATATACGGCTTTAACCAAATTAGGTACAAGTGGTAAACCTATAAAAAAACATCAGTATCAGGCTGAAGATTATGACATGATCTGCTGTTGTAACTACTGCATGTAACCATACTCTGGTATAAGCCTCTTCATGATTACCAGATGCCAATTCATAATCTACAACTTGACCATTTAATATGGAAAAAGTAAAATAACAAAATTACCAAACTCCAAGGAAGATTCAAAACGATAAGTCTTTTATCAAATGGCAAAATCAAAGAATGGAAAACAACCGTCATATTCCTTCTAAGAAACTGCTGTGTCTTATTTGTCATCATTAAATCTTCCAGCTGTAACAAAACAACACTGGTTAGAAGAGAAAATATTCGATAATAGAGAAAAAAAAATCGCTTTTGATGGCGAACTGCAATAACATTTCGCGAGTTTGATGGCAATGGTGTCGGAGGAAATACATGTATGTACAACTGGTTCCTGTACGACTGTATTCCTCTTGGTTTTTCAATGTCTTTTGGGCTAACACAATTCCTATTTGGATCATCAAATAGTAAACAAACCTCATTTGCTCTATACTGATTCTAATTATTAACAATCCATCTATTAAAAAGAAAATCACCATAATCACCAAAGGTCTTATGTGAGGGAAGTGGACTGGTATTGATGATAAACATACCATCAATAACGACAGTAGTTCTACTTGTAAGTGAAGCCTTAGGTACCTGTGGAAAAAAGCGTCAGAGTAAATTTTTTTAAAACATTAGCTGCAGAAGCTTTTTAACTTTTCTCTGGAATCCCTTCTGCCTCACTCTAAGCACGTGGCACCTGTAAAAACTGGTCCAAATCCTTGACTGCATTACCACTATGCTTAGAAAATGCAATCTTTTCCTCATACAAGAAATCACTGTAGTTTGATCTTTAATTTTTTTTTTTCCTGTGAAGAGTTAATTTAATAGGGGCAAAAGTTTTAAATTTTTTTCTTTTTCTGGGAAGGGGGGGGAAGGCTTTCCTGCTGTTTCACAAGTTTCTAATAAAAACTATTCTACATAATTTGCCGTCTTCCTCGCCATACTGTCTGTAATTTGTCAAACTGTCTGTCTGTTCGTTGTCGGCCTCAGTTCTAGTAAAGATATGATGTAATTTTTCATTATAGTTTATGACAAACAGAGATGATGTTTGTAAATTGGATATGTATTCTCAAAATGTTTTTTCTGCATTTTAACATAAGGCATTTTACCTTTTGTCTGATGTTAACTTTCTTCCCTTTCAAGCTGTAGTTCTGATTTAAGGTTATGCAACGTCTTTGCTCTGTAATGTAAATGAAAGATTATATTTGCTAAAGACTGGCTGAATGAATTAAGAGCATTTTTTTACTTTAAATTTCCATTTCGTGTGCTTCCTCCAGTGCTACAGAATACAAATGTTTACTTGAAATTGAAACTGAAAAGCAGCAAGCTGCAAAATATTTAATAACAGGTTCTGGGAATTTGTGGAGATCAGCAAGATGGTAGGGGATGAGTCTCTGATAGTTTTCCAATCAAAAGCATGAAATAGACAAGTCATTTTTTCAAAGACACATTACGTAATAACCAGTTTCTACTACGAATAGATAAAACTAAGCCATAAAATCTAAATGTATGACATTGTCCAAAAGAGTAAAAGTTTGGTTGACTGAGGAGTTCTCATAACGCCAAGTTTTATACTCTACCAATAACTCATCAGTAAAAAAGTAAAAATCTCATTTTTCTTCTCACATACCTTCTCCCAGACATCAGTTTTACAAACATCAACTTCTCCTTCATCAAATGACATATCTGAAATAATATCAAATATTATATTTGAAATTTGGATGTCATAAGGTGCCTCACATGATTTATATTACAAAAAAGATTTCACTTGATGTCTCATAACTGCTCCCCAAGCTTGTATAAAAAACCTACGAGTTATTGCAAACTTGCTACACTCAATTAAAACTTTTAACGTAGCTCCATGGGGATGTTTAGTAGCGAGCCGCTTCAATCCGGCATCAAAATAAATATCGACAAATATAGGAAAAGCATTTTTAGTATATGTATACAAATGCAATACTCATATCGGTAACAGGATAGACCAAAAGGGTAACAGGATAGAACTTAATATGGTGTTATATCGTTAACGTACGTTCCTGTGACAAAAAAAAAAGAAGACAAAAGTAAACTAACATTCGAGGGAACTACTTGATGTTGGGTTTATTAGAAAGAGAAAAAAAAAATGCAGAATATTATGAACTACTATCTTAGACTTGCATTACTGGTGGTTATTTTTATAACCTTTGAAAACCAATTTTTAGAGGTATAATTTCCAGTACAACATGGCAAATTGACAAATAATCTATCATTAAACAGAATGAAAATATATAGAATTTTTTACTCTCGAAAACCATTCTATTGGCTATGAAAAACAAGCTTAAAATTTTATCAAAACCTTTTCTAAAAACCCGAAATTTCTTTTGAACATGGTAACAGGAGAGACAAAATATTACACCACTTATCAAAAAATGTTTCAATATATTCTTGTATGACATTATCAAGATTGCATCTTTTTATAAGTTGTTCCATAAGTACTGTTTGGTTGATTTGCTTGTTAAGAGGGTTGTTTGAATTAGTAACTTTAATTCAATTTTGCAATTTCAAAATTCGACATTTTATGAAAATGACCCATATGCCAATCCCCAGGATAGGCAAGTACCCAGTCCATGTTCTTCTCATATTCCGATTTAAGTTTGATCAAATGATCGTTACTTTTCCTGTCACCTACAACAATAACATGCATTGTAATTAGTCACCTGACCAACTTGAAATTTATCATTTTAAATATTCAAAACCTTTAATACTGTTTCTTTGCTGTTTCATCCAAAATGGCCACTAATCAGTGGTTTCAACTGAAATAGAGAAAAGGTTTTAATACCTGGTAAAACATTATTTTCTTTTTTGTAATTTTTTTTTTTTTTTTGGAAAAACCCATACTTTGTTACATTTGTATAAAATTCATCCCATTCTGAAATTTCTGTAGATGTTTCATTTAAATCTGAGGGTGACAGGTTAGAAAATTTATTTTGTTTTTTTTTATTGGTGGGAGTCCAAACTTGTCTGGATTTACAAGTTTTTAAATAAGTCTTTCTTTTTCCAGTTTACGGTCTCGAGTATTTTTAACTTCAAATATGTCGGTCTGAACAAGATGATAAATAGTATGGTAGTCATCAAACATAACAATTTGTTGACTGGGCTTTGAAACCACAGTCTGTATGGTGGTTCCATGGAACCCACTTCTATCTTTTCCAGTACATCCTACAGAGTAAGCCTGGTGTTTGTCAGTGTTATAAAATGAGACGACAATGAAACTATTTGATATTATATACCTCTGTTTTTGTTCTTAGTCTCTACACCTATTAGTAATATATCTTCTGAGAAAGTTCTTTGCGATACCAGCCATTAATCTAGCATTAAAAGAAAGAAATGTACTAGATGAATTAGAAAACTCATCATCAGCTATTTCTGTAAATAATAAATGTAAAGGTTTTCAACTAAGAATGTATAAACGTTACATCATTCTGAAAATATTGAAAGGACGTTCAGAATAATGTGAATTCCAAGTACATTCTGACTTCTGCAGTACTTTCTCTTCGTTATCAGTGGGACCAATTCTGAAAAGAAAATTCCATAATATAGGGCGGATTTTCTAGATTTGATCTTTGCATTTGAAATTGTCAGTGTCGGGAAGTTCGTACATCTTTATTTTATCTGAGACATAAATTTTAACATAACTTTTTAAGATTTTGATAGCGTCTTCTAGACTTTGCTCTAGGCTGTTTTTTCTACTTTCTGCTGATACAGTAGATGCTATTTTTTCTGCTTGAATTATGTTCTTTTTTCTACAATCTTTTGTTTTCATCAATATATTTCTGATTTCTACAACAACTTAGTGCAAACAACCAAAAATATCTGTACCATTCCTGTAAATCATTCTACCTAAAAAAAATTCTTTGGGACATAATATGATAGGGCTCTGCCCAAACAGATTTCAACATGGTAAATAACCACCGAGGACGATGTTAAATCTTCTGCTCTACACACAAGCCTTATTCATTTGCGTTTTGTATAAAATACATTTATACTGTTTATATAAATTGGGTAAACGCAAGACTTTTTCTTCTACAAAGGAATTTATGACAGAATCTAAGACAGACATGCAAGAAAATGAATCTATATTTTCTGTTGTTACCTTTTTAGTGTCTATAACTGTAAAAATTTCCAAAAAACTGAATACGTTTTGGGACAGCTGGTTCTCTGCAGCATCTGATCTAGAAAAGGAATTAAAAGAGATCGGAACAGTAAGGACGACAAATTAAAATGTTTCATATGCGTATCAAAGTTTAAGTAACGGGTAAATAGCTCCCATTTATCCTCACTGACAGTTTTAAATGAGCCAGTGTTCTTTCCAGAAAATTTGTCACAAAAATACATTGTACAACAGTTAGGTTAATACATTTAGTCAATTTATTATAGTGTGAATGACAAAGATGGAAAAAAAAGATATCACTAGTACTGTTTTCTTAAAATTGTGTATACATAGAAACTGAAAAAGCCTTCTAAAAAACTTGAACATTAATTTCAGTATAATGGTGAATATCTGAAATAGTACAGCCATCAGCATCTGCAAAATTTGCCAAAAAAACACTTATCAGAATCTGTACGGGTTTTCTTTAATTGGGATACCTCTAGTTCAGTATGAGAATCATTCTGTATTCTGAAAAAAAAAGCTTTCTGTAACTTACCCTCACATTTTCTGCATATGCAGTCTTAATTCAGAAATTTTATAATTTACAGAAACAAATTTAGTAAAATCTAGGTAATCACTAACTTCCTGAATTTAATGGATATATCTATTTGATACATGATCATTATTACAGAAGGCACAGACATGCAGAGTCATAGTCTTCTCTCTGGGTGCAGTTTACAACAACTGCTACGACCAGACATGGTTATGAGTGAATGATGAAAGTCATAAAAAACATGAAGTACAAAAAACCTTTATAGAAAACAAATAACAGGTATTCCTAACTGTAAATACGATCATTAGTCAGCAGGATCTGTGATATGCAAAGTCAAAATATATATCTGCGAACCTGTACCTCGTTGCCTCATATGTTTAAAAGGAACATACCACTGAATGAATAATAAAATATATTGTGAAGAGCTGGTCTGAAATACTGAATATTCACATAAATAATACAGAAAACAAAATCGTCCTTCTCAAGCTTCTGTGGTGCAAACTCTCATAAACTGTTAAGGAGATTAACATTTGTGGTCTTATTACATCTAAAAATAATGTTGAGTCATATGATTTAACTTTAGGTCAACTGTATCTGTAAGGAAACCCTATACAAATGGAGTAATAAATGGTTTATAATGGGTACAATGAGGGAAAATATCTACAATCTTGATCACGTTGATACTGCCTTCTGAAGGTCATATAAACGTCAATAAGACAGTAACCTAACGGCACACAAACCCACTGAAATATAAGAGGCCGTTTTGAAAGGGTCAATATTAACATAATATAAAATAGAGCGTAATTGATGAGTTTTATTAACATTTCTCTTACCGAATTGATACGTCATCCCACCTATCCTTTTAAAAAAATTAATTTTGAAATAAAATTTCGAGTATTTTTTAAGAAATAGCCATTCCTGGCCATATTTTGACTTGCAGAAACAATAAAATACAACGCAAAACCCATTACAACGTGTACAAATTGGGGTAAGTCATGTATTCCGAAGAGTCAACTGGTGTTACAGCGCATGTTGACCTCTAGATTTATAGCATAGAGAATGGGAACGGGGAATGTGACAACAAACCGACCAAAGAGCAGAAAATAGCCCGCCCCACCCGCCAATGGATCTTCAACGCAACGAAAAATCCCGAACCCGGAGGAGGGCTTCAGCTAGCCACCAAACAATAATGTATACTGGTTCAGCTAAATAGACGCCACACTAAACTCAGAAACATACAATGAACCAATTTTTAAAAAAAACACACACAACACTAACAAAGGCAAGAAGGTTCCTGACTTGGGACAGGCGCAAAAATGCGGCGAGATTAAACATGTTTTTGAGGTCTCAACCCTTCCCCTATACCTCTAGCCAATGTGTGATAAAAAAAACCCAGCAAAACGCGCAGTTAAACCCAGTTTTAAAACGTCATTTGTTAGAAAAGTTAACAGAAGAAACAAAGCAAAATGACTATGATAAACATGAATAATCAAAGGATTACTACAAGTAGCAGTTACTGACATGTCTCAAGACTTCAATTAAACTGATTGACAATGAAAGACTACTGTCAACATCATATGAAAATTAACCACAATCCCTCCCGTTAAGGTTTCAGTATCATGCCATCATAAATTATACGAGAAGAACTTAACCCGTATCATTTCAAAAACTGCATGTTTTTGAATAATTGTGTTTATTTCAGATGTAACGACCCTATAGTTGTATATCAATATTAATTCTAAAAAATGCCATCTTTAATGCATTGACAACAGTATCGTAACTATATCCCATGTGAATACGTCTGTTTAAAGGTTTGGTTAGATTTTGAGGTGAATGCCGACATGTTTGTGCTTTGTATAGAATATTACCATAAAAGATGGGATGTGAAATACCTGAACGTATAAGATGTCTGCACGTTGATTTATATTTACGAATGGTGTTCTTGTAGCGATGATAAAATTTAGTAAATGTTTTTGATATCAAAAACCCTTGTGTAATAATTTTTCAATAATACAGAGATTTCTTTCGTTAAAATCAAGTACGTTCTTACATGCACGAGCGAATCGAACAAACACCATACGATGGTGCCAAGGGAACGTCACCGTGCATCTAAAACGGATAATTAACAATAGGAAATGAAAAATCATCTCTTTTATCGTCAATTTTAGTATTAAGCTTCCAGTTAAAGATATAGATATCAAGATCCAAGAAAGGGCAGTGTTCATTGTTAGAATTAGCTTCATTTAAAGTAAGTTCAACAGGATAAATCTCTTTAGTGTACATACTGAAGTCATCATTATTGAGAGCCAAATATCATCCAAATATTTAAAAGTGTTATTAAATTTTGTATCAGATGTTGTTTCGATGGGTCTTTGCTGATTTTAGACAATTGTGGTTCGTAACAATACAGAAACAGGTCCGCAATAAGTGGTGCACAGTTAGTTCACATTGGAACTCTTATAACTTGGCGACATACGGAATCTTCATAGCGAACAAAAATGTTATTTAGTAAAACTTATTTCACTTCTAGCTATTTTCATACTCGTTTGTTGTATTTTTTTTTTTTTTTTTTTTAACTTATTTCGACTTTTTTACTTCTCTGTGATTCTTTAATAATGTATCAAAATATAAGCGTGAGGGTTAATTACTCAAAAGATTTAGTCATCGCGTCATTTGCTAATGTGGTTGTTTCAAGGCAGATATTTCGTCATGCAGTGGTCTCCAGTCACTAAATTAGTGTTTTATATTGTCTTTGTCCATTTAGAAGTATGTTGTTAATGATTTTGTAAATCAGTAATATTCAATTTAAACAGTTCTTGTCCGGAAACCTTACAACTTTTATTTAACAGTGTGTTCATAGTCGTTTTGATTCTGTTCAATTGCTGTCCGGTATTGACCGTCACCTCAAATCTTAAAAATATTTACATGTACGTAAAAAATCATAGGGCTAAATAAATTTCCGTTTTCGTTTTAAATATGATTTTGTTCTACATGATAGTTTAAGAATGATGAAGGACCTTTTGTCCGAATTTTATAGAACTATTTGATTTATATTAATTATCCCTCGTCACGATATAGCCTTTTGCGCTTTAAAGCTAATCAATCAATCAATCATTTTATAAATCATTCATGCATCTCGTAGTAGCGTGCTCGCCTCGAGTGCAGCAGGTCGTTGGTTCGAACCCTGGCCGGTTAAAACCAAAGACTTAAAAAATGGAATTTACTGAGCACTCGACATTTAGGAGTAAGAGAGTAGATTGGTAGGCTCGGAGTCACAATAATGTGTACGGATTGGTTGACATGTCTTCCTGTAGACTGTTACCTTGTTAACTAGCACGTTATAAATCTGACTCGCTACATTTGCATGTTCTCGTCCTGAAAATATGCATTTAATTTGACACTGGGCGTTTAAAGTCATCCATCCATTTAACTAAATATCGTACTTAGAACTGAAACATTGAAATATGATATATTCAAACTAATTAATGTTCTTTTATTTTTAACAGCGCTATACTGGCGTGATATCAGTTCAAATGGTTCTTTTTTCGATGGAACTCGCGAAAGAAAAACGTCTCAACATGATGAAATATATCAAATGTATCCATATAGAGAAAGACATTAAACAAACGGCATTTTTCGATGTAGGTTCTTAATTGTAAAATTTTAATTTGAAAAAAAATGTAACCAAAAAAAATATAGTAGTTAATATACTATAAAAGCGATGCAAACTGCTATTTTTGTTTATTCTACAAAGTAGAGATTTATTACTGGAGTTTGAACCAATAAATTACGATTAAATGTATTTTAAGGTATAATAAGTATATTTGTAGCACCTTCGGTTGATCAGTAAACATATTATCACAGACCGGTAAATCAAAATAACGCTGAGCTGCCGAAAGATTTACAAGAGAAAAACACCTTAAATTAAAATTTATCGATAAAGTATAAAAACTGTTAACAAATATCTCAATAAATTTAATTAATGCCAAGCAGGAAAAAACTTAACAAATTGAAATTTCACCAATAAAGTATAAAA
Source organism: Mytilus coruscus (assembly GCA_017311375.1). Taxonomy (NCBI): domain Eukaryota; kingdom Metazoa; phylum Mollusca; class Bivalvia; order Mytilida; family Mytilidae; genus Mytilus; species Mytilus coruscus. Next base: position 13,102,056 of record CM029599.1, read on the forward strand.
CATATTAACAAAATTGTTTAATAAACTAAATCCATGCAAACGGATATAAAACTAACAACAGGAAAAAACTTTACAAATTGAAATTTACCAATAAAGTATAAAAAAATACTAGCATAATTGTTCAACAAATTATCGTTATCATGTCAGATGATGAATTCTAATTTAAAATGATATCTTATAATGATTGATTCTTTAATTATGAGTATAATTCAGTGGATAACACCAAAATGTGCAAACAATTGTCAGGATTTAAAAAAAAATTTAAGAACAGTTTATATAATATACAACATAAAATGTCCAACTTTTAAACTATTTCATTAAAAATAATTGTGTTATACATGATGGTTAAGGATTACAAATACATGTCATGCAGACTAATCACACGATATGTTGCCAACATGAACGTTGTATCTATAGATGCAACTGACATGAATGATCATATAAATAAGAAGATGTGGTATGAGTGCCGATGAGACAACTCTCCATCCAAGTCACAATGTGTAAAAAGTAAACAATTATAGGTCAAAGTACGGCCTTCAACACGGAGCCTTGACACACACCGAACAGCAAGCTATAAAGCCCCCAAAAAAAAAAAAAAAAAAAAAAACTAGTGTAAAACAATTCAAACAGGAAAACCATACATTTAAATGCACGAGTTAGACTAGAATACAGAACTGATCAGAAAGAAAACGCAACATTAAGACATTAAAAATAAACACAAATAAAAAAAAAAAAAAACACGCAGTAACCTCCTTTATTAAATAGCTTCAATTTCAGGCTTCTTAAGCAGCTTACATCGATCATGTAAAAGGAATCCCGATCTGACATTTGAACATACGGGTCAGTAACCTAACTTAATTCTAAAATTGAGAGACGGGGAAAATGTATACTTACATGAATAAGTCTTCACTTCAATTATATCATTACTAATTGCCAGGCAAGACTCAATGAAAACAAAAAATGTCCAAAGTTCCATAAATTGATCTTAGGCTTAATGCAGGCAAGGATTAATTTCAAGAAATATTAGTCATGAAAAATATTTATATATTAACGTGAATGTGCGCCTCGTTGTCTGTCGATCAACACTGGTGAAAAGTTGTTTGAAAGAAAAAAAAATTAAAACTAAAATGTTTTCCTGAAAATGACGGTCGCATGGAATTTAATTACATGCTCTAGTTTCTGATCTGTGCTATTTTGGAAAAAAAGTTCTCATCCAGTCCAACCTAAGAAGTCTTTCCACCATTATTTTTTTAAGTCATTGATTAGAAACCATATTCGGTTTATACAGAACTTCAGACGTAAAAGTGTTCGGTCAAACAAAGTGTGTTTCAATAACAATACCTATTGGATATAATATGCCAAATACCAAATCGACATCTTGCCAAATCACAATACAGTGCAAGAAAAACTCTTTACAGAAGATAAAAATAACAATAATCAGAAAATAGTAAAAGGTATCTATTTCCACGGAAAGGTGGAAAGACCGAATTAAACAACCCTATAATTAAGTTATTAAAAATTCGATGAGGTCTCTTACTGGTTTCTTAGAAAATAGGTTAAGAAAGAGCGCAGAAAGAATATAGATACCAGAAAAGAAAAGACTAATTATATATAAAAGTACCTGTTCTTCTCTGAAATCAGGTTATATTATCTAAAATAGTATGTAAATAAAACAAAATAGTTCAAACAATTGATTAGAGTCACTGATAACATTGAAGTTAGATGTGTGAAATACATCTGGAAACGCATATGTTTTATATTGTTTAGAACGTAAAAATAACTCTTAACAAAACGCATAGTCCTTATTTTGCGTAAAAACCAGATCTTATTGTGATTGCTGCGTAATAATATACAGGCTGCGTTGGATAGAAATTGACCTTATGTAAGTGCACGTATACATGTACATGTATAGACTTTAATTGACTTTGGAACATTCAAATACGAAATAAAAGATGAATGTTGGTCTGTTTTTGTTGGGTTCTTATATTGACTAATTTTTCAAACAGTTACAGACAGTTAGAGATTTTTCAACCCGAAATAAGTTAACCGTTACAGATGGATTGATATTTATTTGCATAAGGTCGATTTCTATCCGACGTAACTCATATATAATAACTAAGTATAATTTCAAAGTGCAATGTTATATATCGATGAATCCATTTTATTGTTTGCATAGAAATATATATATATATAACGGAAGATGTAGAGTGATTGATTGATTATAACTTGCTTAACGTCCAGTGGCAAATATTTTAGGCACAATAAAGAAGAGGGCAATTTAATAATGAAATCAAAAGGACGGTTCTGTAAGGTACACATGTATGTTGACTAAGGTGTAAAACAGGAAATTTTAACTTTACCACTAAACAATGAGGGAATAATGAATAGGGGCGGAAATTCATCCTTACCACAGACAAACTAAAGACCTCCAGCGAGTTTATGCAAGGGTTATTTACGTGTAGAGAACGCGGTACTCACTCTAGAATGTCACACACGGGGCATTATTTTAATTTAACGGCGTGACTGTGTATTCATACATCCCGCACGTTTAAATATAGAAGCGCACTTTGCAAAAGGTTTACCTCTATACCTGGGAAGTCCAGGGATGACCAAATTGCTTTATCCGAATCAACTCTTTGGGTGCGGAAAAGAGGAGTACATGGCAATAAAACACCAACCCAACAATTGAAGCCATGAAAAAGACACTATTTTATTCAAAAAGGATATCATATATAGTAGCAAACTATTGCTCTGACGTCCGACGGACCCACTTTCAGAGACTTATTGGGCAGTGGGACAAAATGCAAATCATGCAAAAAACATTGAAATAACAGACAAAGACTTTGAGCTGCAAGTTTCTTTTTTTTTTTTTTTTTAGATTAAGCAATTAATTAGTTTACCGATTTTCAAATCTCATAAATCGATTAAAATATACAAGTCTAAGCAATGAACAAGGAAATTGCATGAACTTAAAAAAAAATGTCTTTTGCTATGCATGCAGCACCTGTCATGCGAATCCACATTCGTTAAAAAATGTCATAACAAAACTACCAAACGTAATTCAAAAAATGGGAAGTCCATAACACTTACAAAACCAAACACTCGACTATATCAACAAACGTAACGACTGGATTCGTGTTGCCCAAGTAAGTAATAATCCGATTAATAAATCGCTTTGTGATAGATCAATTTTCAAGCATATAGAACATGCATCAGTCGTAAACTTTCCTTTTTATGGTTTCTTCACATCTGTTTAACCAATTAACTGACTACCCTGTAATACAAATGGAAGCCTTGTTCTTCTAATCTCTCCATTTTCAAATAAAAGTCATTCGTTGTCTCATTACATCTATATGGCACATTGGATCACGATGTTTCCACCGAAGTCTCTGTACGTAAGTGTATAAAAGTTATATTTACCTCGTGTTGCATTGCAAGAGATAAACCTTACGTTTTATGAGGGTAGGAATGGGGTACCCCACTAGACGAATGACAGTAAAATATTTGATGCAACAACGTTAACGATAAACATTTACTCCATTTGACGCTAACGGTAGCTGCAAATTGAGATTTAGTGAATGACGATAAAAAATTAAGGCTCATTTGACGCTAACGGTAACCAAAAAAGGACGTTTGACGCTTGACAATAAAGGGCATTCCGACCCTCTTTTATTAGACAACTTTCCAATCATATAAGTGCGAGGCTGGAATTATTTACTAGTAATACAGCGAATAGGATTTCACCCGATTTGAAAAGAGAGCAATTGAGATCAAGAAGCCCGGAAGTCGCTTTAATTATAAGGTTATAATGTCTATAATCAATAAACTGATTAAGATAATGTTAAAGGAATAAGGTGAAAGGTTTTTGTCAAGTGCAAATACTTTGTTCATCTGTGTGTCATAATTCAATTCAATCTGCACTTCTTTCTTTGCCTCTTGATTTCCGATGAATTAAGAAATAAAGCATTTTCACTGTAAGTAGTCCGAAAGGTATGAGAATAGATTGACGTAGTAATTTTCCCCTATGAAAATAAAATGTGCAAGTTATACGCTGACCACACTAGGGACTATAACTGTGTCCTCGGACCAGTTTGCATGGAAGAGGGTTAAAGCAATAATTCTATGCATGGGGATTCTGTTCCATTTTCCTTAATATTGTACTTATCTATATGATATTCTTTCTCTCAACTCTATTTGCTTTTGCTTTTATGGAATTCAAACATACTTTTTGTCTCGTATTAAATGGTGGACTCGATTAGTTTTGGGGAATATATATTTATAATAGAAAGACAAAGGATGTATTTATGTATATTTGATTATTTTTGTTTATTTAAAAAGGAGGACACTTATGCTTAGAGAATGGTAACTAAATTTTCTAAAATATAAATATTGTATACTCCGTGTATCCTGTGTGAAAACGGAATGACTTTTCTTTTTCTATTAAGGAACAGACCATTCATCTTTTTGGGTGGTCATGGTTTTTTTTTTTCTACGGACAAAAAAGTGTTTGTGAACTTCAATAAAATCAAGGTTGTTTACATGAGTTAATTTTCCAACAAAAAAATAAAAAACAAAACCTTTTTACTTCTATTTTAAAACGAATTACTTTTGTCCAAGAAATTTAAAATCAAACATTTAAATTGAAAAAAAACATGCCCCCTTCCCACAAAAGATGAATGGTCGGTGCCTAAATCTCTCCTTTCCCTTGATGGTGGTCATCTGTTGGGTTTTTTTCGTAGTTAAAATGTATATGTTTCGAAGCTGGTATGTTATGAGCATGTTTGCAGTGGAGATGTAATTTTTCTTATTATCAAAAATAACTATTTTAATGAAGTATTTCTATATAATAAAATCGTTACGTTTTTTATACGTGTTTCTTAGCGATTCAAAATCATGAAACTTGTCAGTGATTTTCACTGCGTCTTACTGGTTTTATATACAGATCTAGATACAGTGGAGATCACTTCTAACCTCTCATCAAATCTGTCAGAATCTGTCAGGAGAACTGTTCTAGTCAAAAGAATATAATATATATTAAAAAATTCTCATCACAGCACTGTTTAACATTTCTCGTTACGGAAAATGTCCATAACCGTTTCCTCGCTCGCTTTTATAGCGGAAATTTTGTTACGATGGATGTCGATGGAGGAGAGTGGCAAAACAAATAGTTTTATGAAATATTTGTACTTAAGGTAAAGAAAATACCGAACTTCATTATTTAGAGTTTATAATGAACGACTGGCGATATTCTGACGGGAAAGGGGTGACTTTTTTTTTTGTAGATGGAACATGTTTTTTGACAATAAGCTTGTTACCGTTTTGATCGAGGTCACAGTTTGTTTACATTCTTCATAATTATTTTATTTTTTAACCCTTTTTTGTGTAGAGTTAGTTATTTTATCAGGTCTGAGATTACTATAACAATAATATACTATGTGTTATAGTAATCTCAACCCCATCCACCAAACTATCTGTGAGGGGGTAATGAAGGAAGAGGATGGTTCATCAGAGTTTAATAAAGAAAGGAATTTTGTTAATAATTATAAATTTTAATTAGTATATTATTTATTTTTTTGACATATTTTAAAGTTTTAATTTTTTAATTTTATTCTATTTTATAATTTGTATTCATACAAAACTACATGTATTATTTTTTAAATTAGTAAAACTTATAGATTAAATTTATGTACTGTAGTTTATTATGCTAAATTGACAATTTGAATATAACTATATACAATTGAATATGAATTTACGATTAGTCAGTAGTGAATAAAATTTTAATATGAATTCAGTTCAACACAGTAAGGAATCAGTGAATTTCAATCATATAGATTTTTATTGTAACCCGATTTAAATGATCATGTTTTATGAATTTATAAAAATTTTATTTGTATAACTGTTCATAAATAAATGAAATTAGTCTGAATTACTACAATTAATATTTCTTTCAACAATTTTCAGAAATTTATTTTTATCTGTCTTTGTGAATTACATGTAATCTATCTAGTCTCTATTTATGAATTATTAACGTCAGTTTCTCGTTATTTTGAGATTTTATTTCATCGATTTAACTCTTCGTATTTTTAATACTTGATTATATGATTTTATCAATTTTTTTAGTAGTCACTATATTTGACATTATTTTATTACCAGTGGATGATACTTTCAATTAAATATGTACTATTTCGTTCTTCACTATTAAGACTTTTAGAATTTTTATTGTATTATTAATACTAGGTATAATTTATATTTTATCATCATATTAATTTCAAGATTATTATGATAGCAATTTACAATATCTTAATTTGCTCTTAAAATTGTTATTTGTTCATTAGTACAGACTTTTCCAGTTTTATACGTTTTAATAAGTTTTTGTATTATAATGTTTTAAATACTTTAAAATTGTTAATAAGTTATATATAATTTTATCAATTCTAAATGATTTTCAAATCGAAATTAGATTATAACTTGATTAATAAAGGTTTAAATTAGATAGAATTATTATTTGCTAATCAATTTACAAATATAACTTACTTTTCTTTGTTTTTACGTCAACATTCATCATTAATGATGCTACTAATGATAATGAATGAAGAATTTTAAAACGTATTTGAATAAGTTTTATACAAAATATTAATGTTAACTTATAATTATCATCGACAAAGCATAGAATTTACAAGTTTACAATGATAAGTACATATTGTCATGTAACTTTATAGTATTTTATCTCTATATTAATTAAAGTTAGTATATAGTTTAGTTCAAATGTATTTGGAATAATGACTTTATTAAATGGTACATAAATCTTATTTGTATTTTGTCAATATCTTAACAAGTTTTAATGTATATGCTTATGTAATTCATTAACTACATACATTTAAATTATTCTTATGTAAATTTTAATATTTAATCAATCACATAATATTACTAAAATCTTATAATCGATATAAAATCGATTTAAATTAAAAGTACATGTACTTACATATTATTTAATTATAATTAAATAATTAATATAGTTTTAATAACTAATATTTCTTAATATAATAAAAGAATAATTGTTATTAGTTGCTTAAAGACTATTCTTATAAGAGTTATTATATTAATTTAATAAAATAATTAATAAATATCATATTTTTATTTTTATTCAATAATTTTTGTTTTATAATCGTATTTGAATTACTAATTCATAGTGAATTAGTATTGATCATACATTAAAAGCTATATTGATATACTTAATAATTAAATTAATTACTATTAATAGAAAATATATTCATAAGTAATTAAAATTATTTTAGTAGTACTGATTACAATTCAAGCTGTAATATTCTTGAAAATTCCAAGTCTTAAATTATGATTTTAAATGGATGAAAATTTAATCTGTATAAGTTTAATGACAATTTCCATTATACAGCATATTGATATAGGCTATACATTTAATTGATAAATTATATGAGACTATCTAGTTAAATTTGTATTTGAATTAAATTACATGCTTTTATATTAATTATTTTGATATATCATGAACTATTAATCTATATGTTCTGAAATTGATAACTTATATTCATTATGAAATTCAATATGATTATAAGTTAACACTACTATTAATTTAGATATTAACTAATTTAACTATTTATAGTCATTTGATTATATTTTAATAATTGTAACAGACTTAACTGTCATATATAGTTATATAGTGCTATATTTATTATTTGACATTGTTTAATGACACATTGAAAGTTTTATCTGTTATAATGATTGAATGTGAATTTCATTATATATTAGTCATTACTGAATGTAAAATGTATGGCTTGTAATTAATTTATAATCATTTTGTTGATAATGAACAGTATGCGCATTATTCAAGTCATTGTATAATTATTAAGTAAATAGTTACTACTTACGACATTAGTTAAATGATTTCATTAACTTTGCATAGTTCATTTACTAGTTAACTTTAATTAAGATTATAATATTCTTTATAAGTGTACTAAACAGTTAATAGTTTAGATATACTTAATTAGTTTACAGAATTACTATTATGATTCTTAGGAATCTGTTATATTGTTAATTTGTACTTACCCGATATTTTTTCATATTACTAGTTAACAGTATAATATATTATGAACATTGATAAATAATTTATCATTACTATAAGATAATTGTGTGATATATATGTAAATTATCTGATATTTGTTATAAACATTATTATTGTAAATCTAATCTAATATGTAAAGAATCAGTAATACATATTGTATATTATTAAATATTAACGATTTACGTTGTAATTCATCTCACATTGTTCTATTACGTTACAAATGTTAGTAATATGTTTCGATTGATATTCTATAAATTAAATGTGTATTAAGTGCATACAGATCTTATCATGTAATTCATTTATACATAATACATGTTAATATAACTAGTCAGAACATGAACTAAGTGTTATTTATGTACTATTGTAATAAATAGTTACATCAATTAATGACAGTAAATTAAACTTGTAATAATAATAGATATTAACTTCTCTGATTTTGACTTTCTCATGAATTTTACTGTCGATAATATTATGCAAGTGCATAATGTTATCTATCTATGAGAAGTATAAGTATTAATGACATGTAATAATTTACATGATAAAGATCAGATATTTAATATGTTTTGTAAAACATTTACAATGTACATAGAATTGTATTGTAATTACTAACTAATGTTAGGAAAATGTGTATTAGCATGTTTATAGGTTAGTATTTCGTATAATTAGTATTAGTAATAGATCTACAAAAAGTTATATTAATTTAACATTAGTAATTAAATTTAGATATTGTATATTGCATAAATTGCATGTAAAATTCATTCTGTAATACTTCTGTAAACTTTTAGTCAAGATATAAAATATGAAAATTGGTTAATCTTTACATAACACAAATGTTTGATTTAAATGTGCTTACTTTAAATAGTTACAGAATTGTATTACAATTAACTAGTGATTTTAATTAATATGTGATTTTACATATGCTAGGAACATGATTGAACTTAATTGATTCACGTAACTACGTATATGTGCAATTAACCTGATAAAGGCTTCTATGTTGATTGAAAACTGATTTTAACAGTTAATTATTATATAAATCCTATGATAGAAGTATAACAGTCTTGATTCTAATTTATACACTAGTTATGCATTCTATTCATTGCCCATCGTTCAACGTCATCAGAATCATAACATGTAGTCCTTATTACGAATTTGTTTTAAATGTCTTAGATCTAAATTTTGATTCAACTGATTTGAACATCTATTAATGTTTAATGTTAACATGATGTATGAGTGATACATTCTAATTTATAAGCAGTTAGAATATGTCATTAGTAAGTCATTAGATAGCATTTGTTGAACATTTTAATGGCATTGATACATAATTAGTCAGTACAATATATGACAGTACATCCAGATGTACATTGATATTCATGGATGTGATACAAATTGAATATCTTCATTCTGTATTAGTACTATTAATTGATATTATTGTGCATAATTTCGGATAGTATATTTGCTTACTTTAATGTATACTACAATGTAGTAATTTTGATATATCTCTTATTATAATGATTATCAAGTGCATATCTACTTTCATACTTGTAATTTATGCATTTGGTCAACGTTAGACTGAGTTTACTATTTCATAGTATTGACGATAATGTCATGATAGACTTGTAGACTGGATACATCCAATTTAGTCATATTCCATGTTTGATTCAGTCTTATAGGTACTAGTCTATCGATCTTTATGGCAATTTACATGTGGTTTACTAATTCGTAATGATTTTACATAAGTTCATGTTTCGTTGATGTTATTATGCTATTTTGGTGTCATTATAAATTAGTTTGATGTTAGACATGTGTGAGCTATGTCGTTGTCATTGCACATTCTATATACTACATATTAATGCTTCAGATTGTATGAATTGGTAAGTACACATTTGCTAGTGTCTATAATCAATTATTAGATAGGATTATAATCTTATGTATTCTAATCAGATTAGTAATCTGTTAATTGTGTATATGTAATATAAGTACATTAGACGTCAGACAACATTTAGGTACTCTTGGAGTTCATTTAGAGATAAATAAGGACTGATTAAGTTCATAACAGATTTATTCTTTAAGATGATATAATTATATTGCCTTAATAAAGACACATGTTGAATCTTCAATCAGGTTAATAACTCTAATAAGCTATTAAACCTATGATTTTAAGATATTAGCTATACATGTCAAGATAAAAGTTGCACTATTACTAACTTCATCTATGTACTCAATTTTCAGCATGATAACAGCTTAAATTTTTACAGTACAATGCTTGATTTTACTATGTTAATTATTAGGACTGACTTTGTTACTTATGTAATATTTTTACAGTATTATCATGAACATGGATAGAAATTATTTACCTAGTAATAATACCAGAATAATAACGTCATGTAATTTGATTATCATGTATCATTAATAATTATTCCGTTTATGATAAAGACATGTTAGATAGATAGATGCCAATGAACTATGTATAACGATAGATCATCACCTTACAATTAATCTATTCACGATATGTAAACGATCTTGTACTAAAGCTAACGTTATTCTTTAATATAAATCTTTATATTATGAAAATTTATGTTGAAATTCAACATGCAATACCGTTATTACACTTTGTAATTAAAATAATTTCATCTTAATGCCTACTGCTTAACGTGATATATAAGTATCGTATTATTTCTAAGCCAGAATTCGTTCCAGAATAATATTTAATTACTGTATTGTAAATTTGATATTAGTCACATTGTTAATGAATTGTTATTGATCATAATCGTGATAGTTGACAATATATAAGCATTGTAAATGTTTACCAATAATTGGTTGAAATTAGATCGTTTTTATACTTTTAGTTCTATTAACTTGCGAATTGAATGATTATGATATAATATATTAAAGTATTTAACGTATATACAGACAATCGATGATATTGTTTCAAGATATTTAATTTTACAACTAAAATATGCTTGACGCTATGATTACAATCATAAATATGGTAATATCAAATTTTGAAAATACTGATACAAGAGTTAGTTGTGTCATACGATTTAGCTTTAGAGTTTTGTAATCATCTGGATCAAATGTTCAAAACATACAGAACCACTTATAATATATTGAATAACGAAAACAATATCGACACTTAATATACGAAACAGAATAATATGTACATGTATCCTATATCACTTGCAATCAAACTTGAGAGACCACTTGAACAGTATACTATGTATCCTATATTACTTGCACTCAAACTTCAGAGACCACTTGATTCAAATTTCGTTGTTGGCATCAGGGACTGTTACTACACAAAACCTTATCGGCATTTTCAAAGTTGACCATACTGGAATGGGTTGGAATGTGTTCTTTATCTATCTACTGCTTCGTTCTGGAATGCTCTAATATCAAACTGATTGACATAAGATTGTTCAAATGTACGGAAGTGGGCGATGAATTCTTAACTTTTTAAATGCCAGTGTGATTTGGTGAAATACATTTGGTATTATAATTCAATTATAGAAAAGGATTGATACAGTCACGGAATATTGTGCATCACCATTGTGTTACTGCTAATTAATTATAGTAACATGTAGAGACGAAAAAGACAACAAATTAGGGTACCGGCAGGTTCTTTAGAAATACTAATGACAAGGACTTATTCAATCTCACATCATTTATTTTTTATTAAATACTGCCTTTTCAAACATAACATATTTTCCCCACAAAAGGGGTTTAGACAACTCGCTTAGTAGCTTAAACCACTGCAATAAATATTTGAGGGGTCCGTAGGGGACCTGTTGCAAGGTAAAATTGCTGTCCTTATCAAATATACCCCCATTTTCCAGTGACAGTCTAAATTTCTCCGACATCCTGGACGGCCTCTATTATTGGACCTGCCTATTGTATGTATTGTAAATTTGTTCTCGTTCTGAACATGCATGAAATATTTACCACAGTATAAGCAGCCAACAATCAATCAATCGATCTCAAGCTTGATACTGTATCAATTTGTCTTCCTCTATTGATAATACGGACAAGGATAGATAGGAGGTAGTGACCAATAAACTGTAACCGGAGAGCATGATTCTACTTGCAAAATCGCATGTCTCCACCGGGACTCGAACCCGGGACCTCAGTGTTACAAGGCAGCGCGTTTTTCTCTTGATAAAATTTTATTCAAATATGTACAATGAAACATTCACCAGGCAGCGCGTTAACCGACTGAGCTAAAGAAGTACTTCCTTAGCTCAACCGCTTACGGCTGACTAAGTATCTACTACATTTCTAAGGGAAGCAATCCCGTCACAAAACTATTTACATGTAATCTGTCTGTCCCATGTTATGAATCGTTTGTCGGTAGTCACTGTCTCTGTTTTGTTTTGTTTTCCAAAATTGGTGTACATATTGTTTAATTTGTTCTCGATCTCAATATTATTGGATAAAATATTCACAGGATGTTAAGCAAACAACAATCGATCAACCTATCATGTATTGACTGTTATAAAGACCTCTAAGTATGTTGGGCTGATTAACATCACCCTCTCCTTGAGTGCCTTCTAAATCCGCTTCAGTAAAATGGCAAAGAGGGAAGTGCAGATTGACTTTTTAAGTTACCGGTATATCAAACTCCCATCAGGCAGAATTATATGTTCTCGAACTTTAAACGCTGACGGTGCATTTTTTTGTTCGACGTAATTGTGGTCAATTACTAATGAAATGTAGGTGGACAGTTTTGTCACATTTTTACCAGTCTACACAGATAAATTAATAGTACCTGTCGGATTAACGTAATCTCTAATAGCGCGAAATGTTTCTTTTATGTGGAATTAAGTCCTCTCGTTAAATTGAAGTAAAGGGTGTTAGGATTACGGTAAAGGCTATCAAGTTATTTACATTTTGTTTAGTAGTGTATTAAATTGTCAAAAGGCTCAGAATTGGATATAAATACTGGGATTATATATCTTTGAAGTATACGAAACACGTGCATGCAGGTGTTGTTTGGATAATGACATGTAAACATTGGATAAAAGAAACATGTATTATGCGCATGTATTGTACATATTCTGACGGTTCAACCCGGCGGCATCAGTATTTATTTTGTAAATTTCCCTGGTATTTTTGCATTAAAATTCCAAATAAAATACTTTACACACATCGTCATCTGTTAATAACGAGCCTGTATATTGCATGGTTTTTCCCTCTCATTAAATTACGAAGTTAAAAATGAACAAAAACAGACTAATTAAATTTAAGAATATTAAAAATATCAAAATTGTCAAATTTCTTCACTATATCAGTGAAGAAATTTTGATTTCTTAGTTACTTGTGTCGAAGTTTCTTTCAAGATCTAAATACCATCCACGAGCCGAAAAATGAAACTGCAGTTTGACATAGCCCTTGTCCAAAGTTTTGGCTATATCAAACTGCTGATGCATGCATTTGTTTGTGGATAGTTGTCTCATTGGCAATCATCTCCTTATTTTCATATAACGGTTAACCTTTTTTTAAAATACACCAGATCAAAACGATTGTTCAGTAATGTTAGTAGGTCAGGAAGCATATTATACCAATGAATGTACTTACAATTAATTCGTTCCATATGCAAAATTTAAACAACCCCTTACCAAGTCAAAACTAAAGGGTATAAATCATAACTAGTTTACCACATAAAAATTTCAAATTTACACTTAATATCGTAAAGGATAAAAGACCAGATAGAAATAATTCATACCATAGATCTCAGAGCATCATACATCATATTAACAATAGTTTGTACCTGATGTCGGACTATATGTCATGGAGCATACAATTATACATCAGGTAATAACGACCCGTACCTCAAGTCAGATGTAACGTTTTATTGTTATTCACTTTAACCACAGAGACCAAAGGTTAGATGATGTGCTCCATAATAGGTGAAGTTTATAAATCGCATGCAAACTCCAAATATCATTACTGTGTAATACAATTCTACACAAGTTTGACAGGTTTTATTTCAGTCTTACAGATGTCTCAAATTTCCAGATATTTAATTTCATACTATTAAAACTGTCAACTGTACTGCATGTACCCTTGTCTGGTCTATTTTTTTAAGGGAAAATATTGAGTAAAGGTATTGAATTCGGTGCAATCATCAGAAAAACAATAACATGTCACAAAGTGAACGACAATTGGACTTTCATTGCTTGTTGCTTCTGAATCAGCAGCCAATATTACCCAACATGTACTAATTATTCTTATTGAATACCACTTAGAAAAAATACATTATATATCCTTAAGGAGAAACTGTCATAGTTCGTGCAAGGTAGAGTTACGATTGATTAAACATTCGATCAAGGCAAGATAGAGGCAAAATACCAAGGTGTTGAAACTAAGAGAAACTGTCATTGCTCGTGCCCGGTATTAACAGTAACGATTGACCAAACATTCTATCAAGGCAAGATAGAGGCAAAATAGCAAGGTGACGAAACTAAGAGAAACTGTCATGGCTCGTGCACGGTACTTGTAGTAACGATTGACCAATCATTCTATCAAGACAAGATGGGAGGCAAAATAGCTTAGGCAATCGTTAAGGCAAGATGGAGGCAAAATTGCTCCGGCAATCGTTAAAAGGCATAGTGGTGGGAAACGTTTGCTCAGAAAAAGAACAAAGTCAATATTACATGTTAATTGTTTTCTACGGAAGCGTATTAGCGCCACACATTTTTTTTTTTTTTTTTCCCTATCTTTGCGTCATAACGCAAACATTTGCAAACGCATTTGCGTATAACGCAACGCAAAAACCTTTGCGTTAACGCAAACATTTGCGTTAACGCAAACCTTTGCGTTACAACGCAAACCTTTGCAAACCTTTGCGTTATAACGCAAACCGTTACAACGCAAACCTTTGCGTTGCAACGCAAACCTTTGCGTTGTAACGCAAACATTTGTTTAACGCAAACCTTTGCGTTTTTGCGTTCTAACGCAAACCTTTGCTTTCTAACGCAAACCTTTGCGTTATAACGCAAACCTTTGCGTTATAACGCAAACCTTTGCGTTGTAACGCAAACCTTTGCGATATAACGCAAACCTTTGCGAAATAACGCAAACATTTGTTTTATCTTATTTCTTATCTAAGATTCAAAGGAAGCAGCAGTTATTAATGGAGGAGGCTGCATATATTAAAATTTATCTTCTTTGTACTCATTGCAAAGTAAAATGCTTTACTATTTAACTAATAATGAGCAGGATAATTGATATAAGAATATGTGGTATGAGTGCCGCTGAAAATGTTGGCCTTTCAAATAAAATATGCCTATAACATATCTATTTTCTTGTTAAATTATATACTTTTCTGATTCCTATGCATATTTATTATAATGACTTTTCCTTGTATTTATGGTTCTTTTCTTAACTAAATCACAACAGAAGTTTAATGACAGACGGGCATATACAAAACTTAATGAATGATTGAAATCAAAATGTTTGCGTTATAACGCAAAGGTTTGCGTTATAACGGAAAAGGTTTGCGTTATATCGCAAAGGTTTGCGTTATAACGCAAATGTTTGCGTTATAACGCAAAAGGTTTGCATTATAACGCAAAGGTTTGCGTTATATCGCAAAGGTTTGCGTTAACGCAAATGTTTGCGTTATAACGCAAAAGGTTTGCGTTGTAACGCAAAGGTTTGCGTTAAAACGCAAAAGGTTTGCGTTAAACGCAAAGGTTTGCGTTGTAACGCAAAAGTTTGCGTTATAACGCAAAAGGTTTGCATTATAACGCAAAGGTTTGTGTTATATCGCAAAGGTTTGCGTTTAACGCAAATGTTTGCGTTATAACGCAAATGTTTGCGTTATAACGCAAAAGGTTTGCATTATAACGCAAAGGTTTGCGTTATATCGCAAAGGTTTGCGTTAAACGCAAATGTTTGCGTTATAACGCAAAGGTTTGCATTATAACGCAAAGGTTTGCGTTATATCGCAACGTTAACGCAAATGTTTGCGTTATAACGCAAAGGTTTGCGTTGTAACGCAAAAGGTTTGCGTTTAACGCAAATGTTTGCGTTACAACGCAAATGTTTGCGTTTAACGTTTGCGTTAAACGCAAAAGGTTTGCGTTATATCGCAAATGTTTGCGTTACAACGCAAATGTTTGCGTTATAACGCAAAAGGTTTGCGTTTGACGCAAATGTTTGCGTTATAACGCAAAGATAGGGAAAAAAAAAAGTGTGGCGCTAATACGCTTCCGTAGTTTTCAGCCATTGGTTTTAATAATGTAAACATATTGAATATTTAAATATACTTCTTCCGAGTGTATATGCACTTTATAACCTCTTTAATAAGAAGGTAAATTAAAAACAAAAACAAAATGTTTTAGTCTCCCTAGACTATTGGATAATTTTGAAAAGGATTTGAAAACTACAGAGTGCTAGTATTTATTATCTTAAGTATTGGGTTGAACTGGTTCAGTGGAAAGTTTTGTAATCCAGATCAGGGTTTGAAAACGTTAAGCGGTAAATGTTTGAAGTGTCTAGATAAGACATGACAATCATTAGCAAGGTCTGAAACATCTAGCGCGAAATGTTATGGCATTGAGCAAGATTATAAAAACATCCATCGGTGAAATAAAGCAACTTTAGTTATGGCTATTGTTGCCTTTACTACATAAAACATGATCAAAATCTTGTAGCTGGTCTTTAAAAGATAGCTTTCCCAAGGAGTCTTCGAATTATTTATGCAAAAACTCTACCAGAAATTTTATAAAAAAAAAGGGAAGATAATTTATGGCCAATAAAAAAACATTAGTCAACAAAAGAGAGACAAAAGAAAAAAAAAGAGGAGGTGCTGCTTAGGTTGCGTAATTATGCATACACTCAGACAAGAGTTTCCTCTGTTCTCATTTATTTTAATCAAAAACATCTAAGATCAAAGCAAGACGAACCGATATTTCTAACCAAATAAAACTAAACTTGGGGTTGGTAAAATCGGAGACTTGTAATGCATGAAAAAGGGATAGCGCAAGACATTTACTTAATATAAAAATAAGGAGATGTGGTATGATTGCCAATGAGACAACTATTCATCAGAGTTCAAATGAAGTGGATGTAAGCAACTATAAGCTTAGTGCACAAGGACACATGTCAACGTTCTCCGTGTAGTTTTTGCACATATGCGACTGAATTGATCCAGAACTGACGGAATTTGACATGCTTTTAGATAATATGTATTTTGTTTGTACAGGTGTGTACTGTGCAGACATCCTGATCAAAATGCCTTTGTACTCTCTTTATGACATCCAACAGCCGAGTTGAAAACAATTTTGATAGATATATAGTTTTAAAGATACTGTGAATTTAATTTATTACAGTCTCGTTTCTGATATAAAACAACACCTGTGATGACTGGTTTCCACACCTGTGTTACCTGGTTCTTCTACAAAGCTTGATGTATAAAACACAACAATACCCCAAGACAGATCATTAAAGTTTAAGCACGAATGTTTCTGATTAGTTAGCCTTGAATGTAACATATCATCAGTGAAATTCTAATATCTTATGTCTGAAAATTTGACTTTATGTTACGTTTTACTTGCATTCAGTTTTTAGAAATTCAATAGAACTTTTTTGTTTCTGTTTTAGTAAAAGAAGTAAAGGATTAACCCCGTAAATGTTTTCTGTTGTCCGATTTTGAAGAATGACAGTTTTTTTTTAATTATTAAAGGGGTTCGAAAGCATTGAGTTATGTGACTCCAAAGTTCGACGCATAAAGAACCTTTAAAAATTGCCTAAAACAAATTTGATTTACATGTTTCAAATATAATATATTACGACTTTCGAATCATGTTGCCACTTGACGTAGAGCAAGCAACAATCTATCAATCAATTGATCGAATTTTGAATTTTTCGAAAAGAAATTATCTTGCCCTCTTCAACATAACGGGTTGTTCGCTTACACTCGAGTCTTACTAGTACAGAAGATTCAAGGTGTCGGTTTTTTTTCTACCGCCATTTTGTTTTACAGAAGATTCAAGGTGTCGGGTTTTTTTCTACCGCCATTTTGTTTTACAGAAGATTCAAGGTATCGGGTTTTTTTCTACTACCATTTTGTTTTACAGAAGATTCAAGGTGTCGGTTTTTTTTTTTTTTTTTTTCTACCGCCATTTTGTTTCACAACAATACAGAGTATAGCAACATTAGTGAATATTTTACTTGAAATGTTATATTAAAGTGTTCCCCGTTTTTTTTTTTTTTCCTATCCGAAGGGGCAAATGGAAAATAATAAAAAGTCGCATTTGGAGCAAGTTATAACTTTTCATTTTAGTTTTCCTTTTATTTTTATTGAATGGACATTCTGAACTTACATGACCAAAAAATATAAAGTCCAGGTTATTGAATTTGTTTAGTTTGAAATTAGTAATACAGTCAGTTTAAAGGCTTGCGAATTTTAAAATGAAGAAATAAAAATGATTATAACTGAAGGTTTGAATGGGGGGTCCTTCATTTCTGTATTCTTTAATTTTTCGGGCCATTTTTCTCTACTCTCATACTATTTGCCCATTACTCTCTATTCTTTATTTTGTTTTGGTCCGTTTTTCTCTATTTTTTATATTTTTGCCCATTATTCGCTTTTCTGTAAACCCCCATCCACACTCTCATAACTACTAAAGAGCAACGGTAAAACAAGCAAAACATATCAAATGAAACAAAAACAGAAAAAAAAACTGGCCTAATATTTCGGTCTAACTGGTCTTCGCCAATGTATAAATAGAAAATCGTATACATGGAAATAGTTGTTACTTTAATTCTATGTTCGGTTTCCGTTGTGTATCTTCATATCTTTTTTATGTAGTTTATTCTTCGTTTAAACTTTTATTCAGTTTTGTGGTTATATCCATAGCCTAGTTAATTTTGTATTTTATTTCTATATCATATTTGCAACAAATGTGTAATATGTTACTATTTCTTATAAATTTATTAAAAAAAAACACTTTATTGATTGCTGTGGTAATTTTTAACGATCGACATGTATCCATGATTTTAACGTCTAGTGGCACAAATTTGCCTTGCATATTTAGGTCTAGAGACAATTACTCAATATAGCAATCCTGAAGTGGATGGATGGCTGTGAATAGTCTGGACATTGAGACTACAACTGGCCATGTAGGCATGTTGAACATATTAAGGATTTATTACGTATTGACCGTCCGAATAGTTGTTGAAAGGATTTTAAAGAGGATGAGAGCATTACACGCTCCCAGCAGGGCATTGGATTTGACTTGTCAATTTCAAGCAGATAGAACTGCGTATTTATTAATATGCCTCGCAAATCCAGTTGGACGACATCTCATCAAAACTCTCTCTCTCTGTTTTTTTTTTTTTTGTATTGCTGGATTGCTGCCTCATTCATACATTTCCGGAAACCTCCTTAAACTAAAATTCTGTATCATACGTGAACTATCAGTAAATGGATCTCAATTCAGGATTCATGAATGTGTAATACGCATTCTGAATCAAACAGTCTTCTATTCGTAGAACAGGAACTGCTTATCCTTCCGGAGCACTGCTTACCCTTCTGGATCACTGCCTATCCTTCCGGAGCACAGGGACCTTTTCTCCAAGGCTTTTGGTGGACTTCGTGTTGTTTAATCTTTAGTTTTTTTTCGTGCTGTGTTTTATGGACCGCTGTCTTTCTAGCAGTCCAGTTTCATTTTGGTTATAGTGTTCGACTGATGTTTTTTTGTTTTATTTTCCCTTCGTAACTTCTCTCCAGTTATTACATTTGTACGTGTAACTTTCACTATCAATGCTATTTAAAGGGAGAAGTTTCGATCGCAGTACTTTTTTTAATTAAAAGAAAATACGTAAAAAGTTCAACAAAATTTTGATTTGATAGTTATTTCCCAAGGATATCATTGTACTCCCACATTTCTAGACTGACTAGTGCTGTCCCCTGGCTTGATACCTGCTATATTTCGATCAGATTTTATACAGTTTATCAGTCTACCACATTTTCAAAAGTTGCTGGGTCCACCCCTACACATGGTAAGAATTTTAGTCATATATTTGGACTAAAACATACAGAAAAACAAAACGTAAAGTCACTTACAGTAATGATAGGATATCATACGATTGTTATCTTAACATGTCAAGTTTGACATTTCTTCACTAGGAGGTTATCTAAAGAAGAACTAAATTGCATAGTTTTTTACCTACTCGAGATACCTTTTTACTTAAATTTGTTACAAAAATGAAAAGATAAACTTAGTTTTGTGTGGTTTTTACTCACAGTTAATCCAGATATGCTTTCTCCTGCTTCTTTGGAAACGGAAAAGGGGAGCTGGAGAAAGTTTTTTTAAAGACTTGGAAGGTAATTGTTGTTTAGTTCGGCTGTTAAAACGATATGATTAATATTAATAGAAAAGACAGTTATTAATGTCTAACTGTCTAAAGAATTTATATCAAAATACTAACTCTTGTACAACATTATGTCAGAATGATTGGTTGTTAAACTAAGTATATACACAGTACATACATGATATATATTTAAGTTTGTAATAGGTAAATTGTGTGTATACTGGAGGAAAGATAGGAAAATTATACAAGTTCGTATTTGGTAAGGTAAGATATTTGACCTTACAAAAGGCCACCTACAAACCCGTCCACATAGTTGATACTGGTTTACTTTAACTAAGCACACACAAATTAATCATTATCGATCAGAACCTACGTAAAACAACAGACTGACGATTGAATAAAAAACTTTATAAAAAATTGAAAACAACACGTTTAATAATTTCATGCGTCCGAAGCGCTTTTCTGGATTTACCTTCATCAGGAACGCTATATAAGTGTATGCGTTCGCAGTGCTTTTCTGGATTGACCTTCATCAGGAACGCTCAAAGCCGAATAAATGAAAGTCAATTAAGAATGTACAAGAACCGAAACAGGTGAAGAGCTACACGACCAAAAGAAGCCAATTCCATCTAAGATCAACTTTAACTGAGGTAGTTGGATCCTTAGTTTCTTAATGATTTGTCAATCAAAGGAGAATCTAAATAAATACCAGTTTCGTTATTTTGGGTTCCCGTTTTTATTCCCCATGCATGCATCATTTTTTTATTGTTGGGTTGATATCAGTCCCATCGACATATTATACCCCAAATCTCCTTTTATTCATATACATTTTTTTCTTATTTTGCTATTTGTTTCTCGTCATATATACATGTCAGAAAAGTGGCCTTTTATATTGTTATATGCCTTAGAAATGAAATGAAAATATATAAGAAAACGTGATTTTCTAGATTATATAACAATAATATGTAGACACTTTACTTGACTAAAATTTCATTTGTTTAATTTATTAAATTAAAAATAACATTGGACCGGACTATACGACTATTGACAAGAACTTATGAACGTCAATATTCCGACTTGTGGCGACAATTCGCCTCATATTTTTAATATATCAGATTTTGTGAAATGTAGTTTTTACGATATGAAGCTTATATATAAGGCTTGACGTCTAGACTGACAGTGACTATGAAATTTTTAATTGATAAGTTTGTATTAGTAATTTTTTCCCTTGATTTTATTGATTAGAGGTTAGATAGAAGGACGAGATATGGCTGTTGTTGATTGGTTATTTATTACATTTTGACACCTGCATATTGTTGACTTCTGTATATGGGTACTTCACTGTTGAAAGGTTATATAATATATTAGGTGTCATCTTTAAATACAAACCTTAGTATTCATATACAAACTAAGTACACAATCACTTTTATTGTTTAATTTGATTTATTAACTTGCAAATTAACTTTTCGGTTCTACTTAGGTGTTCTATTTGAATGAACGAAATTATTATAAATTTCACATCAAAATGATAGCTTAGAGAAAACGTCAACGGTAGTAATAAGTGCAGTTGACTTGTTTAATAATTCGATGGGAAACGGTTCGAATTCTGGAACAGGGTGACTTTGTTTTTTCGTAAAATGACCCACAAATGTATTAAGATATGTAAAACCTGGGACTATTATACTAACGGGACTAGAATCTCGAAAGTTTTTCTATATATATAGTGTCACAGGTGAAACCTGAGGACAAGGTGACAAAATTTCTGTTCCTACCCTACAAACTCTCTTTTCCGTCAGCACACAATTATGTAGCAAGGAATCAGAAACTTTTGCTTTTAAAAAAAGTCTTTGACCAAAAGGACCTAAAAATAATAGCCAAATCCATGTAAGGTCAACTTTGAAGTTGAAACCTTAAAGTTACTAACACATAGTTCTCAGGATATTGAATATATTGAATTATA
This sequence comes from Mytilus coruscus, assembly GCA_017311375.1. Lineage (NCBI taxonomy): Eukaryota > Metazoa > Mollusca > Bivalvia > Mytilida > Mytilidae > Mytilus > Mytilus coruscus. Next base: position 13,124,429 of record CM029599.1, read on the forward strand.
TTATTTTATATCTTTTTTCTCTCCGTTCTTTCTTTTTTTTTTCTACATTGTAATTACCTTCTTCCTTCAATTTATTAAAAACAAAATATGATAAATAATTTATAATAATAAAGATTGATGAAATTATAAATTGTTGTTGTATGTGCGCTTGTTGTTTGTAAATATACGGATAGGGAAATATAACGGCTAAAACGAACCAGGTATAATTAACACTTGTGTTTTGTGCATAACAACATAGAAGTTTGTAGCATTTGAAAGGTTCTTGACTGTAACATACTTACCACGAGTGTTATTTAGCTACACAATGATGATATATCAAACACTTGTATTTGTCATTTAAACAGTTTTATCTGTAGTATGGTGAAGATGTTATGTAAATACATTGACACAAATTTTAAGTTAATTATAACTTTTCAGTTTTGTAAATCAGACCCTTGTCAAGATAGCTGTAAAATGACATGTCGAATATTCTCTGCTGGACTATTATAAAAAATGAGTTTTTTGCATAAACTGTCAGTTTAACCCACCTCTGTTTTCTTCAATACTAAAGCATTATGGTGAGTTAAGCCAGTTTTGATTGGATATCGTTTACCGTCAATTCCACGGTTGACGGTCGGAGTTGCAATAACATTGCACAAGCGCAGTCGACGTTTCCATGATATTTGAAATGGTTTTTAAGTCGAAAGTTAATTACATTTACTATATATTTTGTTATGCTTGGTCGCTAAGAAAGAGCGAGTGGATATTTAAGTTTAATTTGATTGCATGTGAGCCTCTTGTTCATATGATTCCAGAAGCCTATAACTATCGAAACGATTTACTAGGAAAGAAATATCAGCTATTTAGTTAAAAAATATATTAATATTTAAACAGACAATGTGGGGCTTCGGGTATGGTATCTCCATATACATTGTTTTGCCTCTCTCTTTTAGCCCTTCATGAAAGGGATTAGTCATGGCCCTGAATAGCCACGAGAGCCCCTCCCCACTCACAAAAAAAAATGTATAAACTAATAGAAAATTACAATGTTTTTGCTTAACATGTTCTTTTTTAATTCAAATTGCGTAGTTACAAATTGTTGTAATCATTTTCAGAACAAATGTAAATTCGGTAATTCTACAACATGAAATTGTTATTAAGTAGACACCGAACTAATTGAATAATGGTTTTACGACATAGATATAAGGTGTCTAAGATTTGCGTTGCAGAACACCCGATGTTTTAACAGTTGTTTACAAAGGCAGTGCTCACTAGGTATCTATCTATGAAGCAAGTTAAAGTGCATTTGATTAACTAAGTATTATAGGATATAATTTGATATTATTCACAATAAAATGCATGTTTTAACCCACAGTTCCAAATCGTCTGATGCAAAATTACGTCATGTAATTTGTACTTTGTTAACCCACCCGTCAGATAGTTAAAGTTTTGAAATCTGGAATTATATGTTTGTCCCATAGACTCATGTGCTTGATAAGAAGGAGTGTATGTACTTGAACATACTTTTTGACAGCTCTATTGTATATGTAAAAATAAGCAGATGTAGTATGATTGCCAATGAGACAACTATCAACCAATGTTCAAATGCAGTAGATGTAAGCAATTATTAGTAACCATACGGTCTTCAACGATGAGAGAAACCCATCCCGTATATTGTCGGCTATAAAAGGCCCCGACATGAAAAGAATGAAACAATTCTATTGAGAAAACTAACGGCCCAATTTATAACAAAACAATTAACGAATAACAAATATGACAGACATAAACCAACGACAGTCACTGAACTACACACTCTTCACTTGAAATAGACACATGTTGTTCAGTGGTTGTCGTTTGTTGGTGTGGTTCATAAGTATTTCTCGTTTCTCGTTTTTTATATAGATTAGACCGTATGTTTTCCTGTTTGAATTGTTTTACATTAGTCTTTTTGGGGCCCTTTATAGCTTGCTGTTCGGTGTGAGTCAAGACTACGTGTTGAAGGCCGTACGTTGACCTATAATTGTTTACTTTTTACACATTGTGACTTGGATGGATAGATGTCTCATTGGCACTCATACCACTTCTTCTTATTTATACATATGGCGGGATTAAACATGTTCGAAGGCGGTGCCAATCAGTATATGCTCCAGTTCATAGCTCCTTTTTTGTTTGGTTGACCTGTTTAATGGATTGGTGATCAATTTAAATTTCGTGGTCAAGTCCGTTTATCAGGACGGGTGCCACATGTGGAACAGGATCTGCTTACCCTTCCGGAGCACCTGAGATCACCCCCAGTTTTTTGTGGGGTTCGTGTTGTGTTTTGTGTACTATTGTTTGTCTTTTTCTCTTTTAGCCATGGTGTTGTCAATTTATTTTCGACTTGTGAGTTTGAATGTCCCTTTGGTATCTTTCGCCCCTCTTTTATCAGTTATAAACCATAAGCAATAGTCAACTATCATATTTGGTGTATGGAATTATTATAAGGTGTACACGTCCGTCTGACAGGGCTCATCTGACCTTCATCTACTTCTTTTTGTTCATTGGTCAACACAAGTTTTTGGGATACTATAAGCAATATTTGGTATATTGAATGATTGTAAGGTGCACATATCCGTCTAGCGGGTTCGTCTGATCTTATCAATAATCTCATTTAATAGGTTCAGTGATCAACGTTTAGTTTTCTTCGCTTTGTCAATTTCTCATATATCACAAGCCATAGGTAAACTAAATCTGGTGTATGGAATGATTGTAAGGTGTACATGTACCACTGGTAGGTTCATCTAACCATTACCTAATTTAAATGCATGGTTCAGTCGTCATGTTGAGATTTTGTGGTTAGTAGATAGAAATAAGAAGATGTGGTATGAGTGCCAATGAGACAACTCTCCATCCAAGTCATAACGTGTAAAAAGTAAACAATTATAAGTCAAAGTACGGCCTTCAACACGGAGCCTTGGCTCACACCGAACAGCAAGCTATAAAAGGCTCCAAAATGACTAGTGTTAAACAATTCAAACAGGAAAACCAACGGTCTAATCTATATAAGTCCGTTTCTCATGCAGATTGTGACTTGAAACAATAGGTCGTTTATATTTGTAGTATGGAATGATTGAAAGGTTTAAATCTCTGTCTTGCGTGTTCTTCTGAACCTCTTTTTCATGGACCAGGGATAATGTTAAATTTATATAAGACCAGGGATAATGTTAAATTTATATAAAACCAGGGATAATGTTAAATTTATATAAGATCAGGGATAATGTTAAATTTATATAAGACCAGGGATAATGTTAAATTTATACAAAATCAGGGATAATGTTAAATCTATATAAGATACTTGTAGTAAAACCTTTTATATCTTTTTAAAAAAAACTTGCAACATAAATTAAATCATGAACAGTAAAGCAGCGAAAAATTTCAGCGTACAATCAACCCCTCATAGATAATAATTTGAAAAAATTATATAACCAGATACAATGTGGCCAATGTTCTTGCTCTTTGTGTTATACGACAAACTTGTTTTTAAGTTATTCCGGTTTTCTCAAAAAAGAAACGAGGTTATATTGACTTTCGTTTCCCGTCAAATTTTCATATTCTTTTTGTTTATATTTGTTTATATGGTTAATTATGTGTTTTTACCAACCACCTTTGTGTTACTATCATCTAAACGTTAATTTACATCGTTGATATAGTAAGGGAGCAACCATTTAACTTCAAGGGGGGTTATGTTTTTTTGTCTGAGTTAGAAAATTTTTAGTTTTTCTATCAATCAAATTATTTTTTTCAAAATTTAACACTATGAGGTATGGGGAAAATCTGGATTCAGAATATTCTTTTTGTCATCTGCTTGACCACAGTATTTTTTTTCTTCAAATTGGGGATCAGAATATTTTGTAAGGAAAAAACCATAACCTATATATTCAGGCCCGATAACTCTGTCGATAAATATAGACGGGTATACAATGTTGAAATGTACGCAATGACATAATTTTTTACACAAGTTAAAATTTCAATATTAATTTTTTAATGCCTGGATTTTGCTTAAAACATTGAATACACATGATATTAGTAGCCGATTCGGTCTATGTAACAAAAACAATGCCCGACGCCAAATTTGCGGTACACATGACGTACATGTTATTATTTTTTTTTTCTACATTCATTTCTGTGCTAGAGTTTTTGTAATCGAGGAACTCAATGTATACGTACGACACAAAAATAAGATGTAATATCTAATCAGTCTTTATAGCAGAACAGCTTTTTTTATACTTTCAGGTACTATTTAGGGCATTAAGAGACTCTGACTGTAAAATAAAATGTTCAAATAAACAACGAAGACCCGTATGTGGGTCAGACGGTATAACATATGCATCTAAATGTGATCTCACGAAAGCCAAACGTTGTGAAAAACGTCAAGTCAGCATACAGAAAAAGGGAAAGTGTTCAGGTATGTATATTGTATTAACATTTGACTCAGCTGAGAATTTAATTATTTTCGTGGATATAAATTTTTGGTGGAAGGAGGAAAAATTTATTTTCGTGGCTATTTGATTTCGTGGTTTTGCCAAAGTCTATATACGAAGCCTATAGAAAATTTGTATTTCGTTGAACATTTAAGTTCGTGGTTCTACTACACCCACGAAATCCCCGAAAATTGGTATTCCACGAATAAAAATGAATTCACAGTTGGAGGTATACTGTTTAAATCAGTTTTATTTTAACATGTTGTTCCCAATTTTTACGGTTCACTTAGGGGCAGAACCACCCATATATGTGTGGGCGCGCCTTTCTTTGTCGCCTGCCAGCGAAGCTATGTTCTCCTCTGTTGCCTTGTGTTGTCATTCACGTCGCCTTTGTCCGCATTACGCATGAATATGCAATCCTCATTACTGGGATTTTTAATGTGTTATGTCCAGATCTTCCTTATGATCTCCAAATAAGGATATTTCAGTTACATTTTCTAATTTAGTAAGATACTCCGATTGGAATTTAAATCTCAATTGTAATCATACGAATTGCATATTATGGCTCGTGATCTCTTTTCAAAACTATTTTTTGGTATCAAGTAGTAAAAACTTTAAAATAAACGTAACAAATGAAATATACTTAAAGCTTAACAGCAGTCCATGTAGCTGTAAATTATTTAACATGAAAATTGTGAAGTTTAAATATTTTGTCTCATGTATAGGTGATTTAAGAAAATAATAATTGATTAAAAACAACCATTTGCCAAATATAAATGCGAGCTAGTTAATCAATATTAGATGTGACTTTTGATTCTTTCTTTTTGCATGAATTATTTCCTCTCGGATTTCCCCCCTTTTTGAAAAATATTATCCTACTTTTTTTTCAAAGGTTGACTGCATGGGTTATAGTAATATGGTGTGTTAGTGTATACCACTGATATCCTTCTATTTATATCATCTTAGGCTTCTGCGGTCCGGGAGTAAAACTAGTTCTGAGTTAGCGTTCGATTGAACGGGATGTACAAATACGCTGCCACTTCCAGGACATTTTCGTGAAAAATCAAAAACCACTTAGGTGCATTTTACCATAAGCTTTATAGCCCATTTCAGCGCAAGACTAATATGCATTCACCTGTATTTTCGATAGCCCATTTTTGCGATGACTTACCAGGTTGAATAGAAATCGCCATACTATAACCGTAAACGGTAACTCTATTAATGGCGGCATAATGCTAATAATCATGGAAATAAATTTTGTTGAAACAAGCACAGGAAACAAATGTGAAAAATGTGGCTAACTTCGCCTAGTCATTTACGTTTTGCGAAAACTATTAGAAGTATCGATAAATCTGCACCCTAATTTGGACAAGATAAAGATTAGGAAACAGTTCCTATCACAATTTTAAGAACAGTACACTGTACAGGGGATATATCAAGAAACCATTTCATACGTTCACTTGGACATAAATTTAAAATTAAACATTTGAGTTTAGTGCTGTATGTTTATGGATATGACATTTTGTATATTGTGATGTTTTGATGCTAGTAAATTTATCATTCTACTATAAAGAAAAACATCTGTCGCTAAGAAGTGCCGGCATTGACAATTTCACTTTTCGCTGAAATAGGTTAAAAATCTGGCGCTTATATGGGCTATACTTTGGCGCTAAAAAGCCCGATTTTTAAGCTAAAATGTCCTGTCAAACGCTGGTCCAGTCTTAGTATGGAAGCTAAATCTAGAGTTTCATGTACGGAGAGAGTCACTCTTAATTGCAAGTTACATGACTCCTGTAACAACGCTTTGAAGGGTCAGAAGGTTATCTGTTGCGAGTCGAAATTTCTCTCCTTCTCTTTTTTACATAAACTGAATAAATGTCCTCATTTTTCCATCTTTCTCGTCCTCTTTACATAAACTGAAAACATATGTCCTTATTTTGTCTTCTCTATCGCCTTCTTTTTTTACAAAAATGATACCTTGTCAAGAATTCAGTGCAGGTTCATATTCATCTGCTAATGATATGCTGTGGTTATATTATCTGTTAATAATTTTGTTTAACTTTGATGAAAAAAACGTAATCAAAAGATACAAAGAGAACAAAATTTGATCTTTTGACAAGGTGCAAACATGCGCCATGTCATAGCCACTGTTTTTATATAAAAGAACAGTATACTATATACTGCAGTATGATACATATTTATCTTGTATTTCTTACATAATTAATTGTACTTAATTTACCCAAACATGACATGTAAATTTTATAAATGTTAACAAACACTTTACGATAAATATACCTATTTACACAGGTGAGCATTTCAAAACCCCCGCTAAGGAACAATAGTCCGCCAGATGTTAAATGCATTTTTATGCCGAGCGACAAATTTTCACACATCTTATATGGAAACGGTTTTTAAGTCTCAAAATTCTGAATTTTAATATGTTACCAGACTGAGTATGGTTGTCAATAAATCATGCCTGCAGACTTTACGGGTTTATTGAAAAAAAAACGAAAGAATACTTGCAAACAATTTTTTTTCGGTAGTTATAAATGTATCTGGTATAAATTCATCACACACCTGGTCGATGCATACAGTTCATACAAGACCACAGATTCTGAAAGGTAAAAAATAAAACAAGTTCATAAATCTTCATGACGTAAAATTACATTTGTAAAGATCTAACGTGTCTTGAACGTGATCTTATTCGACTTACTCAGATTTATCTTTACCTTTCTACAGATGTTCATTTCATAAATAATCACACTTAATTTTATCAAAATATTTTAATTGTTAGACCATGCATATTTGCATTTGATATTGTGCATGAAATGATGTTTATATCCCATTGAAATGGATTGTCATGCGTAAGCGGCACAACAACGTTTATAAACAGCTATAGGACATGCAGATTTTACGCAGTTTGATTTTGGCAGAAATGTACATATAATAATTATTAATATAAACTTATGACTAAATTATTAGTTGTCTATTATATATGCACGTTTCGGAATATAACAAGACAGTAACATTGATTCATACTTGAAGTGGACATTCGGATGACACCGTATAATTGGACTAAGTTTAAATGTATTTCTTAGAAGTTATGGTACTTTTGTTTTGTCTATTAACAACAAACGCCAAAACAGACAAAGGAGACAAGCGTAAGTCAAACCGTATTTTTTTTCTAGAGCCTCAATATTTTTATGGGGTTTGCATAGAAGGTCTTTTATATCTTTTTATATTTTCATAAAAAATACATGTACCAAATAATTTAATGATAGATTTTGTCAGTCGTGATTAAAGATAAATTAATTGTTGGATAATGAGCATTCAGTGGGTAAACTTTAAGCGATATCCAGGGCTGGCTTAATTAACGAGTGTTTAATGGATACTGCAATAATACCCCGTGGCTTGATACTGTTTGCTTCATTCTTTTAACAGATATCTTAGTATATATATGTATATTGATTGTTCTTTGTTTAACGTCCAGCGACAAATAGAATATATTGAGTATACACATATGTAATAGTTGTCACTGGACTTAGAGAAATCAGTCATATACATATATCATTTGTTGTTCCTTAAATGATGCACTGTAATCAGGGGCGGATCCAGCCATTTTTAAAAAGGGGGGTCTAACCAAGGATAAAGGGGGGTTCCAACCATATGTCCCCATTCAAAAACATTGATCGTAAAAAAAGGGGGGGTCATATGCATAATATATATCTAGCTATCATTCTCGTTCGTTTGGATTGTTTGAGTTGTTTTCTCAAAGTCAAAGGTCAAGTAAAAAAGACATTAAGTTTCTGATTATAAACTAGTAAATAGGTTGCGTCGGTGGTCTGATTTGAAATCCTTTTTAAAATTATTTTTCAAAATCGTTTTTAAGGAACATTGCATTTAAGGGTATACGGTATAGATGTACTATTTAAATAGGGGCAGATAATAACGAATCCAAGTTAATCGGGTTTTTGTCATTAAGTTATTTGTAATGTACATCCAAAATGTTAAATTTTAGCTTTTTTACCACTAACAGCGAATAATAAATCGAAATTTCGCAAAACATAAGTCGTGAAGGTATTCAAAATTTCAAGTAAGATTTCAAAGTGCGATTTCTTCAGTATCGTCTGCCTTTAAGAATACATGAATCTGGAATATAATGGAAATGCAAAAAGAAATATCGAATAAAATTTCTTTGTTGAAGACTGCAATGTAAACGAGTGTCATCCTTAAAATCAATCATAATGCTCTTAAAAGGCCCAAACAATGTTATATCATCGAATTATTACTGGACGTTCGTATGTTTTATAAGATGATATTTTGTATACCATACATTGTAACAGACAGTTAACGATACAACTCAACTGCAGATTGGAACTTTGAAATAATGATATTTCATTCGGGAATAAAAAAAAAAGAGGGTCGGTATGGTAACCTTTATTTTCACGTTACTAAGTATGGCATATACCGTGTATTAGGCAGATAAGTTCTTGTAAATTGTATGTATACAAATTTTGACAAATTGAAGTAGTTTTTACCGTCTCAGTCTGCATTCCATCAAAACACCGTATTCAATGATTTAGGATTAAAAAACGTATAAACTGATTTATACGATTTTAACAGCAAATGCTTTCTATTAACTCGAGTATGTTTGAATTAAATGGTCTATTTAACTCAGAAGATGTAAAGTAGTGTATCAATCCATGAAATTTTACAACTTTTATCGTGTAATTGTAATTAATTTTTAAACCATTAGCATCAATTTTGTCAGTTATATTATTTAGTAGGTGTTTTACAATGTGATTCGTGGTTGGTATAGGTTTTCAATATTTCTTATGTACACCCAGTTTACTACCTATTAAATGTTTAGGCATGCACTAGATGCAAATAAGTCTTCATATTTATATTTTATTATATATTTTCTTGTGAAATATTATTATTGAGAGGTTAAATGTTTTATATAGAGGCACATATTTTGACATTATATAAATTCGGTCATATGTGAGGGAGCTGATAAAGTTTACAGCATAGAGAATAATTTGTACAAAATAAAAAATCAAAGAAATACGGACAAAAAAAATATAAAGAATAGAATTTAAAGAGTAAAGAAAATGGCATACAGAAATGAAGATCCCCAATCAAGACCATCAGAGATATATATCTAACTTTGTCGTGTTTCAAATAGTTTTATGTAAACATCTCTAAATGGAAATATTTAGTAAGATTCTGGGAAACAGTAAAAGCATCAGCGTGTCTACTTTTCCCGGATACGTTTTGTAATCAAGTTGACTAGGACAATGACTTCAATTCTAGTGACGTTCGGGAAAAAAACGAAACCGCAACACAACAGCTTAAGTTCCTCAAAAGAGTCATGTAGATCTTCCCTTGTGGTTTTTGTCAATAATCACACCGTATTTAAATTGCCACAGATCTATAGTGAGGAAAAGAAAACATTCCAAAGGGCAACTCTTAACTATCGGTCCCCGAGGGTATCATCAGCTCAGTAGTCAGGAATTCGGTACTATTTAGGATTTATGGCAAACCTTTCTAAAATTGTCGGTTTATAAATTTTGAAATTATAAAGAAACAAAGGTTTCAACTCCCTCAGGCAAAGTTGACCGTAGAAGAATTTGGCTATTTGTTTAGGTACTTTGTGGTCATATAGATCTGCAACTGTTTCGATTCTTATACATCCTCGGCTTTCAAATATTCGGCTTTGAGCGTTCCTGATGAAGGTAGATTCAGAAAAGCGCTTCGGACGCATGATATTAATAACGTGTTGTTTTTCATTTTTACAGCACTGGGTCGATACCTCTGCTGGTGGACTATCAGTCCCCGAGTGTATCATCAGCCCAGCAGATAACAAACCTTTCTAAAATTGTTCGTTTTGAAATTATACAGAAACTAAGGTTTCAACTCCTTCAGGCAAAGTTGACCTTAGATGAATTTGGCTATTTTTGTAGGTACTTTTTGGTCATATACCTCTGCAACTGTTTCAGTTCTTATACATCCTCGGCTTTCAAATATTCGGTTGTGAGCGTTCCAGATGAATGTAAATCCAGAAAAGCGCTTCGGACGCATGCAATTTATAACGTGTATATGTCCTTTCTTAAATTGTTATGCCTTGTTAACGACATAACCATGACAACTGAATGTGAAATGGTTTTGTGTATCTTTCTTAAATTTCTACAAGTGGAAAAATACTTGCACACTAAGTCGCCGTGATTGAATATCAGAAGTAGGGGAAAGGTATATAGATATTCAGTATCTGTTTTTAGGCTTCATAGAAATGATTTTTAACTTTCTGCCACAATGTTATTAATTGTTAAATTTGTGCAGATGGCATGTTTTGACCTTGTTGACACATGTCGTTCCTAAGTCATGTTTTTGAATGTAGAAAAGAGAAATGTTGACAAATGTTTAAGCTTCGATTAGTTGCTTTGGTATAATTCAATAAAATCATTTGAAAAATTAATACACCACATGTATTAAGAATTTTCACTAAACACAAATATAGTTCGAATATCTCACATTTTTATTTGTAGTTTCATGTCATTCATTGTCAGTTTCTCTTTGACTTATGCGTTTTATATGTCCCCTTTGTATCCTCCGCCTCTTATTTACAAAGTAAGCGTCTACGTGAAAAGAAAAAAAAAACAAGTATGAGTTGTCAACTCATTCACTTGAAGTATGCATCAACGAAACCAATAGAAATAGAACACATGGCTAAATTAGGTTGTGGTACATTAAACACGGGTCGAGTTCGAATTTGACGTATATCTCGTTTCCGTTTTACAAATAACGAGGTTTCATCACTAAACTAGACATATGTTGGGTGTGGTAAAATTCGTGTTTACATATTTACGACACATTCTTTTATTTGTTTGTTAAAATGGAACAATCATGCATATTATATTACACAATTTAAGCCTGGTTAAGTCTATTTTCATGAGAAGAAAATAATCGAAAAAAGATGAAACGAAATTTAGTTTATAAAACAGAAGATAAACAAAAATGCACTAACAAGAAAGAAACATATCAAAACATTGTGATTTAAAAAAATCTTTAAAGCATTTGGAAACTATTGATGTTAAATGAAGATGGACCGAGTACAACGACAAATTCTCTTAAATAAGTACTCCGATAACAAAAAGGATAATCAATAAATTTAAAAAAATGTATAAACAAAAATTATTTCACTGAAATAAATTGTCAATCTAGTACTTCATATATGACAAGCGATGAAAATTTCTCTGAAATAAAGCATATGATTATATTTAACAAGAAAGAGCCAGGTTTTTCTCATTGTTGAAGGCCTTATAGTTGCCTATAATTGCTTACATCCACTTCATTTGAACTTTGGTGGATAGCTATCTCATTGGCAATCATACCACATCTTCTTATTGTTTTTCAGATTGAATGTTTTGATCCTGGAGTACCTGAATTCATCAAACTGATGAAAATTGTATAAAAATTGACTATTTTTGCATAAATTATTTCTTTGTAAATAATTCATTTTGGCTAAAGAATCTGTTACTTTCAGGATCTAAAAGTTCTACAAAATGTCAGCAAGAAAGAACTGAAGCTCAAAAAATAGCCAGGCGGCCAACAGCTGGGATTTTTATACCAGAATGTAAGAAAGATGGGTCTTATGTTGACGTTCAGTGTCATGCAGCTACAAATTATTGTTGGTGTGTAACCAAAGAAGGAAAACCAATTTCTGGTACTTCATTACAGGGAAAAAAGCCTTCGTGTAAAGGTACTTCATTACAGGGAAAAAAGCCTTCGTGTAAAGGTACTTCATTAAAGGGGAACACCTTAATGTAAAGGTACTCCATCATAGGGGAAATCCTTAATGCAAGGTACAATGTAATTCATAACAAGGAAAATCCTTTTAGTAAGGCTGCACATGGGGAATTAAATGCAAAGGTACCTCTTCACATAGAAAAGATCTTCATGCGAGGTGCTTTATTTAAGGAGAAAGCCTTCATATAACATGTAAAGGTGCTTCATCCAGAGAAAATCGTTCATGTTAGGTAATTCATTACATGAAAGAAAGTCTTATTATAAAAGGTTCTTTATTACATGAGAAGCATTCTTGTAAAGTATGTCATGTAACAGGGGAAAGTCTTCATGTAAAGTACGTCATGTAACAGGGGGAACGTCTTCATTTAAAGTACGTCATGTAACAGGGGGAAAGTCCATGTAAAGTACGTCATGTAACAGAGGGAAAGTCTTCATGTAAGGTACGCCATATAACAGGGGGAAAGTCTTCATGTAAAGTACGTCATGTAACAGGGGGAACGTCTTCATTTAAAGTACGTCATGTAACAGGGGGAAAGTCCATGTAAAGTACGTCATGTAACAGAGGGAAAGTCTTCATGTAAGGTACGCCATATAACAGGGGGAAAGTCTTCATGTAAAGTACGTCATGTAACATGGGGTAAAGTCTTCATCTAAATATAAAAAAGAAGATGTGGTATGATTGCCAAGCCAATGAGACAACTCTCCACAAGAGACCAAATGACACAGAAATTGACAACTATAGGTCACCGTACGGCCTTCAACAATGAGCAAATACCATACCTCATAGTCAGCTATAAAAGTACGCCATGTAACAGGGGGAAAGTCTTCATGTAAAGTACGTCATGTAACAGGGGGGAAAGTCTTCATGTAAAGTACGTCATGTAACAGGGAAAGTCTTTATGTAAAGTACGTCATGTAACAGGAGGAAAGTCTTCATGTAAGGTACTTCATTACAGGGGAAAAGTCTTCATGTAAAGTACTTCATTACAGGAGGTATTCCTTCATGTAAGATACTTCTTTACAGAGGAGAACGCCTTCAAGTAAGGTTCTTCATTACAGGCGGAACGCCCTCAAGTGATGTTCATTACAGGTGTACGCCTTCGTGTAATGAACTTCATTAGAAGTGAAACGTCTTTGTGTAAGGTACTTCATTACAGGGGGACGCCTTCAAGTAAGTTGCTTCGTTACACGGGGAACTTCTTCAAGTAAGGAACTTCATTACAGGGAGAAGTCTTCATGTAGGATACTTCATTACAGGAGGAATGCCTTCATGTAACGCACTTCATTACAGGGGGGGGACGCCTTCATGTAAGGTACTTCATTACAGGTGGAACGCCTTCATGTAAGGTACTTTATTACAGGTGGAAGCCTTCATTTAAGGTACTTCATTACATTCGGAACGTCCTCAAGTAAGCCTTCATGGAAGGTATTTCATTACAGGGGAACGCTTTCATGTAAGGTACTTCATTATAGGTTGAACGTCTTCATGTAAGGTACTTCATTACAGGGAAAACGCCTTCATGGAAGGTACTTCATTACAGGGAAAACGCCTTCATGTAAGGTACTTCATTACAGGGAAATCGCCTTCATGGAAGGTACTTCATTACAGGGAAAACGCCTTCATGGAAGGTACTTCATTACAGGGAAAACGCCTTCATGGAAGGTACTTCATTACAGGGAGAACGCCTTCGTGTAAGGTACTTCATTACAGGGGAAACGCCTTCATGTAAGGTACTTCATTATAGGTTGAACGTCTTCATGTAAGGTATTTCATTATAGGTAGAACGTCTTCATGTAAGGTATTTCATTACAGGGGAAACGCCTTCATGTAAGGTACTTCATTACAGGGGGAACGCTTTCATACAAGAACTTCTTTATAGGGAACGCCGTCGTGGAAGGTTCTTCATTATAAATGAAAACGCCTTCATAAAAGGGTATTTTATCATGAGGAAAAAGCCTTCATGTAAAAGTTTTTTATTCTTGTGGAAAATTCTTCATTCAGAAATACAGGTTATTTATTACAAGGGAAGGTTGCTGTTAAGAGGTAAGGCCAATTTCCCCTGTATTTGTTTCACTCAACGGTCAATCTCAGAAATTTGTTTAAATCTATTGAAATTTGAGTATCAAAGAGTCTTGTATATAGTATGCTTTAAAGCATTACCAACTACAAATTTAAATATCAGCGGTACTAATGGTGTTGAAGACATTGTTGCAAATTGTACATGTTTAGGCAAAATTTTGCACCGAAAGGCATCTTTAACCATAATGAATTAATACCCACTTGAAATACAACATACACCTTTACTTTACACTGGACATTATTAAACGACAATCAGCTAATCAATCAGAATAACTTTCAATATAATTTTTGTTTTGGTTGAGAACGTCTTACTTTTCAATTTGTTTGTAATTACTCAAATTTTGCTAAAATCTAGGTCATCTTAAAGCACTTATAATTTTGTCACATGTTCGAATATGCGCTAAAATATTGTTAAAACCTCAAAGTACACACGAACCATTGATATTGTGAAATTTAGTAAAGATTGAAGAACTTTTAGAAAAGGAAAACGGTATGAAAAAGTAATATAGTAAAAGAGCTTCATTGAATAGAGGGAAGATGTGCTTTTGAGGGCTTTAAGTTACAGAGCAAAAGCGTTCACAAACCTTTCCTATTAAGTCTAAACCTGTCCCAAGTCAGGAGCCTGTAGTTCAGTGGTTGTCATTGGTTCATAACGTTCACATTTTTTTTTTCGTAACTTGTTTTGTTTTGAACTATACCATTATTTTTCTCGTTTGAATTGTTTCGCATTTTTCATGTCGGGGCCTTTAATAGACGAATATACATATTATATTCACTGCATTTAAAATCTGGTGGACAGTTGTCTCATTGGAATCAAACTACATCTCCTTTATTCGTTTACACTGTGCTTACCACAGAAACTGGATGTGTTGTTTACATTTGGGATGTATAAAAACGCATTCCGGTCGATTAAAAATACTTAATTTTTGAAAATTTCAAGATTTTAAAGTATGTAAATTTTGATTTTAATAACTATGTTTGGTATGTAATTTGTACAACTTTTTCAAGATCTCTGAAAAACAATAGATTTTGTTGCCATTTTTCTTCAGACTACTTTTACTGATCAAGAACATTTGTTACCCTAAATACTAATTAATTTTTATCTATTTTATTAAATATTCTTGTTGTTGTTTTTGTGGTGTTGGGACACTTTTCAGATGTGTATTATATGTATTTGCTTATATACTGGTGTCTGTATGGAAAATTCTTTTCATTATTGGAACAAAATTCGATGGACTGTAGTAGTCTTGACTTTATGCAAACATGCTGCAAATGAAAAGGTGGATCGAACCAGTCTGAAAATAGTAGACTGCAATAATTGTTGGGAACCAAGTTTTTAATAATCTTATTCCACGCAAAGACCAACTTTTCTCGCATAATTTTATTTTAGCATATTTAGTCTCGCTCCTTCATAATAGAAAGGGGGGCCTCGGTGGCCGAGTGGTCTAAGTAGTTACTACTGTAATCACTAGCCAGTCAACACTGAGGTTGTGAGTTGGAACCCCGCTCGTGCGGGTGCACTCGACTCCAATCTTAATTGACTAGGATTGTCAGTTTTCCTATCGAAGGTCGGTGGTTTTCTCCGGGCACTCCGGCTTCCTCCACCAATAAAAACTGGCCGCCACGAAATAGCCCAAAAGCGGTGCTTAAAAGTGGCGTTAAAACACCAAAAATCAAATCAAATCAAATCATAATAGAAAGAAAGAATGTGGGGTACCATCCATGACACACTATCAGTACATGCACAGCATAAACAAAACAAAATGTACATTATTTGGATATTCTAAAACGGACTTATGCATTCCTGGTCATTTTAAGTATAAACAAGGGTCAGGGTGGGGTTCACAGCGTAGAAAATTATGGGCACGAAATGATCACATAAATAAAGGATAGAGAAAAAAATATCATACAAATAATTCAAACATTAAGCAAATCAATATAGAATAGAGAAAAATTACTTATAAAATTAAAAGAATACAGATAGACCCTCCGTTCCAGACCTTATCAATCCAACATTATATCGTTTTGACTTGTTTTGTCTCTCTTAATTCTGAACAAAATTCAAACTTGTTTAACTTGACCAAGATGTAAATATATAATTGTAAAAAAACAAGAACAATCGTTGCATCTTTCATATTTTGTATAACATAAACAAATTAATAAAACACAATCATATGTTATGAAAAAAACATATACTGTTACAGTTCTTTACTAATTCAATATAATTTTAATTTTAATTTTAGGCAAATCTAGAACGAAGAAATCATCTAGAAATAAAGATAGATCAAGAAAAAAGAAAGGTGAGTATCCCAAAATTGATTCATATCCGATTGAGAAACTCGTACCCTTTGTAATAGGTTTCATAACTGTTTAATATCGAGGGTAGTTTTGCTATGTAAAGAGCTGTTATATCGAGTCACTACGATAAACCATCGAAAAAATTCATGGCGAACAAGGGCACAAAATTGATTTTAAAATCCTGCAACAATGTATTTCAATGTATGACTGCAAATTAGTCAAATATTGTCAGAAATAATGTCAGACATAGTACGAACTCTATAGCATGTGCTTCTTGTCGTACGAATAAAAGAGGACATTGTTCTTATGTGTTGCTGTAACACCACTGTCCCAGGTAAGTGAGAGAGTTGAGCGCTTATAAAAATGTTTAAACCCACCACATTCTTTATGTGTCAGTCCTAAGTCAGGAGCCAGTAGTTTAGTGGTTGTTGTTGGTTCATGTCTGTCATACTTGCTTTTGGTAAATTGTTTTTTTTTTTTTCAAATTAGGCCGTTAGTTTTCTCAATTGAATTGTTTCATATTTTTCATGTTGGGGCCTTTTATAGCCGACTATACCGTATGGGTTGTTCTCATTGTTGAAGGCCGTGCGGTTACCTAGAATTGCTTACATTCACTTCATTTGAACGTAGGTGAATAGTTGTCTCATTGGCAATCATACCACATCTCCTTATTTTTATACGTTATGGTTGGTCCCACAAATTAAAGACGCTGAGTAGGATATCAGGTGGGTCTGTTCGAGTAAAACGCTTGCGCGTGTAACCTCTAAGCTACATGTACAAACCTGTAGTGCAAAGTGGCGAAGAATATCTGGTCGGTCTGTTCGAGTAAAAAACCTGCACGTATAACCTCTAAGCTACATGTACATACATGTAGTGCAAAGTGGCAAAGGATATCTGGTCGGTCTGTTTGAGTAGAAAGCCTGTACGAGTAACCTCTAAGCTACATGTACATACATGTAGTGCAAAGTGGCAAAGGATATTGGTTAGTCCTATTTGAGTAAAACGCTTGCACGTTTAACCTCTAAGCTAAACGTACATACCTGTAGTGCAAAGTGGCGAAGAATATCTGGTCGGTCTGTTCGAGTAAAAAGCCTGTACGAGTAACCTCTAAGCTACATGTACATACCTGTAGTGAAAAGTGGCAAAGGATATTGGTTGGTCCTATTTGAGTAAAACGCCTGCACGTTTAACCTCTAAGCTAAATGTACATACATGTGTGCAAAGGGGCAAAGGCTCCTTTTTTTGAAATGTTTGAATTTAAATAAGCATAAACAAATACAAAGTATTGCAGAAGTTTGTTTGAAATAAACTACATTTTATATAAAATTTTAGTACATATATTTTAGTTGTTCTTTGTTGGGTTTTTTGAAACAGTTATCACCAATTATCTCTTTTAAATATAAGTCGACTTTATGATATGTGTTAATTCTTCATATTTTTCATATGAACAAAACGTTTTATTTTGCAGCGTGCAGAAAATCAGATAGAGCTGAATTCAATAAAAATCTTATGCAAACTTTTATAAAAGAATATGAGCGAGCAAAAAGCTTGACAACAGGCAGCAGTGAGTATTTTGTATATATATACCATCTCATTGGCAATCATACCACATCTCCTTATTTGTATATGTAAATGGTCTTAAATCTTAGCGGTAATTTGTATTGCAAAATGGACAAGGTTTAACCTATTTGGGTTTGAACCTCATTAAATATATCCCTATTACCGAAATGAGTGGTTACTGGTGAACTGGAAGGGTAGAAAAGAAATAACCTCTTGTTACTGGAAGAGACCTTTGAATAATTGCATGGGGGGAGTGAACGAAAACAAAGATACCAGAAACCGTAATAACACAGTAAAGAAAGTGGGGTTTTCCAGCAAGTCTGTATATTACAACGTGATTGGCTCTTTTCAAAGTGTATCAGTTACTGGTACCTTGTATCAGTTTCCGTCATTGTCAGAACAGAAACTAAAGTAACTCCTATTTTTCACAGTTTTCACAGTTGATTATTTGATTTTAGTGTTTGCGGAATATTGTCAGAACAGAAACTAAAGTAACTCCTATTTTTCACAGCAAGTTGATGCTCTTTTAATTTTGTTGATTATTGTCAGAACAGAAACTAAAGTATATTTTTCAAACACTCCACACTTTTATTGATTTTGGTGTATGCGGGAATGTTTCCGTCATTGTCAGAACAGAAACTTTTCAAAGTAAAAACTCCTTTTATTTTTGGTGTATGCGGAATGTTTCATTGTCAGAACAGAAACTAAAGTAACTCCTATTTTTCTTTCACAGTTGATTATGTTATACACTTTTATTGATTTTGGTGTATGCGGGAATGTTTCCGTCATTGTCAGAACAGAAACTAAAGTAACTCCTATTTTTTCACAGTTTTCACAGTTGATTATGTTAACGACACTATTGATTTTGGTGTATGCGGAATGTTTCCGTCATTGTCAGAACACTGAAAACTGATTCAAAACCCACACTTTTATTGTTCTTGAAATGGCGGGAAGGATGAAACATGCACAAAAAGGGCACCGGTTTTGTTAAAATAAAACACTGAGAATGGCGGGAAGGATGAAACATTATAGAATGGTTTATGTGATGTATGACGTTATTAGAATATCTATAAAGTGAAACAATATTAATTAGTAGTAATAGAATGGTTGACATTTTCCCTTTTTCTTGTACGGTTTCCGATCACTCTAGTTTTCCCTATTTGTAGCGCCAATCGTCATTAAACAATTTGAATGTACATGACTTGGCGCTAAAAACTTCACCAAAGAAGCTAGCAAATATGTGTAACTTTCCGAGTATGTACCGACAGTGACTGCGCCGAAAGATTGCGCTTCGAAGGCGATGTTTACGGCCGTTTTTCATTTAAATTTCAAAAGAAAACAAACAAAAATGTAAATCAAATTATTTCCCATGTCCAACACATATATATAGTGTTACGTAACCTAACAGATGTTTGTCTATAGGCACTTATAGTATCATTTATATACGAGGATAACAATTTAAGTTTATTTATTTGTTTTTACAATATGCATAAAGATATTTGTATGCGACAAATACGTTTATTATTCATAAATCAACGTTAAAGCATCGTTTTCCCTATAGGAAGAAAATACTTTGTAGGTTACTGTACTGCAAAAAGAAAAAAAGAAAATCATCTAAATTTATGATTATACACGGTATGCACATCATGTCAATTTTTTTTTTTTTTTTACATATTTTAGTGATAATTTTCAAACAATTGCCAGTGGTGGATCTGTTAATTGTTTTAATGGACAGATTTTGAAAAGGGAAGCTTTGTTCATTTAACCAATAAAAAACTTAAGCACACAAATTGACACAAAATTTAGATGAGTACCAAATAAAAAACACGCTGTTTAAACTCAAGTTGAAAAACTGTATCACATGGGATGCAAAGTCCACTTTTATTTGATATTTTTTGGTAGATTTGAAATTAAAGATTTTAACTGAAGCTTAGTTCAACTGTTGTATTAAAGAGTAGTATCATTCCAACTAGTAGAATTATAGAACTTTTGCTGAAAATAGTAATAAGAGAGTCAAATACGGTTTCTACTGATCATGTGATAGGAAAAGGTCCAGCTTGAACATGACAAAATAAATTTTTACAATGGAATAACTTCACTTCAGTTTTTTAAATGTCTGTGTTAAAATGATTCTGATTTTTTCAATGTTTTTAAAAATTGTTAGGAGAAAGAGACCACAAGACAAACAAAATTTAATAATTTTACTTATATTTCGGCAACTTCATAAATATCAGGGTCGACACTTAACTCAAGTTCTCCGTAAGGGTAAGCAATTCCTGTTTAGAATGACACGTGTCTTTTGCGCTCCTGACATTTTAAAATTAAAATCCGGTCACAAGCCGATGGTAAAAAGAGGGAAAGGATTTTTCAGAATCTCTGTAGCATATGCATTGTTATCTGCAAAACAGATTTTCCGCAACTGCCATAAAAGTGATTTTAACAGATTCGAATCGATTGGATTTTAAACAAGATTATCTTTTTCTTAATAATTTTCAGTGAAAAAAATAAAAAATGAAATATTCTTAAAAAATGTCTTTCTAATTTTTCAGAAACAGAGGATTCTTTAAATAATTCAGATAATTCACGTGAGAAACGTGTTGCTGAGTGGAAGTTCTCAGAACTAGATAGAAATAAAGACAATAAATTAAGACGAAAAGAAGTTCGTTCTTTGAAAAAAATGGTCAAAAAAGTAATTAAGCCAAGGGCATGTGCAAAAACATTTATTTCATACTGTGATTATGATCAAAATAAACGGATAGAAAAGGGAGAATGGACGTCGTGTCTCGGTGTGGATTTGAACGGTAAGTACATACATGTATGCAAAATTCAACTTTTTTCTTAATGAGACAACGAGTCCAACTTACATTATTATTAGTGCTGAAATCAACATTTGCCTCCTTTTGCTTCATACAGTTGATTTATATTTTGTTCAAATAGTCACGAATTTCAACTATCGGACTAGACAAAACACAATTACCCAATGCGAACGCTATCCTGCAGGTAATGTGATGATCAAGTCATTAGGAAAAGGTGTGCGAAACAAAGTACTATTTTAGAAATATTTTTTTTATGCATGTTCTGTTGATTGTCAATTAATTTTCTTACTTTACTTATGATGAAGTTGCTTTAGATATATGCCTTAGAGCTAGTTTGATACGCTTTAGAGCTTGTCTAATACGCTTTGAAGCTTCACATGGTGTGAATGCTTGTCTATTTTTGAAATAACACCAAGACCTCTTACTTGATGTCTTCTCTTTTTGTTTCACTGTATGCTTCTAAATTCTATTCCTTTAAATTTTGTGGACCCCCTTTTTAGAGACGATGAAAATCCTAATGATTCATAAAAGTTGACTTTTGAGTAACAAAACGATAACCTAATGCATGATTCTATTAACTAGTGTATGGTATATCAAATGGCGCTTCATGTTTTGGTGTCTGCACGGCATTTTTATTTAACTTGTTTTGCAGTTAGAAATGAGCAAAAAATCGATTTTTGTCCAAATGATTAGTAAAGAAAAACAATATCAGGATTTATACAGATAATTCGAACAATTATCCTACAACTAACTTATAGGGATCTTTGCCAAAGTTCAATTATTTTGAAAATTTTTAGCATGCATACCTTATCTTCATACTGGTTTTTCCCGTTATTTAGGTAACAAGGGAAGAACAAGACAGGAAACCAGTAAGTTATATTTTCCTTATTGTTATAATGATCCCATACTGTTTTACTAGATGTTAGTATTACATTTATCAGACTGCGAACGGCCTCAGTAAGAATATGTTACTAAAATACAAAAATAGTCCGTTCATTTCTATTATATATAGATTTTTTTTAAAAGACATCCATTTCCTTACAATTTGTAAAAACTTCTATTCTTTTAGAAATAACATAATAACATTGTTTGTTTTGAAATTCTAATTTATAAAGGTCAAATTTATTTCTATATTCAAAACGGGAGAGTCGTGCAAAATTTAGAGTATTTTTTACCTGCCCAAGGCTTGTATTGTGTTATTTAAACAACATTTTAAATTAAGAGTTGTCATATAAAATTTTATAATTTTAGACATTTTTATTTCAGTTTAACATTTTTCATGTATCTTGTGTAACATCTGATTTCATATCTGTTTCTTTAGTTGCTTTATACCTTACTTATTAAAATCCATCAGGGTCTTATTTGGGTCAACATAAAAGATAATTAAGGACCAAAAAATTTAAATAAAAAAAAAATGGAGCGGTTAAATAAAAGAATAGAGAATAATAGGCTTCAACTATGAAAATGACTAAGATTATTTCTGTATAAGTAGATTGTGTTCAATTAAATTGATTTAAAGTAGCAAATTAACCTTCCTAAAGTTAACTTTATTTGATTAAAATACTAGAAAATACTGTAAAAGTATTTTTTTGTACATGTAAAGTATCTTACATCATGTTATTAACATTCAATAATAGTTATAATTTACAAATAGGTTTAACTAATTTATAGTATTTTAACTAATGCAATATTGTATATTTGAAAGTACTTCAATGCAAGTAATTATAATTTTGTATGATTAAAATTTCCATTCAAGTAATTTAAGCATATTACCAATCTTTATTAAGCTAAAATTAGGTTAAATGTTACCATTTGATATTGTCAATTAACATTGATTTAGTATTGAAAAAAAAGTAGCATTACAATTGCATTTATGAATCCTGATGAATAGTCTAGGTAAAATTATCAAATTTTCATTTTCAATTCTAAAGCTTTATATGTAAAAGTTCATTTTCAAGTTTATCAATTAATAAACTGAAACATTCTAAAGCTTCATAAATTGATTACTGTTTACAAAAATCGTAACTTTAATCTCATGATTCACTTTATCATTATGATAATATTTATCATATTATGATTTTAAATAATTTTAAATTTGTAAACTTAAATTTAAAATAACTAAATTGTATAGTATGATACATAAGATAATTTATATTTATACAGTGCTTAAATATCGCATAAGATAAGATTTACTTAGCAAATTATATTTATATTAATGTACTATGTACTAACTGTAAATTTAATAAATTTCAAAATTATGTAATATAAATTTACAGCATATAATAAATGTTGAAATTTCAAATATGAATTTAATCATAATTGAAATGATGAATAAATCGGATCAATTTTAACATTATGTACTTATAAATCATGTCAATAAACTGTTTAATCATATTTATACTCGTGAATAAATATATTATATCTTTATGAAAGATTTTTACTCAGTTTGAATTTAAAGTCATTGACTAAATGTAAATCATCTTTTAATTACGTATAATGAATATACAATATTTAAAGAAATCTTTAATTGAACATTATAATTTTACATACGTATTAAGATTGTTAAATTAATTCGTTCATCAATTACAAATGATTTATATACAAGACATCGATCTAATAAGTTTCATTTATAATTCAGAACTGTTATTCATAATAAGTATCATATAAATTTTAACTTTTAGTGTATTCGTATTGAATTTTGAAATATCTCTATTGCATCTTGAATTGATTTGAATGATCTTTGTACAGTTTACATTTATAGTAAATATATGACATATATTTTAAATGAATATATAAATTAAAATTGAATATAATATTGAGGAAATGTAAAATGTGACATTATACATATATATATTATGTAATGATTTGAATGATAGCATGAATTTAAATGATTAGATTAACAAAATAGATACAAACAATATAATTTAATTTTAAATGATATTATTTGAATGATCTTATTGTGATCATTGATTAATTCTATAAGCTATTAATAGAATTTCAAATTAATATAATCATGTAATTTTATAATATTTGAAATAGTCTATTTAAATTTATAAAAACTTATTGCATAAATTTTTATATTATATTGATTAGCAAGTAATATTTTGTTTAAATTAACAAAAACGTAACTAATAAAAAGGTAGTTAACTATGATATATTTCAGAACTAATAACTATAGGTTGATATGCTAGCATTTTTAAAAGTTTTAACGATATGTTATATTCAAACATGTCAAAATAGTATTTAGTAAAATTTAATTAATTTACATAATTCTTAGTTATAAATATATTGATTCATTTGTAAATTTAAAGACAAATGGAACTCAGAAATTTTGTAAGAGGTAAAGTAAAGAGCATAAGTATAATTGATCACTTAGAAATCTTATTCTCTTGAATGATTTTAATATACGTACTGATCTTATGTATCAAAGGTATTCAAAATATGTCAAATTAACATAAAGGTTTAGATCAATAGTACTCGATGATTTCAAATAATAGTATCATGAAAAGAGTTATAATCGTAAATTGGATTCTTAATTTTATAGTTTAGTGCATACAAAATTTGAATTAGATACAGATTTGAAGTAATTAAATATTTTCAATAATTCTGTAAATTTCGGTAAGATAATTGTCTTCAAGAATACAATTCTAAGTATTCAAATTAGATAATGCTTTTTAAAGTTAAGCGTAGTAGTATTACTGAATTATCATAAATTGATATAGAATAAGGATCTTGCTATTAAAATTATATCTATGTAATGAATTAAAAGATTTTTACAGTTAAGCTATTAAGTATCTATAAAATCAATCTAGTAAGTAGTTATAATAAGTAATCTGTAGTATGAATTATACTTATACTATAATTTCTAAGATATATCGATATAATTTAAAGAATGATTGAATAAGCATTTATTTATGAATTCATACATTTGAAAAAGTCATCATAGGTACCTTAAAAATATCTTATAAGTTAATAAGTTTATTGTCAGAAGTTCTAATATACATTAAGTATTCATGTATTACATGCTATAAGAGATTATAGAGTAATCATTAAAGATCTAGAATTAAAGTAAAAACGATTAATTGTTTAAATCATCAGAATCAGGTATCAATTGTAGTATATAATTGTCTATGCAAAAATAAGTTTATGATAACTTACTAAATTTATAATAATTTAGTTAATTGAAAGATTAGATTTAAGATTGATTAATTAATATCATGTATACAAATTTAACTAGTTATAGTTATCAATGAATTCATATATAATAGCTTAGATTAAAATAGTATTAAGTTTATGATACATAACATAAATTTAATTAATATTGTTAAATCATGGAATAGTAGTTTTTAGAGATTTAAAGTAATTTAAATAAGACTTCATATAGAATATGATTAAATTAAGTCTATATATCAAGTAATTAGTCATCTTAAATTAATTTACATTTAATTATATTCATGTAGATGATTTATAATGATTATAAGAATCAGTTATCTTTAGAACTTGATATCTATTACAATCTATTATGTTAGCATGTTACATCATTAAGTTCTAATATTTTAATTTAAACTATTTAAATATTGTATTAAAATTATAATTATTATAATGCTTTACATTACTTATAAGGATTAACTAAACTTTTAACATATAATGTATTTGTAGTAACTTTGAAATAAGTTACTGAGTTAACAATTAAGTTATGTAGTTTGCAAAGTAAATGTGAACGTCTAAAGTGAATTCGAATATAACTATTCATACAGAATCGATATTATTAATAGTCTTTCGAAAGTATATATGAATTCGTAATGATACTATTAGAGTAGTGAGTACATGTAGAATCTTATGATTCTGAATTTTGAACTATTAAATCTCAAAAGTACGCGAAAGGACTTCAAGCATTCATAATCAAAATTCATGAAGATCTTCATACTATATAAGACATACAAGTATATATAGAACTCTTAATGTTTAAGAAATTTTCAATAATAGCATATAAATAAGGAATACAAGTCATTATACTCAGATAGAATTTGTAAAAATATGAGTTAACTAAAATTTTAATTTTGTTAATTTGAATTCATTAAAGTTAATGTAACATTGTATTTCGCATATCAATATTTGTAACGTAATGAACTTTATAAAATAGTTCATGAGTATCTAAAGTAGTATGTGAATAAAGAATTTAATGTAAATATTTTCAAGATTTATCAATCGTCTTTAAATTCATTCAAGGTTCGATGTAATATGTAGTGAAGTATAAAATGTAGAATAGAATAATTCAAAAGCGTTTAAATCAATTAAATTATCATGATTAGTAAGTTTAGCTCTTACAGGAAAGTACACTATTGTTAACACTCAGTAATTGAGTTATGTTAAACTTGTAGTAAGTTTAATATGAAATAATTATCTGAATGTTCATTAAACGGCTCAAGAATTTATCGTAATTGTATATATTAGGAACTTTATAGTAACGATTGATTTGAAACGGTTTCTATAATTATTAATTCTTTTACATATCGTACAATTACTCATAAGTTAGTCTGATACATAGTGAGTTACTTCTGATCGAAATATTTAACTTTAATTCATTAAATTTGTTTGATTACATTCAATATTCTTTAGAGAACTTATAATGATGTAATTTAACGAATATTCACGATTAAGAAGACTATGAAGTTGACTTATCTTATCAACATTAATTTATTGTCAATACTTTAAGGACTCATGTTAGTATTATACATATTCAGACCTAGAGTATTGTACGCATTATGATTAGTTAATATTTTGAACGTTTCTCTAAATCTTGAAACTTAAAGTGGTTAATTCATACATATATTAGAAGCTTGCACAATTTACACCATTATGAAATTTTAGATGAAACTATTATTGGTAAACATTTAAGTCATATTGGAAATTATTGGTATCTAGTATTACTTAATAAATACTTATAAGTACTTCCACTAAATTATGTTGATAGTGAACATTATTTGATATAACTTCATTTAAACATAGTCTTTAAGTATTATTTAAAATGTCACTTACTGCATATATATTAATTAGAAATGATAAGTTCATAGAGTTCAATTTAAAAGCTCTATGATCCTAAGAGTTCGTGAAAGTATATATCGTACAATAGTTATGAAATGAAAATTTTATGTCAATTCATTACATAGAAATCGATATCAGAATTGTGTTGTAACAATCTGTATATTTAACAATCGGTATAGATTACTTTAAATAACACATTGTAATACAGACAAGTTTGTATATGTGTTTAAAGTTTAATAATATTTCATTGTAATGTTTATTAAGATGACAATTGTTCTTAATACTATTTAACTCGATAGTATTCTAAAAAATCTATTAATAGGACGAAATTAACATAACAGAAGTAATCGACAATCAAGAATTCAACTATTATAAAATTGTTGTTTGGAAATTCTACAAATGAACATTCTGTAAATGTAGTGAAATCGACTAACTAAATAGTACAGTCGAATATCAAAATTGTAAATCTATTTTACAAAAATTAATATCATGTAAAATGATTTAAGACAATTAAATAGTACATGTAAAGAATGAATTCGAATGCTTAGCAATACATGGAGTCATACGTATGTAAAGAATCCATGATAGTACCTTACAGGACACAGTTTCATGTATTATGTTGTATGATAACTATCAATGTAAAAATTTTAGATGTATAAAGCATACATGAATACATTGCTTAAGACTCTTAGTGAATTTAGCTATTAAATATTCTTAAAGTTGGACTATCTGAGTAAATGATCATTGCCATAATTCGTTAAAATGACATTTACAAGTAATCTATGTAAGGAAAAGCTTATTAAAGTATATGAAAATTTCAATTAAACTTCACATGAGAAATTAGATTATATCATTACAAGTGAAATTTTAATGTAACTTATAGTAATCAAGAAATGGTTTACCGAGAGAAGACCTATTCTAGTAATTCTTACAGTAACTCAAAGATTCTTATTCTGGAAGTTCTAAGATCGTAATGAATTCATTAAAGGACCTTAAGTAAATTCGTTAAAGTTCATCTATGTACAGTGAACTTCTAAAGTAAGGAATCATTGTAAAGAAAGTCACATTTATCAAAGTTGTACATGTAAAGACTTCATTAAGGTACAATCTGTAGGAAGTCTCATAGGATTAATGTACGTTAGCATAAATACTTCATTGAGGTACTCATTATTATGAGAAAGTTTCAGTCATGTGAGAGCATTTATAGTATGTCGTTACAGTGAAGTCATGTACAATTACGTCTGGTATTAACAGGAAAACTATCTAAGTATATTAAGAAAGTTATTCATGAAGGCATCAACAGTAGTATGAAGTACTTCATAGGTAAATAGCCTTAAGAAGTAGTCATTACATATCAGGGAAGTCCATGTAATTCAGTAACGTTCATGTAAGTCTTAGTAAGCTAAGAGTCTTAGTGATAAAGTCATAAGTAGACATTGTAAGTAGTATGAGAAGCTTCATGTTAAGGTACAGCCTATGTAACGACGGAAAGTCTTCATGTAAAATACTTCTTTATTAAAGAGAAAGTCTCATGTAAGGTACTTATTAACATAGCATCTTAAGTGTAACATGATACTTCATGATGAAAATCTTCAGTAAATATACGGCGTAAAGGACCTATATTTAAATGTACAGTAACGTAGTAAAATGTACTCATGAAAGACAAGTCTTCAGAGACAAAGTATATCATGTAAAGATCTATACAAAATACGTCTATGAATAACTGAAGTTAATGAATACTCATGTACAAGAAGTTCATTAAGATCTTAAAAATCATGTAAACGACATGATCAATTACTTCTTAAGGAACTTATTAAGAAACAGTACTTCATAAGTAATTATTCATGAACTAAGTAGATCTTCAAGTTTAACTGAATAAAGTCATTGATGATTAAGCTTCAATGTAAGACATCTTCGATAAGACGCTTACAAGAAAGCGTTTCTTATCAGGAACTCTTCAGTAAGGACTTCATTAGAAATTTCAGTAATACTTATTCAGGAAAACGCCTCATGTAAGTCATAAGGTGAAAGCTTCTGTAAGTACTTCATTGAACGGTAACGCTTCTGAAACTTTCAGGGAACGCTTCAAAGTTTATCGTACAAGCATACGTCATTCAGAGGTAATTCTTCATGAAGTCTTCATTACAGTTTATTCATGTAAATTTCTTTCATGTAAAGTTTCTTCAAGATTTCTACAGGATACTTCATGTCAGAGAATTCATAGTTAACTTCACTAAGAATAGTACAGTAGCCTCATAAGGCTTCAAAATCCTCAGAAGTTCTAAGAACTATGCTATGGAAGCTTTTAAGGTAGCTTATAAATTGCTTCATTATACGGTAGACTTCTTCAAAGTATGTAAAGGTACTTCATTTCGAGTTCATGTAATACTTCATTATAGGAGAATCTTCTTAAGATTCTTACAGGAAAGCTTTGTAGTACTTCATTACGAGAAGGTCACTGTATATAAGATAGCTTTTAAGTAGCTTCATTACGAATTTAATGGAACTCTATAGTACTTGATGGAATTGCATTATATAAGGTCATTCATCAGAAGACTCTTAGAAATATTAGGGAGGGGATTGGGCGAGATAATAGTTGTCAGTCAAGGTTTGCTTTTGTATATAAACATAAACAGTTATTGTAACGGTATGAATGCACACATTAGCGTAAAAATTCAGCTGGTCTTAAAAGTTCAGTATTTAATAATAAAGTTTTGAAAACGACTAAAAAAATTAAGTATTGCCATAAGAACATGACCTATTTGTCCCTCTTTTCCAACGACTGTGAGGTATATATGTTTACTATACGCGCCAACAATAGCTTTAACTCAAACACTCTATTATTTTATTTTATTTATTATATGATCTGTACCTTCAATCTACTGAAAGACATTTCGTTACCTTTGACTTTTATATTGAAATATTTGGAATATACAACAGACGCGACTGGTTAGTGATTTGAATGTAATCTTATAACAAGATCAAAACAGAATTTCCCCTTTCTAGTTATAACGAATTTGGTAAAATAATCTCTTATCATTTATTTATAGTTAAATTTTCATAAAATGTTCACAATATTTAACAGAATGATAATGCTAACGAAAACCTATGGACAACAAAGTATTCACAAATATAGAAAGAATGGAAAGGTTAAAAAATATGATAATTGTCAATTGGGCATTGGACATAAACACCGTTTTTTTGTTGTTGTTGGATATATTAATGGTTTCATTTTCTTAGTTTATAGTTACAATATCTGCTGTATAGAAAATTATAATCTATGAATCGTTGGCTCGTATTTCCCCAATATATGTTTACATCATACATGAAACAGCAACTATAGCATTGAGCTATTGACCAGACAGATAACAGTTTACTCGTGTTTTGTTGCACCTGATTGCAGTAGCTAAAGTGACAAAATGTTTATATCGCAATTTGAATTCTTTTACAGGAAGTACACCAACGTGACATATAAGCTGACGTCTGTGTTACATTGATATATCAGATTTTTTCTTACAAATCAATTGTTTTCCTATATATCAATCATTTTCAAATATTTCAAAACTACATCCACTCCATATATAATTATACCCCGCTAAAAGAAGGAAGTAAAAAAATATACTGGTAAACCTCTTTCTATTCGTGCGCTCGTCTGTCCATATCATTTGAGTTTTGTTATTTTAACAACTTACAAGTCATAGCTTCTTGATTTATTTCAACAAAATTTATTTGGGTATGCCATACCGTGTGATATATATTTCTTTCCTTTGAAAGACTTTAAAATTGGTATTTGTTGCTTCTCCGCAAAGCACGCGGCATTAAGGAGTAAGACCAAAGACTGATCGGCTTGAGTCAGAATAATGTGTCCGAGTAAGGTGATATGTCTTCCTGCGGACTGTAACCTTGTGAGCTAGCACTTTAAAATCCGGCTCAGCGTGTAGGTCTAATACAAAGGAGTGTTAATAGTCTTTTAACATTAACATGTTCTCGTCATGAATATGCATATTAATTTGCCGTTGGACGTTAAGCAGCTATCCATCATCATCATCATCATCGTCATCGTCGTCGTCGTCAACATCTTTCCTTCGATCTTTAACTTTCGGTTTGCCGAAAACTTAAGCGGGTGTTTAATTAGTGAGCAACATCACTCAGTATGTTTTATATATTTAAAGTATAATCATTCATTTAATTTGATCACTGTTTTCGACTATTAGGCAAGCGGGTGAATAAATTCACTTTTTGTGGCCATTGCCTTTTGAATAAAAGAAGTGTGTATTTAATATCTTTGTAAAAAATGCATTACTCTATGATTGACCACTAATGACAACGGTTCCTTTCCAGAAATGTACTGAAGGTAGGCGGTGTAAACACAACCCCTGACGGAGCTGTCGAATGGAAATTTAGGAAGTTAGATTCTAATTCAAACCTTGTAAGTATAAATAGTATACAAAGGAGAAGCGAAAGATACCAAAGGAATATTCAAACTCATAAGCCGAAAAAGAACTGAAAATACAAAGACATATAACAGTAAACACAAACACAACATAGAAAACTAAAGACGGTCAACGATCTGGTGATGGCGTCCGTAAAATATTCGAAGGGATAATTTCAACTTCACCACTCAGAACTCTTGGTATAATAGCTTCCTTGTTGGCAGGAACTCTCTATGAAGGAAATCATGATAGAAAATGCAAGCTCTGGAATATCGTATAAACTAGGGATATATACTCCATATATATGCAGGCGCTGCTGGAATGTTGCTGGTTAGAAATGGGAAAATCACAAATGGGAAGCTGAAATTATCTCTTTCGTCGTAAAGGTTAATTATTCTCAACCGTTTCTAGATCTAAGTCAAGATATGAGGCAGACTTCACTGCATGTATTGTATCCTTTATTTCGATGGGATAGATGCATTGAACATATTCACTTAATTTGAATTATTTAGTGAGAGGACATCACATTTATAGTGGAATATAAAGATAAAGGGTAATGATAGGATTAACTTAACTTTCATAAGTGCATTGTAAATCTGATTTAGTTTAAATCATTTATTTCAATATTATTGACTGTTTGAAGATAGAACCATGGAGACAATAGTCCTTTGGTCATTTTGTTGTTTCTAATTATCTTACATCCTACATTTTCTTATTATCTATGCATTTCTCATGACAAGTTAAGCAATAGTATTATAGCGATTGGTTGAAGATCTGTTGGTTATTTGTAGGTTTTAGAACGCAAGGAGCTAAAGACACTCCGAAAACAAATCCCGCAAACAAAAGATACTAGACGATGTAGGAGAAACTTCATACGATATTGTGATGAAAATAAAGACAGAAAAGTATCTAAAAAAGAATGGATTGGTTGCATGGATACTTCAGGTAAGGTTATGAAATCAAGCAGGTGTAATCACCAGGGACGACCAGTGTGGATGAAATGTTCATTTCGTCTGTTGATAGCAAGGCGTATTTATTTTAACTTTTGTACACAACTATTTCCTGCATTTCCTGCATATTGTTAGACAGAATATTCAGTTTCATCTTGTCTTTGGCAAGAGATGACCAGGCAAGAATAATCTTTTTTTCAAAATACCACCCCCAGAATATCAAATGATTATCCCCTATTATCGGTATGTACAGAATAAGTTTTGTATTATTATTGTATTCCGGTGGATTCCTTCTTAGGGGAGCACCCTTATTACGAGTGCAACTGTTTATCTAGAAAAATTGATATTCTTCGAAGTCTCATCAAGGTCTGTTGTAAAGTGCCTACTAGTTAGACCTTTCAGAAGAGAGTGCTCGGAATAACATTTAAAACAGACGGCTTATTGACCACCTACGTTAGAAAAATGTCCAGATTTCGCTTTGAAAGTATCGATATCAAACAGTGTTTAAGTCTTGGAGAGCATGGTTAACTTGTATTTATAAGTTGACATTGACTTTTGAACTACCTTTCAGTAACGCTCAGTACTGCTTAACTGGTACTTTGTGTGTTGTGTCTTTTTGGTGTTAAGGGAGCTACCATTTGATTTTGATGGGGAGGGAGGGTCTAGGATGAAATTTGGAAAAAAAAGGCAGGACAAATTTGGAAAAAAAGGACAGGACAGGAGTTTTGAGTAAAAAAAAAGGCAGGATGAGCAACTTGGCAAAAAAAAAAAAAGGCAGGATGACAATTTATGTAAAAAAAGTCAGGATAAACTAATAAAAAAAGGCAGGACCGAATAGAGTGAAAAATAAAAAGGCAGGACAGAGATTACAACTAAAAAAAAATGCAGGACAAAAATTTTCATCCTAGCCCCCCATAAAAATCAAATGGTAGCTCCCTAAGTGCGGATCTGATGAGTTAACAATTTCCAACTAATAATTACAGTTTGTTCTTTTGTTAAATTGTGATGTCACACCATTGTCTTTCCAAGGGGAGGGTTTAGCGTTCACAATCATGTTTAAACCCGCCACTTCCTTTATCTGCCTGTACCAAGACAGGGATAACAGCTCTAATCGTGTGGTTGTCGTACTACGTTGGTTTTATCTTTTTAATTGATTGTTTCAAACTTTATCCTGCCAGGCTCTTGTATAGCTTAACTATTAAACTGTATGATGTTTGAATGTTGATAGGTGTACGGTGACATGCAATTTTGTTCCTATCGTTTTCCCTTGCGCTCAGATGGATACCTGTCTCATTCGCAATCATATCCCATCCTCATATTTTTATATTCAAGGCGAAAAACGTGATGTATTCATCCCCTTTCAAGTCCCCTTCAATGCAATTTCTATTTACTAGTATGCGTTCCTATGAAATGAAAAGTAACATATCTGGTTGTATATTAGTCTTGTACACACATTTCCTTCATTATTAACAATGCATCATTTATTTGACATGAATTATCATTAATACGGTCATAATTACAAATTAACTGTTTAGAAGGCTTTGAATTTTTCAAAATACTAAGGATGTTCTACCCCAGGAATTATTACAGATTACCTTAAGTTAGCTCTATTTGGCAAAATCTTTCGGAAATTTGGGTCACAGTTGTTTTTTGTTTCGTTTGATGTGTTTGAGCATTTGATATTAGCATTTAATAAGGGACTTTCCGTTTTGAATTTTCCTTGGAGTTCGGTATTTTTGTTATTTTACTTTTCAACTTCGTACTTTATTTGGCCTTTTAACTTTTTTTATTAGAGCGTCACTGATGAGTCTTTTTGTAGACGAAACGCGCGTTTGGCATACATACATTTTAATCCTGGTGTATACGACTATATACATGATATTTTAAATAATAAAAGTATATTTAAAGAAAGATTGATTGTTGTTTACATTACGTCCAGTGGCAAATATGTCATGCATATTCAGGACATGATCAAAGATAGTTCTAAAATATCAATAGATGGGCTTATTTCAGGATGAAGTTTTGGACTGCTCTTGGAAAAGATGGTCACTATATTTGATATGGACCCCTCAAAAAGTAATTGAGAAGAAGTCTTTGCGAAGCATTTTTGCCACATGAGGCATCTGATTTAGCGTCCCCATTCCAGCCGGACGTGTCTGCTTATTTTTACATCCAACACGGCCAAAATGGGCGAATTCATCATGCAGAGAAACTTAAACCAATTTCTACACCCCTGGATATTATTTTGTTGAAGAGAGTTTTCAATAACATATAAGTTTGTAAAGCTGATAACTAAAATCAAAAATATTTCTCATCCCACTATTACAGTTTATGTTAATTAGTCACAATGAGATAATGCTGAATTCTATACTTTTTGTTTTGATGATAATCAAACTTGTGTATTTTTCGAAATTAGCAGGAGGACAAAGCATTAAACTGAACCTATGTAAAAGGAATCCAAAAAAATGAAATATGAACTCAAATAAAAGGATTGATCATGGATTGGGGAGTTCAAAAGCCAAGATGTAGAATCAAATAACAAATGTTCATTTCCATAAAAAAAGGCACAATTCAACAATGCAACTTTATTACTTGTAAAGTATGTTGCGCAGTCTCAACAACTTTTTGTAATGACGTATGGATGAACTGGAACGACTAAAACAATGACGTTCTACGTCTGGACCAATCGGAACGGTCAAAACAATAACGTTGTACGTCTGAACTAATCGGAACAACCAAAACAATAACGTTTTACGTCTGGACCAATCGAAACTGTCGAAACAATAACGTTCATAGCATCTTCGTAATGACGTATGAACCAATCGTATTGACGAAAAAAATAACGTTCAACGTCTGGACCAATCGGAACGATCAAAACAATAACGTTAACAGCATTTCTGACTTGGTCCGCTGTGTGTGACAAATACATCTTTCTGTCGGATATATGTAGTTTGTTAACAATTTCGGCAAGTCTTAAGAAAGCAAAATCTACATTTATGATCAGATAATATTAACGAATGAAATTATATTAATTAGTTATTTTTTTCTATTACCAGGTAGTTCTGGTTTAATTACAGAAGATCCTAGACGAAGAGGTCCTAATCCTTTTAGCAATATTCTGAGACAAAGCTGACAATAAAGACTAGGAACTTTCATACATATCTGTGATATATAATATAAGATTCCAATGTGATGAACAAAAAACAGCATACGGTGTTGGCAAGCAAACACTATTACTTCGCCTACAAATCCATTTGTTAAATATCATTATAAATTATAGCATCATTGCGTCACTGTTTGGATTCATGGGAGAAATATGTAATCCTGTTGTTCATCACATTAACTATGTATTTGTTGAGAGATAATGTTAATCGTCTGATGAGAAATATTATGATATTTCCGACGGATAATTGCTGTCTGATATGCCAAGGCTGGTGGTGCCTTTAATGAAATGGGTAATTACATATTGAGTGATTGTCAGCTCCTGTTTCCTTCAAATCTCTTAAATTACGCAAAATCTCGCGGTGTTTTATACTCCTAAAACAATAATGTCTGTTAGAATTTTCATCAGAACTGACTTTGAAATTACAAACACACAATCATTAAAATATAAACAAAAATTAATGTAATTAGTTTAAGTATCAGAACTCTGATATTTTGATTATTATTTCATCACCAGACTGAAACCTGATTAAGATAAATAAATCTCTACAAAATTGTTGTAGAAAAGGTGTGGCTATAAGTGCAAAATAGATATACGCTAAGTGACTGATAAAAATCCAAGACTGTTCACATTATTGTATCATACATCTTTGCAACTCCTCCTTTTATATTCATTGTACCACAATTTTTGTCCAGCAACACCATTTAAAGTGATAGTTTACGTAAGTTATTGTTCTTAGATATTGGATAAAATATTTACAAATCTTGTTAAATAATTTTCTAACACCCCTCCCCTTTTCCCCTTGGCCTTTCAATTAAACAAATCGTTAACAAAAACAGGCAACTTCTTCCCGTTAAAATGAAATAGAGTAAGATCAAATCTTAGAATCTTAACACGGAACAGTCAATTTTTATCTAAAATACTTAATATGGTTCACATTGTCTATTTTAAAGTTGTAACTTATAAAAAAAGCCGTTGTTTTAATTTCTTATTGAGAAAATAAATAAACATTTTTAGGTTATAAAATATCCATATGTATATTTTATATTAACATATACATGTTGATTATATTTCACTGCAATCTTTGTACATATGTATAGTTGTTGTATGTCTGATAGATTGTAAATTGTGGAATAATAAAATGCAAACTGATGCTCAGTTGTTTTCCTATATAAAAATGATAGGATATGGTATTTATTGCCAATGAGACAACTCTCCGCCAGAGATCAAATAACGAGGAAGGTAAGCAACTATAAGACACTGTACGGCATTCAACAATGAGCAAAACCCATACCGCATAGCAAGCTATAAAATGCCCCGCAATGACAAACGTAAAACAATTCAAACGAGAAGACTAACGGCCTGATTTATGTACAAAACCAATAAACGATAAACAAATATTATATACAGCAACAAACGACAACCATAGGCTCCTGACTTGGGACAGGCACATACAGAATGAGGCGGGGATAAACATGTTTGCAGACGCGCCAACCCTCCCTTAACCTGGGACAGTGTTGCAACAGCACAACGTAAGAGCAAACTGAAAAATACTTACACTGCTGCAGTTTTCTGCATATGACATAAATATCTTAAATTGAATGAACACCTTTGAATGGTTGATATGGAAGATGTATATGAAATCGATATAAAAAGGACATTTGGTATAATTGCCAATGAGACATCTATCCATTAAGTCCAAACGAAAAAGATGTGAATAATTACAGGTTATTGTAAGACATTCAACAATGAGCAAAAACCCGGTAATTAAGCGCAAAACATAAAAGAAGAAGAAAGAAAAAAAACACAAAGTACAGATTTAAGAGTACACGCAGTTACTGAACGCAATTTTAAAGCTCAGTTTCAACAAATTAATGTACAATATAAAATACGTAGATGTGGTATACTTGTCAATGGGACTCTATCCCCAAGAGTCTTAATGAATCGAAATAGGTAACAGTTCGTCATTTAACAATGAGAAAACGCCATACTGTAATGTCAGCTATAAAACGTCACGACATGACAATATGTGAAACAATTCAAATTAAAAAAAAACATATTACCTGATTTATGAGAAAAACAAACTAAAAACAAATATGACAGACAGACATATACATGTATGTTCTACACGACTAAAATGTCGATCAGTACACCTCCAATTGACTCAGCGTAAAGAAGTCATAATCAGTCTTAATAAAGCCTGACCTTTTGCAATGAAAAAATATCAGTATCAAAAAGATGAGCCCTCAAGACTTGGTGTAAATACCTTGATAGCAGTACATGTTTACTTATGAATTGAGCTATTTACAATAAAATCAATGTTAGTGCCGATGAAATCTTACTACTTAACCAAAATAAAGAAAAAATCTATGATCTTACTATATAGCCGAACTTGCCAACCAAATTTTTTTCTGAAAGAATTTAGCAAATTGTTCATGTCAATTGTTATCAATGCCCCTAACTTCTTAATTTATCAGTAATATAAAGATAATATTTAATTGGAATGTAAAATATCACTAAAGACAATCTAATTTAAAAACCTATCTTGCATCGCTCACGTTTCCCTATATGTCGTGTCCCAAGCAACATATCAGAAAACGGAGCGATGCCAGATCGGTTTTGATTAGATTGCACTACAGACATTGACAGAGCAAACGAGTTGGTGTGATATATCTACTGGAAGAAAGGACCAAAGGAAGATCCAAGTTAAAAAAAAGGAAAATTATCAATAGGGAACGAAAAATCGCTTCTTGTCAAATGATTATAATGTGTCTGTTCTGAAATTTTGACTTGGTGACAGGTCTTTGAGCTTTCTTCTTTTGATTCATTCAAAACTTGTCTTCTCTCTCTCTCTCTTGTCACTTTAATTTCCACTTATGAGTTTGAATGTCCCTTTGGTATCTTTCGCCTCTCTTTTAAGCAGTTTAACAGCTTGACTTGTGGTACAAACACTAAAATATCGTACATTGACCTATTGGTGTCTTTTCATCTTTTGTTGTTAAGTCAGTGTCCAAAATATTGATAGCAGCGTAGCGTGTACTGGAAAACAGCAAGACTCGTAGCATTTGAGAGAGTTCATATGATAAAGAAAAGACGATTTTCCTCTAAAATTTCATTGAGGTATGATCAATCGACAAAGCTCATGTACAGTTTTCAATAAAAATAAAAATAAGATGTTTGATTTTCAGTAAGCTTATGTTCAAGTGTTCCCGTATGCCAAAAATATCTTGAACATGTTTATTTTTCATGCAAAATTTTGGGGCGTGTAGCGTGGTTAAAAAAATTGGCAACTACGATTCTCATGAAATATTCATCCGATTTTCAGTGTTAATTTACGCGTAAAAGTATTGGGTAAATTATCCGAAATTTACAGAAAGGTGTATGAAGAACAAGCTTTAATAACACTGACAATTTTGTTTTCGGAACCTAGTTACAGAGATATATTTCTCTGCTGGAACGAGTGTTTGTTCTAAACACACACAGGCTCATTTCCATGCATCCGAAAAAACATACGTATATGAGAATAGTCTTATTTCATGGCATTTCCAGGACTGTAAATCATTTTATAATCTAGAATGAACAATTTCAAGTTAAAGTTTTCATTCCATAATTAATTTGTGGATGAAATTGAAATTAAAGATCTATTAAACAGAGAATATATAGTAACTGTTCCTATTAATTATCCGAACTAGGATTGTTTTTATTAAATGCTTCCGGAAAGAAACATTTTTCTGGTGTCGATAGTACAAACAAAGGGGCGCTCATTTTCTAATTTTCTAAAAGGCACTGCAATTATTCGCGAACTGTTGTTTGAAAAATTAACAGTTGAATGTGAGTTAACTGTTTCAACACGATAAATAAGCATAGACTTAGTT
Organism: Mytilus coruscus; assembly: GCA_017311375.1. Classification (NCBI taxonomy): domain Eukaryota; kingdom Metazoa; phylum Mollusca; class Bivalvia; order Mytilida; family Mytilidae; genus Mytilus; species Mytilus coruscus. The sequence continues at coordinate 13,163,894 of CM029599.1, forward strand.
ACTTTTGATGACGGAATATTGGCCATGTCAGCGGAGACGCATTTTGCAATAATTGTCAGTCTTAGACAGTGACATATATACTTGAAATAAGTTAAGATTATGAAGGGAAAAACGTTTTATATGTCAAAAATATATAACCAGTTCTAAAACAGTGTCCATTTTTAAATAGATAATATTTGTTTGTGTAATGGAGAAGACAATTGTATAACTTCTGTCCGATCCTATTGTCATGTATTATTTCGACAATAACATATTTTCAAACTAATTAATAAGTAAAGAATCAAAATGTTATCTGTGAAAAAGTGCAAATTTTTGACGTTCGATTCATTAAGACTCTTGGGGATAGAGTCCCATTGACAAGTATACCACATCTACGTATTTTATATTGTGCATTAATTTGTTGAAACTGAGCTTTAAAATTGCGTTCAGTAACTGCGTGTACTCTTAAATCTGTACTTTGTGTTTTTTTTCTTCTTCTTTTATGTTTTGCGCTTAGTACCGGGTTTTGCTCATTGTTGAATGTCTTACAATAACCTGTAATTATTCACATCTTTTCGTTTGGACTTAATGGATAGATGTCTCACTGGCAATTATACCAAATGTCCTTTTTTTTATATCGATTTCATATACATCTTCCATATCAACCATTTAAAGGTGTTTATTCAATTTAAGATATTTATGTCATATGCAGAAAATGCCATACTGTAATGTCAGCTATAAAACGTCACGACATGACAATATGTGAAACAATTCAAATTAAAAAAAAACATATTACCTGATTTATGAGAAAACAAACTAAAACAAATATGACAGACAGACAGATACATGTATGTTCTACACGACTAAAATGTCGATCAGTACACCTCAATTGACTCAGTGTAAAGAAGTCATAATCAGTCTTAATAAAGCCTGACCTTTGCAATGAAAAATATCAGTATCAAAAGATGAGCCCTCAAGACTTTGTGTAAATACCTTGATAGCAGTACATGTTTACTTATGAATTGAGCTATTTACAATAAAATCAATGTTAGTTCCGATGAAATCTTACTACTTAACCAAAATAAAGAAAAAATCTATGATCTTACTATATAGCCGAACTTGCCAACCAAATCTTTTTTCTGAAAGAATTTAGCAAATTGTTCATGTCAATTGTTATCAATGCCCCTAACTTCTTAATTTATCAGTAATATAAAGATAATATTCAATTGGAATGTAAAATATCACTAAAGACAATCTAATTTAAAAACCTATCTTGCATCGCTCACGTTTCCCTATATGTCGTGTCCCAAGCGACATATCAGAAAACGGGAGCGATGCCAGATCGGTTTTTGATTAGATTGCACTACAGACATTGACAGAGCGAACGAGTTGGTGTGATATATCTACTGGAAGAAAGGACCAAAGGAAGATCCAAGTAAAAAAAAGGAAAATTATCAATAGGGAACGAAAAATCGCTTCTTGTCAAATGATTATAATGTGTCTGTTCTGAAATTTTGACTTGGTGACAGGTCTTTGAGCTTTAATCTTTTGATTCATTCAAAACTTGTCTTCTCTCTGAACATGACGTTGTCAGTTTAATTTCCACTTATGAGTTTGAATGTCCCTTTGGTATCTTTCGCCTCTCTTTTAAGCAGTTTAACAGCTTGACTTATGGTACAAACACTTAAATATCGTACATTGACCTATTGGTGTCTTTTCATCTTTTGTTGTTAAGTCAGTGTCCAAAATATTGATAGCAGCGTAGCGTGTACTGGAAAACAGCAAGACTCGTAGCATTTGAGAGAGTTCATATGATAAAGAAAAGACGATTTTCCTCTAAAATTTCATTGAGGTATGATCAATCGACAAAGCTCATGTACAGTTTACAATAAAAATAAAAATAAGATGTTTGATTTTCAGTAAGCTTATGTTCAAGTGTTCCTGTATGCCAAACATATCATGAACATGGTTATTTATTTTTCATGCAAAATTTTGGGGCGTGTAGCGTGCTTAAAAATTGCCACTTACGATGACATATTCATCCGATTTTAAGTGTTAATTTACGCGTAAAAGTATTGCGTAAATTATCCGAAATTTACAGAAAGTTGTATGAAGCACAAGCTTTAATAACACTGACAATTTTGTTTTCGGAACCTAGTTACAGAGATATATTTCTCTGCTGGAACGAGTGTTTGTTCTAAACACACACAGGCTCATTTCCATGCATCCGAAAAAACATACGTATATGAGAATAGTCTTCTTCCATGGCATTTCCAGGACTGTAAATCATTTTATAATCTAGAATGAACAATTTCAAGTTAAAGTTTTCATTCCATAATTAATTTGTGGATGAAATTGAAATTAAAGATCTATTAAACAGAGGATATATAGTAACTGTTCCTATTAATTATCCGAACTAGGATTGTTTTATTAAATGCTTCCGGAAAGAAACATTTTCTGGTGTCGATAGTACAAACAAATGGGGCGCTCATTTTCTAATTTTCTAAAAGCCACTGCAATTATTCTCGAACTGTTGTTTGAAAAATTAACAGTTGAATGTGAGTTAACTGTTTCAACACGATAGATAAGCATAGACTTAGTTACTTTTGATGACGGAATATTGGCCATGTCAGCGGAGACGCATTTTGCTATAATTGTCAGTCTTAGACAGTGACATATATACTTGAAATAAGTTAAGATTATGAAGGAAAAACGTTTTATATGTCAAAATATATAACCAGTTCTAAAACAGTGTCCATTTTTAAATAGATAATATTTGTTTGTGTAATGGAGAAGACAATTGTATAACTTCTGTCCGATCCTATTGTCATGTATTATTTCGACAATAACATATTTTCAAACTAATTAATAAGTAAAGAATCAAAATGTTATCTGTGAAAAGTGCAAATTTTGACGTTCGATTCATTAAGACTCTTGGGGATAGAGTCCCATTGACAAGTATACCACATCTACGTATTTTATATTGTGCATTAATTTGTTGAAACTGAGCTTTAAAATTGCGTTCAGTAACTGCGTGTACTCTTAAATCTGTACTTTGTGTTTTTTTTTTCTTTCTTCTTCTTTTATGTTTTGCGCTTAGTACCGGGTTTTTGCTCATTGTTGAATGTCTTACAATAACCTGTAATTATTCACATCTTTTTCGTTTGGACTTAATGGATAGATGTCTCATTGGCAATTATACCAAATGTCCTTTTTTTATATCGATTTCATATACATCTTCCATATCAACCATTTAAAGGTGTTTATTCAATTTAAGATATTTATGTCATATGCAGAAAACGCCATACTGTAATGTCAGCTATAAAACGTCACGACATGACAATATGTGAAACAATTCAAATTAAAAAAAAAAAAAAAAACATATTACCTGATTTATGAGAAAAACAAACTAAAAACAAATATGACAGACAGACAGATACATGTATGTTCTACACGACTAAAATGTCGATCAGTACACCTCCAATTGACTCAGTGTAAAGAAGTCATAATCAGTCTTAATAAAGCCTGACCTTTTGCAATGAAAAAATATCAGTATCAAAAAGATGAGCCCTCAAGACTTTGTGTAAATACCTTGATAGCAGTACATGTTTACTTATGAATTGAGCTATTTACAATAAAATCAATGTTAGTGCCGATGAAATCTTACTACTTAACCAAAATAAAGAAAAAATCTATGATCTTACTATATAGCCGAACTTGCCAACCAAATCTTTTTTCTGAAAGAATTTAGCAAAGTGTTCATGTCAATTGTTATCAATGCCCCTAACTTCTTAATTTATCAGTAATATAAAGATAATAATTAATTGGAATGTAAAATATCACTAAAGACAATCTAATTTAAAAACCTATCTTGCATCGCTCACGTTTCCCTATATGGCGTGTCCCAAGCGACATATCAGAAAACGGGAGCGATGCCAGATCGGTTTTTGATTAGATTGCACTACAGACATTGACAGAGCGAACGAGTTGGTGTGATATATCTACTGGAAGAAAGGACCAAAGGAAGATCTAAGTAAAAAAAAAAAGGAAAATTATCAATAGGGAACGAAAAATCGCTTCTTGTCAAATGATTATAATGTGTCTGTTCTGAAATTTTGACTTGGTGACAGGTCTTTGAGCTTTCTTCTTTTGATTCATTCAAAACTTGTCTTCTCTCTGAACATGACGTTGTCAGTTTAATTTCCACTTATGAGTTTGAATGTCCCTTTGGTATCTTTCGCCTCTCTTTTAAGCAGTTTAACAGCTTGACTTATGGTACAAACACTAAAATATCGTACATTGACCTATTGGTGTCTTTTCATCTTTTGTTGTTAAGTCAGTGTCCAAAATATTGACAGCAGCGTAGCGTGTACTGGAAAACAGCATTTGAGAGAGTTCATATGATAAAGAAAAGACGATTTTCCTCTAAAATTTCATTGAGGTATGATCAATCGACAAAGCTCATGTACAGTTTTCAATAAAAATAAAAATAAGATGTTTGATTTTCAGTAAGCTTATGTTCAAGTGTTCCCGTATGCCAAAATATCTTGAACATGTTTATTTATTTTCATGCTAAATTTTGGGGCGTGTAGCGTGGTTAAAAAATTGCCACCTACGATTCTCATGAAATATTCATCCGATTTTCAGTGTTAATTTACGCGTAAAATTATTGGGTAAATTATCCGAAATTTACAGAAAGTTGTATGAAGAACTAAGCTTTGATAACACTGACAATTTTGTTTTCGGAACCTAGTTACAGAGATATATTTCTCTGCTGGAACGAGTGTTTGTTCTAAACACACACAGGCTCATTTCCATGCATCCGAAAAACATATGAATATGAAAATAGTCTTATTCCATGGCATTTCCAGGACTGTAAATCATTTTATAATCTAGAATGAACAATTTCAAGTTAAAGTTTTCATTCCATAATTAATTTGTGGATGAAATTGAAATTAAAGATCTATTAAACAGAGAATATATAGTAACTGTTCCTATTAATTATCCGAACTAGGATTGTTTTTATTAAATGCTTCCGGAAAGAAACATTTTTCTGGTGTCGATAGTACAAACAAAGGGCGCTCATTTTCTAATTTTCTAAAAGGCACTGCAATTATTCGCGAACTGTTGTTTGAAAATTAACAGTTGAATGTGAGTTAACTGTTTCAACACGATAAATAAGCATAGACTTAGTTACTTTTGATGACGGAATATTGGCCATGTCAGCGGAGACGCATTTTGCAATAATTGTCAGTCTTAGACAGTGACATATATACTTGAAATAAGTTAAGATTATGAAGGGAAAAACGTTTTATATGTCAAAAATATATAACCAGTTCTAAAACAGTGTCCATTTTTTAAATAGATAATATTTGTTTGTGTAATGGAGAAGACAATTGTATAACTTCTGTCCGATCCTATTGTCATGTATTATTTCGACAATAACATATTTTCAAACTAATTAATAAGTAAAGAATCAAAATGTTATCTGTGAAAAAGTGCAAATTTTTGACGTTCGATTCATTAAGACTCTTGGGGATAGAGTCCCATTGACAAGTATACCACATCTACGTATTTTATATTGTGCATTAATTTGTTGAAACTGAGCTTTAAAATTGCGTTCAGTAACTGCGTGTACTCTTAAATCTGTACTTTGTGTTTTTTTTTCTTTCTTCTTCTTTTATGTTTTGCGCTTAGTACCGGGTTTTTGCTCATTGTTGAATGTCCTGTAATTATTCACATCTTTTTCGTTTGGACTTAATGGATAGATGTCTCACTGGCAATTATACCAAATGTCCTTTTTTTTATATCGATTTCATATACATCTTCCATATCAACCATTTAAAGGTGTTTATTCAATTTAAGATATTTATGTCATATGCAGAAAATGCCATACTGTAATGTCAGCTATAAAACGTCACGACATGACAATATGTGAAACAATTCAAATTAAAAAAAAAACATATTACCTGATTTATGAGAAAACAAACTAAAACAAATATGACAGACAGACAGATACATGTATGTTCTACACGACTAAAATGTCGATCAGTACACCTCCAATTGACTCAGTGTAAAGAAGTCATAATCAGTCTTAATAAAGCCTGACCTTTGCAATGAAAAATATCAGTATCAAAAGATGAGCCCTCAAGACTTGGTGTAAATACCTTGATAGCAGTACATGTTTACTTATGAATTGAGCTATTTACAATAAAATCAATGTTAGTGCCGATGAAATCTTACTACTTAACCAAAATAAAGAAAAAATCTATGATCTTACTATATAGCCGAACTTGCCAACCAAATCTTTTTCTGAAAGAATTTAGCAAATTGTTCATGTCAATTGTTATCAATGCCCCTAACTTTAATTTATCAGTAATATAAAGATAATATTCAATTGGAATGTAAAATATCACTAAAGACAATCTAATTTAAAAACCTATCTTGCATCGCTCACGTTTCCCTTTATGTCGTGTCCCAAGCGACATATCAGAAAACGGGAGCGATGCCAGATCGGTTTTTGATTAGATTGCACTACAGACATTGACAGAGCGAACGAGTTGGTGTGATATATCTACTGGAAGAAAGGACCAAAGGAAGATCTAAGTAAAAACAAAAGGAAAATTATCAATAGGGAACGAAAAATCGCTTTTTGTCAAATGATTATAATGTGTCTGTTCTGAAATTTTGACTTGGTGACAGGTCTTTGAGCTTTAATCTTTTGATTCATTCAAAACTTGTCTTCTCTCTGAACATGAAGTTGTCAGTTTAATTTCCACTTATGAGTTTGAATGTCCCTTTGGTATCTTTCGCCTCTCTTTTAAGCAGTTTAACAGCTTGACTTATGGTACAAACACTTAAATATCGTACATTGACCTATTGGTGTCTTTTCATCTTTTGTTGTTAAGTCAGTGTCCAAAATATTGATAGCAGCGTAGCGTGTACTGGAAAACAGCAAGACTCGTAGCATTTGAGAGAGTTCATATGATAAAGAAAAGACGATTTTCCTCTAAAATTTCATTGAGGTATGATCAATCGACAAAGCTCATGTACAGTTTTCAATAAAAATAAAAATAAGATGTTTGATTTTCAGTAAGCTTATGTTCAAGTGTTCCCGTATGCCAAAAATATCATGAACATGGTTATTTATTTTTCATGCAAAATTTTGGGGCGTGTAGCGTGCTTAAAAAATTGCCACTTACGATGACATATTCATCCGATTTTTAAGTGTTAATTTACGCGTAAAAGTATTGCGTAAATTATCCGAAATTTACAGAAAGTTGTATGAAGCACAAGCTTTAATAACACTGACAATTTTGTTTTCGGAACCTAGTTACAGAGATATATTTCTCTGCTGGAACGAGTGTTTGTTCTAAACACACACAGGCTCATTTCCATGCATCCGAAAAAACATACGTATATGAAAATAGTCTTATTCCATGGCATTTCCAGGACTGTAAATCATTTTATAATTTAGAATGAACAATTCCAATTAAGTTGAAGTTTTCATTCCATAACTTGTAAATGAAATTGAAATTAAAAATCTATTAAACAGTGGATATATAGTAACTGTTCCTGCTAATGATCCGAACGAGGATTGTTTTATTAAAAGCTTCCGGAAAGACACATATATCAGGTGTGATAGTTAAAATAAAGGGCGCTCATTTTTTAAAAGCCACTGCAATTATTCGCGAACTGTTGTTTGAAAAATTAACAGTTGAATGCGAGTTGACTGTTTCCCCACGATAAATAGGCATAGACTTAGTTACTTTTGATGACGGAATCTTGGCCATGTCAGAGGAGACGCATTTTCAATAATTGTCAGTCTTAGACAGTGACATATATACTTGAAATAAGTTAGAATATGAAGGAAAAAACGTTTTATATGTCAAAAATATATAATCAGTTCTAAAAACAGTGTCTATTTTTTAAATAAATATTATTTTTTTGTGTAATGGAGAAGACAATTGTATAACTTCTGTCCGATCCTATTGTCATGTATTATTTCGACAATAACATATGTTTAAACTAAATAAATAGTAAAAAATTAAAATGTTATCTGTGTAAAAAGTGCAAATTTTTGACGTTCGGTACAGAAGTCGGCAAAAATGAAAAATAAAAAAAGACGTATCGTATCATGAACGTCTAACAATATGTTCTCTTTCCAAAAAAAAAAAAAAAAAAAAAGACATTAATACTTTGCCCGTCTTTTATCATATGTTACATCATTAAATTCATTTGAGTATTCAACTCAACCGCGGCTCTCTATATCCCGGCCCTGCTAAAGATTAAATTATCACAGTCTTAAATTCACAAAATAGAAAACACAGTCCATAAATGAGTAGATGGATATTTCTAACTCAATAGTTTTTGTTGTTACTACATGTATATTATGTGTACACAGTTACATTGTAAAGCTTAAAGTCGGGAGCACTTTTTCATTTTGATTTCCTATATTCCGAAACGTTCGAAACAATTTCGTCATTGATTTACCGTATTGGAGTATTTATCCAATGTTGTTACAATGTGATGATATTGCGTGAAACAATTTTTGAGTTATTTCTCTTATAATGCACACATGCATTGTAGATTTCGAGTTTGTAATGAAAGGGATGATGTACTATTACGCATCTGGTGCAGTAAAATTGGTAGATATTTTGAAATTTCTTCTTTGAATGTGCAATTAGTTGTCATTTTTGGCAAATAAACTCTAAAACTTAGAATTTATTCATGAAATTGAAGCCGTGAACACTATTGTGGCATAACATTTCAATTCACATGACATTTTGATTTTTTTTTTTGTATCTGGTTGCTGTCTGTCAAAACGTCGCGCTATTGAACTCCTAAATCAACAAAGATTTCTGTTTTCAAAAAAAAAAAAAAAAAAAAAAAAATCTGACGACCAAACCCATCGAAAAAATGAACATGTCTGTAGTTATAACTTATTATAGATGACAGGGGTGAATCGCGAATAAAAAGCTAATTGTTACGTAATCGTGTAAATATCGATACATGCTGTCAATGATCTATAGTGTTTGTATCCATTAAATAATTTCCTGTGTCGATGGTACTTTTATTTGTAAAGTATCTATCTTCTCTTGACTCGGGGCAATTTTGAGCTCGACATATGGTATCAAAAATGTCTTGTTAAAGACTGTACACTGTGTCCTTAGTTTGTTGATTTTGTTTTGTATTTTGTAAACTTTAAGTTGCTCCTTTTCATTGGCATATGTCTTAAATCAAATCCCTTTTTATTCTATTTAGTACACAAGTCTTATGGTCACCTTTACGAATTGGTTGACCGATAAACGGCTATGTGTCTCAACTAAAGAAAGACATGTTTTCCTCGCGACACCAATCCGAAAATCCCATTGGTAGAGAAATTTCTTCCTTAACAAAAATATCATCTTTTTTCGTTTCCAGTTCATTATTTCCGCCTTTCAACAATCTTAGCTCTGTTTTCTTTACTTCTAATAGAATTTATATATTTTGGTATGTTTTCCGAAATGACAACTGGAACACTTACTGGCTCATGATTTTGAAATTAAGTTTGATAGGCGAGGGTCTGGATGGGGTGGGAGGGTGGGGGTGAGGTGGTCCTTCATTTCCTTATTCTTTAACTTTGTTGACCATTATTTTGTATTCTTTAACTTTGTTGACCATTATTCTCTATTCTTTAAATTTGTTGACCATTATTGTCTATTCTTTAACTTTGTTGACCATTATTCTATATTTTTTAACTTTGTTGACTATGATTCTCTATTCTTTAACTTTGTTGACCATTTTTCTGTATTCTTTAACTTTGTTGACTATGATTCTTTATTCTTTAACTTTGTTGACCATTTTTCTGTATTCTTTAACTTTGTGGACCATTATTCTCTATTCTTTAACTTTGTTGACCATCATTCTGTATTCTTTAACTTTGTTGACCATTATTCTCTATTCTTTAACTTTGTTGACCATCATTCTCTATTCTTTAACTTTGTTGACCATCATTCTCTATTCTTTAACTTTGTTGACCATCATTCTCTATTCTTTAACTTTGTTGACCTTTATTCTCTATTCTTTAACTTTGTTGACCATTTTTCTCTTTTCTTTAACTTTGTTGACCATTATTCTCTATTCTTTAACTTTGTTGACCATGATTCTCTATTCTTTAACTTTGTTGACTATGATTCTCTATTCTTTAACTTTGTTGACCATTATTCTCTATTCTTTAACTTTGTTGACCATTTTTCTCTTTTCTTTAACTTTGTTTAACTTTGTTGACCATGATTCTCTATTCTTTAACTTTGTTGACTATTATTCTCTATTCTTTAACTTTGTTGACCATGATTCTCTATTCTTTTACTTTGTTGACCATTATTCTCTATTCTTTAACTTTGTTGACCATGATTCTCTATTCTTTAACTTTGTTGACCATTTTTCTGTATTCTTTAACTTTGTTGACTATGATTCTTTATTCTTTAACTTTGTTGACCATTTTTCTGTATTCTTTAACTTTGTGGACCATTATTCTCTATTCTTTAACTTTGTTGACCATCATTCTGTATTCTTTAACTTTGTTGACCATTATTCTCTATTCTTTAACTTTGTTGACCATCATTCTCTTTGTTGACCTTTATTCTCTATTCTTTAACTTTGTTGACCATCATTCTCTGATTCTTTAACTTTGTTGACCATGATTCTCTATTCTTTAACTTTGTTGACCATTATTCTCTATTCTTTAACTTTGTTGACCATCAATCTCTATTCTTTAACTTTATTGACCATCATTCTCTATTCTTTAACTTTGTTGACCATCATTCTCTATTCTTTAACTTTGTTGACCATGATTCTCTATTCTTTAACTTTGTTGACCATTATTCTCTATTCTTTAACTTTGTTGACCATCTTTCTCTTTTCTTTAACTTCTTATTCTCTATTCTTTAACTTTGTTGACCATCTTTCTATTCTTTAACTGTTGACCATTTCTCTTTCTTTAACTTTGTTGACCATGATTCTGTATTCTTTAACTTTATTGACCATTTTCTCTTTTCTTTAACTTTGTTGACCATAACTTTGTTGACCATTATTCTCTATTCTTTAACTTTGTTGACCATTCTCTATTCTTTAACTTTGTTGACCATTATTCTCTATTCTTTAACTTTGTTGACCATTATTCTCTATTCTTTAACTTTGTTGACCATCATTCTCTATTCTTTAACTTTGTTGACCATCTTTCTCTTTTGTTTAACTTTGTTGACCATCATTCTCTATTCTTTAACTTTGTGGACCATTATTCTGTATTCTTTAACTTTGTTGACCTTTTTTCTCTTTTCTTTAACTTTGTTGACTATGATTCTCTATTCTTTAACTTTGTTGACCATCTTTCTCTATTCTTTAACTTTGTGGACCATTATTCTCTATTCTTTAACTTTGTTGACCATCATTCTCTATTCTTTAACTTTGTAGACCATTATTCTCTATTCTTTAACTTTGTTGACCATTATTCTCTATTCTTTAACTTTGTTGACTATGATTCTCTATTCTTTAACTTTGTTGACCATTTTCTCTATTCTTTAACTTTGTAGACCATTATTCTCTATTCTTTAACTTTGTTGACCATTATTCTCTATTCTTTATGTTTCAGTACTTCATTATTCTCTATTCCAATTTTTATCCTCTTTTCTATATTTTATTTGTTTGGGTCTTTATTCTGCACTTTTTGTCCATAATTCTCTATTCTGTAAACCCCATTCAGACCCTCATAGACTGTCAGTCCATAACGGACAATTAAAATTTGTTCAAGCTTAATTTGACAAATGTAGAAAAATACAACCAAGCATAACAAAACTATTTAACAAACAAACAAACAGAGGGAGAAAAGAAAATGTACAAACAAAATCTGTTAATCTGAATTAGTATAATGGCCTATAAATTTGTGAACTGTAAATGATATATTACATTTTGAAACATTGGGTTTACACATCATAAAGTTATATGTACCGACAAGAAAACCACTACAGCCTACACGTAAAGGGCCTTCTTGACCTTCTATTAGGTGCGAGGTCTTCTTTCATATTAACTATCTTCCAAAGTCTAGATTAAGGATCCATATTCTAGATTAAGACCGCAATAACAGCGGTTTTTTTTCTAGTTTTTCATGAAAATTCTGTCCCGTGTAAAACAAAACACTAAGCACATTTTTTTTTAAATACAATTGAAAATTACAATTTATTTATGTATATTTGTAAATTATGTGATACATGACAAAGTCAACATAAAAAGAAAGAAAAAAATAACCGTCGCCTTGCACCATTATCGTCTGCATTATCGATGCACTTTACACAACAGCACTCAAAGAGGCGGAGAAGAACCAATTTTGAGACGTCGGGATTGAGCCTGTATTTTTTCTTACGGAATTCGGGATTTATACATTTCGGGAATCGAGATTTAATGATTAATTTTTCGGAATCCGAGACAGAATCTTTAGTTTTTCTGGAATTCAGGAATAAGCATTTATTTTTTCGGGAATTTGGGATGAAACTCCTAATAGATATAGGAAGATATGGTATGAGTGCCAATGAGACAACTCTCCATCTAAGTAACAATTTATAAAGTAAACCATTATAGGTCAAGGTACTGCCTTCAACACGGAGCATTGGCTCACACCGAACAGCAAGCTATAAAGGGCCCCAAAAATTACTAGTGTAAAACCATTCAACGGGAAAACCAACGGTCTAATCTATATAAAAACGAGAAACAAGAAACACGTATGAACTACATAAACAGACGACAACTACTGTACATCAGATACCTGACTTAGGACAGGTGCAAACATTTGCAGCGGGATTAAACGTTTTAATGGTACCAAACCTTCTCCCTGTTTCTGAAACAATAGTATAACATCACAACATAGAAAGACACACTATAAAATATCAATTGGAAGGCTTAACTCAATAAAAAAAACATAAATTAACACACAATGAACGAATAAATTTGATCTGTGATACCTGAATGCAAATACATAGTTAATAAAAATTAGAAAATCAAAACTACTTATATGATTTACAGTATAATATTGGCAATATCATTGGGTTTTGGGTTTCTCATTTATGAAAACATGACATTTCAATGATACATATTCGTTAAGATATACATTCAACAGGAACTAACAAAATCTACCCCTTTTATTGCCGTTTGTCCTTGAACAGGTGGATAGCAGTCGGGTAGAAGTTGTAAACAGGCCCGATCTAGAAATTGGTTACGTTTGGTCGCGTAAATTTGGGTAATCGTGATCATCGAGTCTACCCCTCTTATTGCCGTTTGTCCTTGAACAGGTGGATAGCAGTCGGGTAGAAGTTGTAAACAGGCCCGATCTAGAAATTGGTTACGTTTGGTCGCGTAAATTTAGGTAATCGTGATCATCGAGTTGATCTGATCGGCAGTGTGAACCTAGCTTTAAACATGTTGTCCTATTATCTTTTATTTGCCTGTGATGTTGAATTCTTATTTAATCAAAATCTGTTACGTATATGTTTAATCTTTGTTTAGAAACGATTAAAATAAACGCCAAAAAACCCCCAAAAACAATAAAATTGTTCAAATGTAATAAGACTTCCAATTAAGTTCATAAACATCACGGATGTCGTTCGGTATATCGAGAAAAAAATGATCGTGAAAGAATAACTAACGGTGGTAAAGAATTGCAATCGGATCGTTAAGAATGCAATTAAGTGTAATTCTACTTCAAAATCTGTAAAAAATTTGCTGTATTTTCAAAAGGTGGAACAAATAAAAAAAGAAAAGAAATATCTCTGTCAAAGAAAAAAATACATTTTAAGAAAACACAAAAGGCGACACACAATCCTATGAGAATCATTAAGACAAAATCACGTTTTGTATCTATAATGGTCACATTCCAATATATCAATATATATTTGAAACTTAATCTAGTGTGTCAGATAGGCCAATAAAATTAAAGTATGTTAACTTATTACTTGACAAAGCTCATATTTTTTTGGAAAAAGTATAATTTTGTTGATTTTTAATCATAATTGATCGTGAAGATCATTCAACGCATTATTTTGATCATGAAAGACAAGGCGTGACCAGACTTTATGATCAGAAAACAACATTTTTTTTACCAGTTGATATACTTAAAATTGGATAAAGCGTGTAATTACTTACTGAGAACGTAAATAATTTTTTTCATTTTCATTTTTTTTTTGTAATTGATATATATATATATATATTAACACTGTTTGGTTTAATTTTAAGCCGTGCATCACCTTCACTGGTGATCCAATAGAGATATATATCGTAGAGTTGTCACTTGTTAAGACGTACTTATCAAATAATTATTTCTTTGACTGCATCTTACGATCCTTTACGACAGATGATTTAGCTAATCTGCAATCAATTCCATTTTCATGTCTTATATATCATGTACTGTGTTACAACTCTAGATTCTACTGACGAGGAAAGGTAACACAAGGCCACCGAAAGCTGAATTTTTAGTTCAGTCTAGATGGCCGAGTGGACACAGTGCTGGCGGTGTTGTCACGATATCCCAATACCATGAGTTCGAATCCCGGCGAGGGAAGAACAAAAATTTACTTCCGCAAATTTGCAGATTTAACATTGTTGTGCTGATATTTAGAGTAATTATATATATACATATCGACTCTTATTTAGACCGGTTTTCATTTAAGAGGCAATGCTACATGTAACTAGGCATCCAAGATCATAGGATCTCCGGGAGCATAAACTGTCGAAAAGTAAATATCTTTGTATATAAAATGCTTAATATATCCACGAATGAGTGAAGCGAGATGGGGTCTGGTGGTCTTCCCCTGGAAATATCTTAATGTGTACGTTTTTGTTTTCGTACGGGTTAGATTAAAGAAGCTATATCGTGTATTGAAGATGTTTTTCCCATTAACAATACAAACTTTTCTGATTGGGTCCTATTAATAAAATGAACAAGAGATTACACACATCACATATACAGCTTCCTCAGCCTCATTTTTAGACATATACCCGAATTTGACTACAGCGGTTTAACCGTTATCTCAATACCAGAGTCTATGGCAAACAAGATGATTTCAATTTTGAAATTATAAATTTTTCTCAACTTAGCAGCAATTTACCAACTTCACCCGCGTATGGAGTATACTTTTCTCAACTCATTCAATTTTCAGGAGCTTGCAGCTGCTACTTAGAGTTTGTAAAACGTCATCATTGTCTGAGCAAAAACTATTAAGCTAGCGTTTTGAGAAGGAACGGCTCGTCTTTTTCCTCAAAAAGTTCATTGGAAAGTACCAAGACCTAATACTAATAGATAAATATTCAGTGTCTACTTAATGAATAATACAGGATGGTCTTGAATTATAGATTATATGTGCTGACTACACTACAAAAGTCTAAAAGTCTGAAAAGACCAGTTTTTGTCTTAATTTGCATGAACTTTTACTCGACATTTTCCAAAAGTATGACTTGTGTCTTAATTTTTCTTGACTAATTCTCATTTATATTAAATTTGTATGAAATTTACTCGACATATTCTCGACATTCTGAATATGGTCTTAAAATTTCTTGACAAATTCTTGACATTTGAATACTGTCTTGAAATTTCTCGACATATTCTCGACATTCTTATTTTTTCTCAGTATGGCTTGACATATTCTGAATATTTTGAATCGTGTCTTAAATTTACTTGACAGTTCTGAGTTTTACAAATCATGACCAATATTCATGATTTAACTTTAATCTTTATTTCTCTTTATATGATATTCTGTTGTTTCAAGTTACACTTCTTTACAACAAAATAAAAGTTGGGCATGTAAAATAATTGAAAATTTGGGTATATAAATATTTTACAAAAGAAAATATGGCTATGAAATCTAAAGTATAAAATAATTCAAATGTCGGTGTGTTGATATAAAACAATTTCAATGTGGGTTTTAAATAATTACAAATTTTGATTCCTAAATCTTATAAATTAAATGATTCAAACCAATCATACTGTAGACATATTTCATTCTACATTCATAATATTCAATGTTGATATGGTAAATAATTATCATACCAAAATGTGGTTTATATAAATAGCAAATTATGATGATATACAAATCATTCATTTAACAGAGGTAAAAATCTGTGTAATGTCATCTGTTGGAATATATTAAGTATTACACATGGACAGGATGTTCCCCATAAAATTAAGGTATTCCACACCCCAGAGTACACGCAACTGTCAAATAGAAGTTATTGCTTTACCTGTAATCAGCCATACAACTTATCAGTTGACCGACCTTGCCACTACAATTTAAAAAGTTTGTTGATAGATGAAAATGAAAATCATCATTTTGATGAAAAAAAATTGAATTGAAATAGATTTTCTTCATCAAAATTATGAAGTTAATTATTTTAACATAAAAACAAATTGAATAATTCCCAAAGATTAAAAGAAAATTGTTATCTACTCCAGGAATAATAAAAAAATGTATTTATAATGGTCCCATCAATGATTTCTATAGAAATCATCGGTCTTATGAAATGGTTCTCAAACAGACATGCATAATATAGATCAAAAATTAAACATTTGTTTCTTTTCAGGAAGGAGTTATCACAAATATTTATTTTGATAAAAATTATAAAATTCAACACTCAAATTTGAATAAAAATGTTTTTGGGTTGTTCTAAAATTGAATAAGGTTTTGAATCAAGATGGGAACAAATTCTTCGACCTAAACAAAAGCCCTCCCCTCTTTTTAGCCACACAAACCCAAAAGATGAATTGTGGGATCCAAAAGAGATACAAGACACCTATTTTAGTAAAGCAAATTTGACTGGCAGTTTTGCGAACGGCAAAAACCTAAATGCTGTTTGTCAATACCTTCGACTTATATTCCAAGTGAAAACAATTACTTAAATGTTTAATAAAAATAAATCAAAATTGAACTACATGGGGGATTATTCAGGGTATTCCAACTAAGTTGCACCAAAAGGGTATCTGACTATACCAAATTAATCCTTGATTCTTCAAAGTTTAGTTCAGCCATAATAAAAAGGAGTATATAACAGCAATAGAATGTCATAAACAGTGCAGAATAAGTCTGTTCACATTTCAGGCGAAATTTATACTGTTGAGATAGTGTCAAGACATATTTAAGACTGTCAAGAATGTGTCGAGACATATTCAGACATTATTTAGAATGTCAAGAATATGTCGAGACATATTCAGACATTATTAAGAATGTCAAGAATATGTCAAGACAGATCGAGACAAATTTAAGACAGTCAAGAATTAGTCGAGACTAATCCAGACTCTTATCAGATGATACAGGAAGTGTCGAGAAATTTTAAGACAATGTTCATACGTTCAAGACACTTATCAAGAAAAATCAAGAACCTTATTAGACAAATTCATACTATGTCAAGAATTTTTAAAAATTATTCAGACAAATTAAGAATGTCGAGTAAAAATTCATGCAAATTCAGACAAAAACTGGTCTTTTCAGACTTTTTGACTTTTGTAGTGCTATGTGTAGCATTTGATATACTTAACAGTTTTACCTTTATTTGTCTTTGTTCTATTATGTTCCATTTAATCGTATGACTCTTGACGTGGTCCGGTATATGTGTATCTAGCTTTCAGGTTTTTGGCTTTTGGTGTTCCTTATGCGAGTGGCTCCAGAGATGCAATTACGACACATGAGGTTTTTATAGTGTTGTTTTCATTTTGTATACCCTTGTATTTATCAGGGATGGGAGTAATCGTAATCTGTAATCGTAATCGATTGTAATTGATTACATTTTTTCCAGTAATCGACAGTAATCTGTAATCAAAGACATTTTCGATTACATGTAATTGTAATTTAATCGATTACAGCAAAAATTATAATGTAATCATCGATTACTTTTCGATTACATTTCGATTACTGTAGTAAAATAGTTTGATGTTATTTACTATTTATATTTTACTTATTTTGCATTTTATCGGGAAAGTGTGTATGTCATTATATACGGAGCCCTTAAGTTCCATGTAAATAAATATATTTTCGTTTGCCGAATATTTAATATGGTGCGCACTAGTTTGAAAAACTCGTGTGCACAACATTTAGAATTGGTGCGCACGACTTTCAAACTGGTGAGCACAACTTTCAAACAAGTGCACCCCAGATTAAATATTCGGCAAATGAAAATATTAATTTCATATTTGAAAGTCGTGCGAATGAGTTTGAAAGTCATGCGCACCATTTTGAAAGTCATGCGCACAATTTTGAAAGTCGTGTGCACGACTTTTCAAACTGGTGCGCACCCGATTGAATATCCGACTAACGAAAATATTTATATTTAGTTGGCACTTAAGGGACTCCGTAATTATGCTTTACTATACTGACTGTATTATCAACTACACAATCTTTTTTTGTTGGCATCTTAGTTTGATTTAATTGTAAGCGTGTCTGTGATGTATGTTTACACAGTTTTTGGCTGCTGGATTCCAGTTATGGCCACGTTAACCAATTATGTAAGTTTGGGTTGCTCAACCAATTTGGCAATAAAACGGAACATTAAACAAATGTCATACAAGTGGGCGTATTAGCTAGCTTGAAAACCAGGTTTAACCCACCATTTTCGTAGGAAAATGATTGTGCCAAGTCAGGAACATGACAGTTGTTTTCCTGCGGGTTTTTTTAAACAATTTTTTTCCAAATTTTACAAAAATCAACAAGGATCTTCGTTTTATAGATATGACTATGCATAAATAATAATGGAAATTAGATGAGACAATCTTAACTTTTCATACTTCATAAAACTTATGCAGGACGGACAGACGGACTTACATTGTTATAAGAAAACTAGTCGGTGGGGTATTATCAAACTATCAGAATCAATGGCATTTTACCATCATAGCCCTATTCGCAAAAAAAAAAAAAAGCGGAATAAGTTATGCAAATCCAATCTTTTGTTTTACCAATTACAAATATAAATTATCATGTGTTTAAAGATAGATTTTATCGTTTTCGTGGATTTTTGCAATAACGAATAAACAGCAACAGATCTCTCGCAAGCCTTTTCACGATCATCAAAATGCGTTACCTGATCTTTCACGATCCGATATATCAGATTTTTACAAGTATTACCATTTTGCAAAGTTTTTAATAAGACTAGAACAAAAAAAAAAAACAAAAAAAAAAAAATCAGAACTAATATACACAGTTATATTGAACGATATTTTTAAGAGAAAAATAGATTATGCATAGGAAAAAGTCATATTTGATTACATTTCTTTGAAATTTCGAGGAGCAATCTGCCTTTTGCAGTTTTGTAAAAACGGTGTACTTTTAAACCTTGATTTTTCTCGGATACTGATCATAATGATAAACCATTTTGACAGACAGTTTTATTTTTTCAATATTTGTCATTATAAGTGATTAAATTAGATTATTACTGACGTTGCATGTGTCATCTCGATAAGATTTCCTTCACGATCTTATACCAGAGTTTTCACGATCCAATCGCAATACTTGACCACCGTTACCTGTTCTTTCACGATAATTTTTTTCGATATACGGAATGACAGCCGTGTACATGTATATGCATTAATTTTTAATGTTTAATTGAAACATAATACCAATCATATGCATGTGAAAACCATTACGGCAGCCGCGTATTCCTATTTTGTAAGTGTATAAACTTAAGACTACCCATATTTCTTTCGGCCTTCTCTAATTGATAGTTCCATTTTTGCACCACTACCAAACTGAAAACTGACATTTCAGTAAATATACCTTCTGTCAACCTAGTGATATACGACATTCTTCAATCGTGATAATGAAATATTTAAATATTTGACTAATTTTGGAAAACTGCAGGAGTCAACCTCTTCATGTATTCCTAAAGTTAGAAGTATAAAAATTACATATAATACAAACATGCAATTTTCAATAAAGCACAGTCCAAAAATATGAAAAAACATTTTTATGAAATGTAATCCTAATATAGTTAATAGTACAGTATTAAATGAGATTTTAATAAAATATATTGGAAACTACTATAGATTTGTCTCCCCTAGGTAAGAGTGGCTCCTATTCATGTTTTAATAATGACTCATCAGCATTTACTAATTTGAAGCCGTACATAGAGTCTTTTCTAATTATTAAAAATAATAAAGTTCAAAGATGACCAAGAGTTACCATAAGCTGTGGATGAGAAGGTATTTTTTTTTAGATATCTCTAATTCTGATCCCTTTCCCACTGTCTTAATATCGATTTCAATTTTACTTTCTATTTGGCAAATACATATATATGAATAATTGTTTAGTTTGGCTTTTTACGATTATTTCTTCCTCCTTTTTTATAAACTGAACAGTTTTAAATGAAATTTGAATTATAAATATAATATTTTCAATTTTGTTACTTTGTACTTCATGCTACAATGCCAGTATTTATTGAACTTCGCCTCGGTTGACAATGTGTTATATCGCTGTAACAATCAGTCTTAGCTGTATATTATCTAGATACTACTGCATACCACGACGCAGTTCACACGACTCATAAGGTGTGAGTAAAATAGTAAACGACAAACATGTCCTGATTCAGTATCTATACTACTAAAGGAAAAGACCGATTTCATTGAGCCGCAACTCCTCTGAAACCATACAAAGTCGGAAATATTAGTGATATGACGTATAAATGTAGTATTTTGTACTTCCTAAATTTGTCTTTGAAACAATTTTTGTTTCCACAGAAAACGCCAATTTTGAGAAAATATCCCAATTCGGAGACCGTTATCGGTCCGTGTCTTATACACTTTCGCGCATGCTCATTCAACGTACTGCCCGCGAAATTTAAAAACTCTTTGTTTCAACACTTGCCCAGTTGTACCGCGATTTTACAGGCATCTTCTAGTATCTATAACATTCGCTTGTATAGCAACATATATACAAACTGGTGGTTGTAAGAAGACCAAATGATGATCAGAGTGGTAATTATCATTATTGGAAATGCTATTGTCAATGTAATTGATGCACAAGAGGGTACTATGTTGTTTTATTTCTTCGAGAATAATTATTCAATCATCGATAAACACTTCAAAGAAATGGTTTCACTACAAATCCGTAATGTTTAAGAATCGTACTAATGTTATAAGATAGACGTAATATTGAATTTGTGTCATGGATGGATACCCCCATATCCTTTGTTTTTCTATTGTAATATGTCATTTAGACGCACAATGAACAAAATAGAATAGAATTAACCATGTATTAAAATAAACCAGCCTACTAACCCCATATCAAATATACACAGTCTCCACGCGGTCGCTCTTAACTAATGATATTCCTAGAAATGTATAGGAAGTAAGATAATTGTAATTATTGTACAATGAATGATCCTTGATGGACAACAGGACATTCATCTAAACAAAACATTACACTATGATTTTAGTAAACACAGTTGTACATTGAAATGAAGTATTAAATGTTCACATATAACTACATATATTTCTTAATCTCATATCTACATTTTGTTTTTAAGAAAGGATCAGAATCATAAAACCAGTTACTGTATTCATTATGGTGTGTAGTAATTCACATTTTGTCTAACATCTATACATTTAATAATATAATAACATAGATAGTCATGTACATACAAACAATGTTCATACCTTCACTAGCAAATAATTAAGTAAATTTTGTGTCATTTGAGAGATCTGAAAAATTATGTCATATATTGATTTGAAAAATATCGGGACAACTCATGATACAATGCTGCTCACCTTCAACGTACAATGTATAAGGCAAGCTGAGATAAATGAAATTCTTTGACTCTAGGAAACGTCTATTTTTCTTACATTACAGAAATTCCATTAAGTGCTGATAACAAAAGCACGTGGGATCCTTGTGGAATAACTGGGAGATGGAAAAATGAGGTTCACGGGAGTGTATTTCGAAGTCTACGATACAATATACACTCACTGGATACTGGCTTCTAAAATGGATTATTAAAACATGTGGATGAATAGAAACATTGGAAAGAATGTATTTACCAGGATAGCCAATTAATTATAATAATCATCATACTTGTTTGACGAAACTAAAAACGGCACTTAATGTATCCGTTTTTCTTCTTCTTCAAATAACAGACACAATTCTAAAAGTCTAAGTCTCATTTTACCTGCCCTACATGCGTCTATATGCAAGTCAACACAACATTTGTGTCTACTTTGTCCTTTTTTACCCAATCTTTTTTGTAATTTATTTGTTCTGCCTTGTATCGATCTGATGAGTTAAGCCTTTTTCAACTGATTTTTTTGTATAGTTTGTTCTTATAGTGTACTGTTACACCACTGTCCTAGGTTAGGGGCAGGGTTTGGCGAGCCAGCAAACATATTTAACTCGCCACATTCTATATGTGCCTGTCTCAAGCCAGGAGCCTGTAATTCAGTGGTTGTCGTTTGTTGCTGTATATCATATTTGTTTTTCGTCCATTGTTTTGTACATGAAATAGGCCGTTAGTTTTCTCGTTTGAATGGTTTTACATTTGTAATTTCGGGATTTTTCATAGCTGACTATGCGGTATGGGTTTTGCTCATTGTGGAAGGCCATACGGTGACCTATTGTTGTTAAATTCTGTGTCATTTGGTCTCTGGTGGAGAGTTGTTGCATTGGCAAACATACCACATATTCCTCTTTTTTTATATTATGAGTGGCAGGCAAAGTTACAACGCCATGGCAAAAAAAAAAAAAACGACGAAAAGAAAAATTATCGTCTACAAAACACAGCATAGAAAACTAAATACTGGGCAACACGAACCCCATTAAAACATGGAGTGATATCAGTAACTCCGGAAGGGTAAGCAGATCCGGCTCCACATGTGACAAGTGGCCTCATTTTAACTTCTCCAATTCATACAAAATATATCGTAAAATCATGCCAGTATTGCCGGTTACTTCAAGGCACATAATCTGAAGGTGGGGTTATCATCGAAGACTGATAATCAGTCTACCCGCAGCTCGCTGACCGGTTAATAAAACAAATTTAAAGTCGGATATCAATCACGTAAACACGATAGGTGTTTCTGGAATAGCCAGATGATATATCCATATGACATGACAACGGACACAATCTTTAGAAAATGATTAGATCCGAAATATAACATGTATAATTATTTATTGTTAATATTTTAATTTACATATCTTTACAACTACCTGTATTGTAATTCATAACTAAAACCAAATACATGTCAGATCGTTTCATAGTATCGGTACATAACACATACTTTAGTAAAAGATAGTTTCGGTTCTTGGAAATTTGTTCTTGGCACAGTTTGACCGACCTTTCTAGGTTCGTGCCATAGACTCCGGTTATTATTATAAGGCATGACATATTGCCTTTTCTAAAGATCGTATGATGACCTCTCTAAGTCGTTTTCTTTTGTTGTGGTTGTTGGTATGTTGACATATTGACATAAAATGTATACTTGTACTCCATATAAAAAAGATGATGTGGTATGATTGCCAATGAAACAAATCTCCACCAGAGACCAAATGACGTAGAAGTTAACAACTATAGGTGACCGTGCGGCCTGCAACAATGAGTAAAACCCAAACCGCATAGTAAGCTAAAAAAGCCCCGAAAAAACAAACGTAAAACTATTCAAATGAGAACAGAGCCTGGATGCTCTGAGCACCTGTATGATAAATTTGGGTTTGTTTTAGCGATAAAGCCTCTTTCATTTTTTTCTTTCTCGTCAGTCTAATGTAGACAAAATATTCGTCTGGTGTACCAAACGAGACGCCTGGTATCTTAGAGGTGTTGTTGAAGGACACGTTAATTAGTTTATTTTAGATTCTAAGTTCTTTATTTAAGACAATATAGTTGTTTTTGTAAAATATGAAGGAACATATGTGTGTGTGTGTGCATGAAAGTAGAATTAAAAAAGACATTGATATTGGAAGGAAGCATAAGTTTACACTTAAATTTACAGCAAAGTCAACTCCTGTGCGTACGACATAAGCTGCAACCAATAACAACTACACTGAATCAAATGATCATCAGGACCTAGTGAACTATGAGAGTGATCAAGAGTACCCAATCATAATGATACTGACAATGACGAGAGCCAAGAAAATGCTGATAGTTCTGAAATAAGTGATAGTCATGCTGGTAACAATGTAGCTGATGGAAGCCAGAATGGTATTTTAAATGGCAAAGATAGTCCTTATACTGATGATGGGGACAGCCTTGATTTGGAAAACCAGGCAAATAATGATATATAGAGGAAAATATGGAACATTATGCTGAGTCACAAACAAATGATTGCATGAAATTAAGGAATGATCAGATGGTGAACTTAAAAATTCACGGTGAAAATGATACAAGTGAAGCAATAATATTAGGCATGCGGGAAAGGCTACAACTGATAAAAAGTACTGATACAACATATAAAACTGTAAGCCAGAGAAACAAAATAGAGGTGACCAGCTACCTATTGATCTAAGTACAGGTAATGATTTAAAAGTTGTAAATTAGTCATATGATTAGAATTAACATATACAGTTAAGTGATTTTGATTTAAACGATTCTAAAGAGGCAGAACTGGATAATTGGGGAACACACAATCTGTATGAAGAAGTTGATGACAATGGTCAAAACTGTATATGCACAAGGTGGGTTTATATTATGAAAGAATGGGAGATTGAATTGCATAGCACAGCTATATTGGTAGCAAAAGGTTATGAAGAAGACTGCCTAGATGAGATACAGAAGAACTCTCCAACATGTGAAAAGCAGTATCGACAACTGCTTTGTCAATTATTTCAAATAAAAGGTGGTCAATCAGTTCAATAGGCGTTCAAAACTGCTTTTCGTCGGGGAGATAAGATGCAAAGAGAAATATACTTGAGTTTTCCCAAAGAAGCTTAAGCAAATGGTAGTCTGGCGCCAAAATAAACTTGTGTTTATGGTCTGGCTGATGTATCCTTAAAGTGCATATTGTGATAAAGTTAACTCCACATTGTCAGAGTGTAGAGAAACAGTGTCAAAGATCGGTTCAGCAGTATTCTATTGGCATGATGTAAAAGGTTTGACCAGTGTCTTAGCAGTTCATGCAGATGAATTTTTTGGGCAGAATCCAGTTCCTTTGAGAAAATTGTTGTATCCGGGATAACGGATCTGTTCAAGATACGGAAAGAATCCTGTGAATCGTTCAAATGTGTGTGTCTAGATCTCAGCCAAGATAATAAAAGTATTTTTCCCAGACGGAAAGACTATGTCGGAAAGTTGAAGACTGTTTTAAAAGATAAAGACAGGCTGAAAACTTTTCCTCATTCACCATCAGAGCAGACTCTATTGAGGTAAAAAATTAGGACAATAATCATGGTAAGTTAGACAAACACGCCCAGACATTTCTTTTGATGTTGATACCATCTTATCAAAAATAAAGACTGTTGGATCAACCGAAAATTTATGTTGGTCAGAGATGCCTCGTTTTGGAATCTTCTAGATGGTGGAAGCCAAGGTGTTTATATTGTCTTTTTTATGGGCGATAATGGTAAAATGACAGTCCAAGAATTTACAAATGGTTGTACGTAATACTTTGGAAAGTGAAACCTTGATATTATGGATTGTGTAATATATTGAGCAGTACTAGTTCTTTCAGTGAGTTAATTCATAATGAGAGCAAATTGAAGCATATTTTAGTGAATTATTTAGTTGACAAAAAGTGACTTTATCATGTAATATACTCTGATAAAGATACTGAGAGTGGAGATAGATGCAATGACGTAATTGCTTCAAGGTGGAGAGCTTAAAGACATAAAATGAGTTCAAACTAATGAACCAATAGCCAATGTTCTCGCAAAGTCTGGTGCTTCTGGACAAGATTTTTATGTTGATTTGAAAAAAGGACTTCTAAATTCAAGACTTTTGTAATGGGTGTAGCTGACAATAAAAAAGGATCAGATAAAAACTTCTTAATTATGTGACTTTTATGGAATTTATTTTCTTTATTATTTGGACATTAACATTTCTAATGAAAAGAAAAATAATTAGATTGCTAATTATTGTGTGTTTTTTTTTTATTTTAATCTATTTATACTATTGATTTCTATATTAATTTGCATGTTATTTTTATTCATGTAACCTTTTCATTTATTATTTCGGACAACAAGATTTACGATATTGTTTTTACTTTTTACGACTATTTAGTTTTATGACCTTTTGTAATTAGCGCATATCGTAAGAATCTGTAAAGGCATAATTTTCAATTAGTTTAACTCAGGTATTACATCACTATCACAGGTGTCATTCGGTATATCGAGAAAAATGATCGTGAAAGAATAACTAACGGTGGTCAAGCATTGCGATCGGATCGAGAAAGATCTTGTATCGGATCGTGAATGCAATTAACTGTAATTGTTCTTCAAAATCTGTGAAAAATCTGCAGATTTTTCAAAATTAGGAAAAAATCAGAAAAAAAAAATTATGTCTGTCAAAATGATTCAAATTCCTGAATAATACTGTGCACTAAGTTAAAGAAGAAATGCAGTACTTTTTAACAAAAAACAAAAGGCGACATACAATTCTATGAGAATCATTAAAAAAATCACGTTTTGTATCTATAATGGTCTTATTCCAATATATCATGATATACTGGAAACTTAATCTTTATTGTGTCAGATAGTCTAATAAAAAAAAAAATGTGTCATTACTTGAAAAGTTTCTATTATCTTTGAAAAAGTATAATTTTGTTGATTTTTAATCAAAATTGATCGTGAAAGATCATTCAACGCATTATTTTGAACGTGAAAGACAAGGCATGACCAGACTTAATGATCAGAAAACAACATTTTTTTTACCTTTTGATATACTTATAATTGGTTGAAGCTTGTAATTACTTACTAAGAACGTAAATCAATGCTTTCATTTTTTTGGTGTGATATATATTTAGACCTATTTTCATTAAGAGGCAATGCTACATGTAACTAGGCATACAAGATAATAAGACCTCCAGGAGCGTAAATTGTCGAAAAGTAAATATCTGTGTATATATAATGCCAAATGCATCAACGAATGAGTGAAGCGAAAGGGCGTCTGGTGGTCTTCCCCTGGAAATATCTTAATGTGTATTTTTTTTGTTTTCGTAAGGGTTTACTTAGATCAAAGAAGCTATAATATTTAATTTAACATACAGGTGGGTTGAAGATGTTCTTTCCATTAAGAATACAAACCTTTCTGATTGGATCCCATTTATAGTCAGGAACTAGAGATTACAGACACCACATATACAGCTTCCTCAGCCTCATTTTTAGACATATTCCACGGGTTTAGCTACAGTGGTCATCTCAATACCAGAGTCGATGATGAATGAGATGATTTCAATTTTAAAATTATGAATTTTCCTCACCTTAGTAGCGATTTACCAACTTCATCCGCGTATGGAGTATACATTTTTCAGCTCATCCGATTTTCAGGAGCTTGCAGCTGCTGCTCAGAGTTTGTAAAACGTTATCAGTGCCTGAGCAAAAAAAAAAAAAAAAAAAAAAAAAAAAAGAGACAGGAATTTGTGAAAGAACGTCTCGTTAGGTGCTGACTCTGTGTAGCATTTTATCTACTCTACAGTTTTACCTTTTTTTGTCTTTTTACTATTTTGCTCCATTTGATCGTATGTCTCTTGACATGGTTCAGTATATGTGCATTCAGCCTTACTTATTAATCTTTTTATTACCATCTGTAACGTCTATGTTATATAGGCATCTACGTTTTATTATTGTATTTATATTGTGTCATAGAACAAACTTATTCGTTCAGTGTATGTTTACTTGTTTTTGTTTAAATGTCTTTTTGATCGAGTTAAGCCATTTCAATTGATACTTAATAATGTGTCTTTTTATGTTTTAATGTTACACTGTCTCAGGTTAAGGTGAAGGTTGGCGCCTGTTAAAACGTTTAAAACCGCTGCATTTTTATGTACCTGTCCTAAGTCAGGAGCCTGTTGTTCAGTGGTTGTCGTTTGTTGGTGTGGTTCATAGGTGTTTATAGGTGTTTCTCGTTTCTCGTTTTTTATATAGATTAGACCGTTGGTTTTCCTGTTTGAATTGTTTTACACTACTGATTTTTTGACCCTTTACAGCTTGCTGTTCGGTGTGAGCCAAGATTTCGTGTTGAAGGCCATATAATTGTTAACTTTTTATACATTGTGACTTGGATAGAGAGTTGTGTCATTGGCACTCATACCACATTTTCTTATTTATATTCAGGATTTTGGCCTTTGGCGTTCCTTATGCGGATGTGTCAAGAGATGCGTTTCAGACACATGAGGTTTTTATAGTGTTGTGTTCATTTTGTATAGTTTAAGCTTGTATTTATATTTTACTTATTTTGTAATTTATCGGGAATGTGTATATGTCATTACATGTATGTCAGGAGCCCCTTTACGGAGCCCCATAAGTGCGATGTGATTATGAATATTTTTGTTTGCCGGAGATTTAAAACGGTGCGCCCTTGTTTGAAAAAATCGTGCGCACAACTTTTAATCTCGTGCGCAAGACATTTTTCAACTGGTGCGCACGACTTTCAAACTAGAGCTCACGACTTTTAAACTGGTGTGCACGAGTTTCAAAGTCGTGTGCACAAGTTCTTGAAAGTCATGTGCACCATATTGAAAGTCGTGCGCACCATTTTTGAAAGTCGTGAGCACGAGTTTGAAAGTTGTGCGCACCATTTTGAAAGTCGTGCGCGTCAGTTTGAAAGTCATGCGCACCAATTTGAAAGTCTTGCGCACGATCTGAAAAAATGTTTTAAACTTTACTATACTGACTGTATTATCAACTAGAAAAACCTTTTGTTGGCGTCAATGTTTGATTCAATTCTAAGTGTGTTTGAACGTTACCTTCAGTTGGTTGTGTTGTATGTCTCTGATGTATGTTTACACAGTTTTGGCTGCTGGGTCCCAGATATGGCCACGTTAACCAATTAGTATAAGTTAGCTAGAAAGCCATATTTAACTTACCATTTTCTTAGAAAAATGCCTGTCCCAAGTCAGGAATATGACAAATGTTTTCCTGCGGTTTTTTAAGCAATGTTTTTACCCCAAATTTTATAAAAATCAACAAGGATCTTCGTTTAATCGATATGACTATGCATACAAATTAATGGAAATCATATGAGGCAACCTTAACTTTTCAAACGACATAAAACGTACGCAGGATGGACAGACAGACTTAATCAGAACTAATGGCATAGAACCATCATTTTCCCTATTCACAAACAAAATTGAAGCAGAATAAGTCATGCAAATCCAATCTTTTGCTATACTAATTACACATATAAATTTTCATTTGTTTTAAGAAAGATTTGATCGTTTTTGTGGATTTTTTTGCAATAACGAATAAGCGGCAACAGATCTTTCACGATCCTTTTGACGATCATCAAAATGCGGTACCCGATCTTTCACAATCCGAAATATCAAATTTTTACACAAATTACCATTTTTACAAAGTTTCTGATTCAACTAATTCAAAATAACGGTAAGAAATATTTTAAACAGTAATATTGACAAAAGAAAAGTAGTCTATGCACTAAAAATTGGGAAAAAAAATCATGTTTGTTTACATTTTTATATCTTTAAATTTTCGATGAGCAATCTGCCTTTTGTAGTTTTGTAAAAACGGTGTTCTTTTAAGCCTTGATTTGTCTTGAATACTGATCATAATGTTGAACCATTTTGACAGACATTTTTATTTTCGCAATATTTGTCATTATAATTAGATTAAATTAGATTCCCTACTGATGTTGCATGTGTCTTCTCGATAAGATTTTCATCATGATCCTAAACCAAATCTTTTATGATCCAATCGCAATACTTGACCACCGTTACTTATTCTTTCACGATCGTTTTTCTCTATATACCGAATGATAGCCGTGACTATAGGACAATAATATGGTCGCATTGTAATCTAAATATTTTACCTGTGTTATTTTATACAAATAAAAAGTATTTTTGATTAAATTTCAAACTTGGAGATATAACAAAACCAACACACACCGCAGTCTTATAAATTAAGTCAAATGAGAATATTTCATAGAAATGAAAAATGACCACTTAATTAAAATTTACTAGTTATCCCCTTCATCTAAAATGTGCGTTGCTTAATTCTTTCACAATGTGTAATTTTATAGCTTTAGACATGCAACAGTGTGCAAGGTTCATGAATCTGTCTATCAATGAAGACCGTATATTGTCATCTAGTTGGTTTGTTATTGTTGTTTTATATATCTTTGTTACTTTCTTAGCGAGGTTTACCACAGACCTTTCATTCATATGTTTATATATATCTTTGTTGTTGTACAAAGATTGTCAAGAGTCACTCTAAGCTGGGGAGGAGGTATTTTTTTAATATCTCTAATTCCGACTCTTACCCACTATTTTAAACTCGATTTCAATTTTACTTTCTATTTGGCAGTTACATGTTTATGAGTTCTTCATTTTGGCCTTTTATGGCTTTTAAGATTAATTCTTCCTAAAGTTTAAATTATATAAAAAATATAATATCTTCAATTTTGTTAGTTTGTACTTCATGCTACAATGCCAATTGTTATTGACCTTCGCCTGGGTTGACAATGTATTTTATCGGCGTAACAAATTGTCAATCTTTTTTTAACACTGTCTATATAGCTGTATGCTATCTAGGTACTACTGCATACCACAACGCAGTTTATACGACGCATAAAGTGTGAATAACATAGGAAACGACAAACATGTCCTGATTCAGGATATCTATAACATTTGCTTGTCTAGTTATATCTACAAGCTAGTTGTGTACAGCGCTATACAACTATTGCCTTTAGTTGTAAGAAGACCAAACGATGATCAGAGTAGTAATTTTCCTTATTGTTAGTGTTATTGCCAATGTAATTGATGCACATGAGGGTATGTAATTTTAATACTTTAGGTTAAAAAAAATTAGTCAAACAAGTTCAAGAAATTTTAATACTGACAATGTTACAATGATTAATAAGAATGCGGACTTGTACTAATGGTAGAAAAGATATGAACTATGTCAATTAGAGGTACAATGCACACAATAGAATAGAATTTTAATTATCGAAATTAAAGACCCTTGGTTGGCAACATGACATTTATATAAACGAGCATTTCATAAAAATATTTTAAAACGCAGTTTCACATTGAAATGAAATATATAATGTTCATATATATAAAAAGAAGATGTGGTATGATTGCCAATGAGACAACTCCCCACAAGAGACCAAACGACACAGAAATGAACAACTATAGGTCACCGTACGGCCTTCAAAATTGAGCAAAGCCCATACTGCATAGTCAGCTATAAAAGTCTGTATAGTAGGTATATTTCTTTAGCTCATATAAATCACCTACATTTTTTTTTCAAGACAGGACCAGAACCATAAAACCAGTTAAAAACATCATATGTATAGTTATTTACATTACGTCTAACATCCATTTGATTATATAATTATAAATGTATCTAAATATTTTTATACAGACATACCTTCAAAACTAAATAGACAAAATAAATGTTGCCTCATATCAGTGATCTGAAAAATCTCTCTGTACAACTAATGATAAAATGTTTGTCATCTTTAACGTACAATGTACAACGTGCAATCTAATATAAATGAAACTACGTAACTGTAGGAAATGTCTATTTTACTTACATTACAGAAATGCCATGTAGTGCTGAAAACAGAGAAACTTGCGATCCTTGTGGAATAACTGGGAAATGGAAGAATGACCTTGGCTCGGAAATGACCATTACCTGTGAAGTAGATTCGCTGGACCGGAAATCAACAGGAGAAATTAAGGGGAAGTATAACAGTGCCGTAGGTAACGCCGAAGATTTCTACCCCCTATTAGGAAGATTTACTATGGCTGGACCGGATCTTAAGAACTGTATTTTAGGATTTACGGTAGCATATAATAATGCAATCCGCGGTAACTCGAATTCTACAGCTAGCTTCACGGGAGTGTATTTTAAAGTCGACGATACAATATACACCCACTGGATACTGGCTTCGAACACTGAACATAAAGACATGTGGAGAAACAGCAATATTGGAAATAATGTCTTTACCAGGATTGCTAATTTATAATCGTTTGACAAAAATGACATTTTTTATGTCAAATAAAAGATACAATTCTTATACATGTTATAGTGTTGAAATCTCATTTTAACTGCCCTTTATGCTCTATTTGTGTCTTCTTTGTCCTCTTTACCTACCCTTTTGTTGTATTTTATATGACAGATTCTCAAATTTAACATCAACAAACGCAGAAAACGTAAATCAAAATACACGGAAACCTGTACCATATTGTACTATCATCAATCAATGACCGTAACTCCTTAAATTCATTTTTAAGAAGCTTCCTACATTCAGTTTCCAACATAATGTGTCGTGGGATTTAGAGAATGTACAAACTTCCAGAAATTAATCAATTTACAAGACAAATAGGACACTTTACAAATGAAAGATTATTCATTGAAGAGATGTCCTTATGCACATAACATATCTTATATTCTATATAAGTCACCCTCTAGTTTTTCATATATGTATGGGTTAGTAAAAAGTTTTTTTTTTAATATTAAGCAATAAACACGACGTCGTGTCTTCCTGCAATGGTCATGGCACTGCTGTATGTAATCTTCTCTGAAGTACAACCTCAGATATGATGCTGATATGAAAGAGAGGCGGACGATACCAACGGAAATTCAATATCATAGTGGAAGACAAAGTTACAACACCATGTTAAAAAACGATAAACGACGAAAGGGACAAATGACCGTCTACAAAACACAACTTGCAAAACTAAAGAATTAGCGACACGAACCCAATTAAAATATGGGGTGATTTAAGTTACTCTGGAAGGGTAAGCAGATCCGGCTCCACATGTGACAAGTGGCCTCATTTTAACTTCTCCTTTTCATACAAAAAATATCGAAAACAATGCCAGTATTACCGGTAACTCCCAGGCACATAATCTGGAAGTGGAGTTATCATCGAAGACAGATAGATAATCAGTCTACCCGCAGCTCGCTGGCCGAGTAATACAACAAATTTAAAGTCGGATATCCAATCCCGTAAACACAATAGGTGTTTCTGGAATAACCAGATGATATATCCGTAAGACATGACAACGGACACAATCTTTATAAATTGATTAGATCAGAAATATAATTATTTTTTGTTAACATTTTATTTTACATATCTCTACAACTACCTGTATTGTAATACATAACTGAAACCAAATGCATGTCAGATCGTTTCATAGTATCGGTACATAACACATACGTTAGGGAAAGATAGATTCGATTCTTGAAATTTGTTCTTGGCACATTTTGACCAACCTTTTTTTAGTTTCGCGCCATAGAATCCGGTTAATATAAGGCATGACATATTGTATAGACACTTGCATACTTGTACTCCATATAAAACAGAAGATGTGGTATGATTGCCAATGAAACAAATCTCCACCAGAGACCAAATGACGTAGAAGTTAACAACTATAGGTCACCATGCAGCCTGCAACAACGAGTAAACCCCAAACCGCATAGTCAGCTATAAAAGCCCCGAAATAACAAACGTAAAACAATTTAAATGAGAACACTAACGGCCTGGTTTAAAAAAAAAAAAAAAAAAAAACACGCTGCAAACTATAAATTAGCGAACATGTGTGAATGTTAAAAATATTAGACACAGTGATTGAAAAGTACCATTGCACTTATACATTTTATTATTGAGTCTATTATTTGATTTTGAATTTAACACATCTTCTGATTGGCTGAGAGTTTTTTGTCTATCAAATTGTAGTCTGGCGCCTAAATAAACTTGTGTTTATGGTCTGGCTGATGCATCCTTAAAGTGCATATTGTGATAAAGTTAACCTAACATTGCTAGACTATAGAGGAACAGTGTCAAAAAATGGTTCAGCAGTATTCTATTGGCATTATGTAAAAGGTTTGACCGGTGTCTCAGCAGTTCATATAGATGATTTTTTTTGGGCAGGATCCAGTTCCTCTGAGAAAATTGTTGTATCCGGGATAACGGATCTGTTCAAGATACGGAAAGAATCCTGTGATTCGTTCAAATATGTGTGTCTAGATCTCAGCCAAGATAATAAATGTATTTTTCTCAGCCGGAAAGAGTATGCCGGAATGTTGATGACTGTTTAAATAGATAAGGACAGGCTGAAAACTTCTCCTCATTCACCATCAGAGCAGACTCTATTGAGATTAAAAAAAAAAAAAAATAAAAAAAAATAAATAGGACAATAACCATGGTAAGTTTGACAAACACGCCCAGACATTTCTTTTGATGTTGATACCATCGTATCAAAAATAAAGACTGTTGGATCAAACGAAAATTTATGTTGGTCAGAGATGCGTCGTTTTGGAATCTTCTAGATGGTGGAAGCCAAGGTGTTTATGTTGTCTTTTTTTTTATGGGCGATAATAATAAAATGAACCCCATCACATGACAGTCCAAGAATTTACAAATGGTTGTACGTAGTACTTTGGAAAGTGAAACCTTGATAGTATGGATTGTGTAATATATTGAGCAGTACTAGTTCTTGAGTATGAGTTAATTCATAATGAGAGCAAATTGAAGCATATTTTAGTGAATTATTTAGTTGACAAAAAGTGACTTTATCGTGTAATATACTCTGATAAAGATACTGAGAGTGGAGATAGATGCAATAAAGTAATTGCTTCAAGGTGGAGAGCTTAAAGACATAAAATGAGTTCAAACTAATGAACCAATAGCCAATGTTCTCACAAAGTCTGGTGCTTCTGGAGAAGATTTTTAAGTTGATTTGAAAAAAGGACTCCTAAATTCAAGACTTTTGTAATGGGTGTAGCTGACAATAAAAAAAGATCAGACAAAAACTTCTTAATTATGTGACTTTTTATGGAATTTATTTTCTTTATTATTTGGACATTAACATTTCTAATGAAAAGAAAAATAATTAGATTGCTAATTATTGTTTTTTTTTTCTTTTAATTTCAATTTATTTATATTATTGATTTCTATATTAATTTGCATGTTATTTTTATTTATTTAAACTTTTCATTTATTATTTCGGACAACAAAATTTACGATATTGTTTTTACTTTTTACGACTATTTAGTTTTATGATCTTTTGTTATTAGCGCATACCGTAAGAATCTGTAAAGGCATAATTTTCAATTAGTTTAACTCAGGTATTACACCACTATCATATGTGTCATTCGGTATATCGAGAAAAATGATCGCGAAAGAATAACTAACGGTGGTCAAGCATTGCGATCGGATCGAGAAAGATCTTGTATCGGATCGTGAATGCAATTAACTGTAATTGTTCTTCAAAAATTTGCACTACGTTAAAGAAGAAATGAAATTGAGAATGGAAATGGGGAATGTGTCAAAGAGACAACAACCCGACCACAGAACAGACAACAACAGAAGGTCACCAATAGGTCTTCAATACAGCGAGAAATTCCCGCACCCGGAGGCGTCCTTAAGCTGGCCCCTAAACAAATATATATACTAGTTCAGTGATAATGGACGTCATACTAAACTCCAAATTATACACAAGAAACTAAAAGTAAAAATAATACAAGACTAACAAAGGCCAGAGGCTCCTGACTTGGGACAGGCGCAAAAATGCGGCGGGGTTAAACATGTTTATGAGATCTCAACCTCCCCTATACCTCTAGCCAATGTAGAAAAGTAAACGCATAACAATACGCACATTAAAAGTCAGTTAAAGAGAAGTCCGAGTCCGATGTCAGAAGATGTAACAAAAGAAAATAAACAAAATGACAATAATACATAAATAACAACAGACTACTAGCAGTTAACTGACATGCCAGCTCCAGACCTCAATTAAACTGATTGAAAGATTATGTCTTCATCATATGAATATCAGGCACAATCCCTCCCGTTAGGGTTTAGTATCATACCATCATAAAATATATGAGAAGAGCATAACCCGTGTCATGCCAACAACTGGTTTTAAATAAATGTGTTTAGTTCCGATGCAAAGACCCTATAAGTGAATCAATATTAAAGCCAAAATATGCAATCTTTAATGACCTGACAACAGTATCGTAACTATATCCCTTCTTAATAAGTCTATTTAAAGGTTTTGTTAGCTTCTGAGGTGAATACTGACATTTTAGTGCTTTATAAAGAATATTACCATAAAAGATTGGATGTGAAATACCTGAACGTATAAGAAGTCTGCATGTTGAGCTATATTTACGAATGATGTCCTTATACCGATGATAAAATTTAGTAAATGTTTTGACTAGTTTGTGATATCGAAAACCCTGGTGTAATAATTTTTCAGTAATACATAAATTTCTTTCGTTAAAATCTGAAACGTTGTTACATACACGAGCGAATGCCCACTTTTTAAGAAAACACAATTCTAAACAAAATCACCTTTTGTATCTATAATTGTCTTATTCCAATATATCATGATATACTGGAAACTTAATCTTTATTGTGTCAGATAGTCTAGTAAAAAAAAATGTGTTATTACTTGAAAAAGTTCTTATTATCTTTGAAAAAGTATAATTTTGTTGATTTTTAATCAAAATTGATCGTGAAAGATCATTCAACGTATTATTTTGAACGTGAAATACAAGGCATGACCAGACTTAATGATCAGAAACAACATTTTTTTACCTATCGATATACTTGTAATTGGTTGAAGCTTGTAATTTCTTACTAAGAACGTAAATTAATGCGTTCATTTTTTTGGTGTGATATATATTTAGACCTATTTTCATTTTAAGAGGCAATGCTACATGTAACTAGGCATACAAGATAATAAGACCTACAGTAGCGTAAATTGTCGAAAAGTAAATATCTGTGTATATATAACGCCAAATGCATCAACGAATGAGTGAAGCGAAAGGGGATCTGGTGGTCTTCCCCTAGAAATATCTTAATGTGTAAGTTTTTTTTTGTTTTCGTAAGGGTTTACTTAGATCAAAGAAGCTATATCATTTAATTTAACAAACAGGTGGGTTGAAGATGTTCTTTCCATTAGCAATACAAACCTTTCTGATTGGATCCCATTTATAGTCAGGAACTAGAGATTACAGACACCACATATACAGCTTCCTCAGCCTCATTTTTAGACAGATGCCCCGAATTTAACTACAGCGGTCATCTTATGTTGTACTGTTATATCACTGTCCCAGGTTAGGGGGAGGGTTGGGATCCCGCTAACATGTTTAACCCCGGCACATTATGTATGTATGTGCCTGTCCCAAGTCAGGAGCCTGTAATTCAGTGGTTGTCGTTTGTTTATGTGTTACATATTTGTTTTTCGTTCATTTTTTTGTACATAAATAAGGCCGTTAGGTTTCTCGTTTGAATTGTTTTACATTGTCATTTTGGGGCCTTTTATAGCTGACTATGCGATATGGGCTTTGCTCATTGTTGAAGGCCGTACGGTGACCTATAGTTGTTAATTTCTGTGTCATTTTGGTCTCTTGTGGACAGTTGTCTCATTGGCAATCATACCACATCTTCTTTTTTATATATCTCAATACCAGAGTTGATGAAAAATGAGATGATTTCAATTTTAAAATTATGAATTTTCCTCACCTTAGTAGCGATTTACCAACTTCATCCGCGTATGGAGTATACATTCTCAGCTCATGCGATTTTCAGGAGCTTGCAGCTGCTGCTCAGAGTTTGTAAAACGTTATCAGTGCCTGAGCAAACGAAAACGAGACAGCAATTTGTGAAAGAACGTCTCGTCCTTTTCTTAAAAAGTTCCTTGGAAAGTACCATGACCTAATAGAAAAATAATACAGGATGGTATTGAGTTATAGATTCTAGGTGCTGACTCTGTGTAGCATTTTATCTACCCTACAGTTTTACCTTTATTTGTCTTTTTACTATTATGCTCCATTTGATCGTATGTCTCTTGACATGGTTCGGTATATGCGCATTCAACTTTCTTATTTATCTTTTTTATTACTACCGATAACGTCTATGTTATATAGGCATCTACGTTTTAATATTGTATTTATATTGTGTCATAGAACAAACTTATTCGTTCAGTGTATGTTTACTTGTTTTTGTTTAAATATCTTTTTGATCGAGTTAAGCCATTTCAATTGATATTTAATAATGTGTCTTTTTATGTTGTAATGTAACACTACTGTCTCAGGTTAAGGGAAAGGTTGGCGCCTGTTAAAACATTTAAACCCGCTGCATTTTAATGCACCTGTCCTAAGTCAGGAGCCTGTTGTTCAGTGGTTGTCGTTTCTTGGTGTGGTTCATAGGTGTTTCTCGTTTCTCGTTTTTTATATAGATTAGACCGTTGGTTTTCCTGTTTGAATTGTTCTACACTACTCATTTTGGGGCCCTTTATAGCTTGCTGTTCGGTGTGATCCAAGGCTTTGTGTTGAAGGCCGTACTTTGACCTATAATTGTTAACTTTTTATACATTGTGACTTGGATGGAGAGTTGTCTCATTGGCACTCATACCACATCTTCTTATTCATATTCAGGATTTTGGTTTTTGGCGTTCCTTATGCGGATGTGTCAAGTGATGCGTTTCAGACACATGAGGTTTTTATAGTGTTGTGCGTATTGTATAGTTTAAGCTTGTATTTATATTTTACTTATTTTGTATTTTATCCGGAATGTGTATATGTCATTACATGTATGTCAGGAGCCCCTTTACGGAGCCCCTTAAGTGCCATGTGATTATGAATATTTTCGTTTGCAGGAGATTTAATCCGGTGCGCACTTGTTTGAAAAAATCGTGCGCACGACTTTGAAACTCGTGCGCACGACTTTTAATCTCGTGTACAAGACATTCAAAAACTGGTGCGCACAACTTTCAAACACTGGTGCGTACGACTTTCAAACTGGTGCGCACGACTTTCAAACTGGAGCTCACGACTTTCAAAGTTGTGTGCACCATTTCTTGAAAGTCATGTTCACCATATTGAAAGTCGTGGGCACCCATTTTTGAAAGTCGTTAGCACGAGTTTGAAAGTTGTGCGCAACATTTTGGAAGTCGTGCGCGTCAGTTTGAAAGTCATGCGCACCAATTTGAAAGTCTTGCGCACGAGCTGAAAAGTTGTGTGCACGATTTTTCAAATTTGTGCGCACCAGATTAAATCGTTGGCAGACATATTTATATTTACATGACTCCTAAGGGGCCCCATAATTATACTTTACTATACTGAGTGTATTATCAATAACAAAAACCTTTTTGTTGGCGTCAATGTTTGATTCAATTGTAAGGGTGATTGAACGTTACATTCAGTTGTGTTGTATGTCTCTGATGTATTTTACACAGTTTTGGCTGCTGGATCCCAGATATGGCCACGTTAACCAATTCTTAGAAAAATGCCTATCCCAAGTCAGGTATATGACAGTTGTTTTCCTGTGGTTTTTAAAGCAATGTTTTCTTCTCCAAATTTTATAAAAATCAACAAGGATCTTCGTTTTATCGATATGACTGTGCATAAAAATTAATGTAAATCATATGAAACAACCTTAACTTTTCAAACGACATAAAACGTATGCAGGACGGACAGACGGACTTAATCAGATCCAATGGCATTGAACCATCATTTTCCATATTCGCAAACAAAATTGAAGCGGAATAAGTCATGCAAATCCAATCTTTTGCTATACCAATTACACATATTTATTATCATTTTTTTAAGAGAGATTGTGGATTTTTTGCAATAACGAATAAGCGACAACAGATCTTTCACGATCCTTTTCGCGATCATCAAAATGCGGTACCCGATCTTTCACGATCCTTTTCACGATCATCAAAATGCGGTACCCGATTTTTCACGATCCGAAATATCAAATTTTTACAAATATTACCATTTTTACAAGTTTCCGATTAAACTACATCAAAATAACGGTAAGAAATATTTTAAACAGTAATAATGAACGATATTTTCAAGAGAAAAGTAGTTAATGCATTAAAAATTAAAAAAAAAAATCATGTTTGTTTACATTTTTACATATTAAAATTTCGATGAGCAATCTGCCTTTTGTAGTTTTGTAAAAAGCGGTGTACTTTTAAGCCTTGATTTTTTAATTTTGACAGACATTTTTATTTTCCCAATATTTGCATTACAATTAGATTAAATTAGATAACCTACTGACGTTGCATGTGTCTTCTCGATAAGATTTCCTTCACGACCCTAAACCAAATCTTTTACGGTCCAATCGCAATACTTGACCACCATTACTTATTCTTTCACGATCGTTTTTCTCGATATACCGAATGACAGCCGTGACTATAGGACAATAATATGGCCGCAGTGTAATCTAAATATTTTACCTGTGTTATTTTATACAAATGAAAAGTATTTTTGATTACGTTTTAAACTTGGAGATATAATAAAACCAACATACATCGCAGTGTTATAAACTAAGTCAAATGATAGAAAAGAAAAATGACCACTTAGTTAAAATTTACTAGTTAATCCCTTCATCTAAAATGTACGTTACTTAATTCTTTTACAAGATGTGTAATTTTTATAGCTTTAGAAATCCAAGGTGCATGAATCTGTCTACCAATGAAGACTGTATATTGTCATCTAGTTGGTTTGTTATTATTGTTTTATATATCTTTGTTACTTTCTAAGCGAGGTTTACCACACACCTTTCATTCATATGTTTATATATATCTTTGTCGTTGTACATTTACATTATAACTGTAAGAAAGTCATGTAGTTTATGCGTATCAAGTTCAAGCATGACGCTGAAAACTAAAGTTCATGAGCGTTCCTGGAAAAGTTCTTCCATCCCACCATTTGGCAAATTTGAAGCAGAATATTGAATTGACTTTGACAAAATATTCTCTATGGAATTTATGTAAAATGATTGTCGGTGTTATTTTGTTGCTCTTTGAAAAAAATTATGGGTAAGTGAACGGACAGAACCACCCCCTTACCACCAGAAATGTAGGTTATTCTTTAAGTTCCATTTTAAAGCTAATACTGATGCTAATCGATAACATGATTTGGTGACATTTCATTCATTATATTTAAAAAAAAATTTGGAATATAAAATGAAATTGTGTTTTTTTGTTTTATCCTTGCGGGAAACAGTTTTAGATGCAGTACATTAGTATATATTATTTAGTGCTGAGAAAGATAATTCAAATATTTTTACTTGGAAGTATAAGAAAATTATATTATTTTGTGATAAGATAATTCAAATGATTGTATTGTGCTCTGCATGAAAGATGGACCGCTTTTATACGTAAACAAAATAGGATTAAGATAATAAACACGTAACATTGCTGTGTGATAAACTTGCATATGGTTATAGTCTTTCAAAATTGAGAATCTTTCACTTAAATGTTAAGCGTGACGAAATTTAAAAGTACACATAAATAATGTCTTGTTTTGAGCGAATAAAAATATAATACTGCAACGGCCTTTCGTTTTGCACAAAAGTTCAGTGTTAATTCTAAAGATATTTTTAATTTAAC
Organism: Mytilus coruscus; assembly: GCA_017311375.1. Taxonomy (NCBI): domain Eukaryota; kingdom Metazoa; phylum Mollusca; class Bivalvia; order Mytilida; family Mytilidae; genus Mytilus; species Mytilus coruscus. The sequence continues at coordinate 13,205,388 of CM029599.1, forward strand.
TTTCAAATTTGAACAATTCTAGCTTTCTACTTTTATCGGATTGAAAACTAGTGATCTAAAAATTACTCAGTAAAATATTCATAGTGTCACATCGTCGCGTTGTAAAGCAATAAATTAAACGTCATTTGTCACTATCAACACAGTATTCAATTCATCGATTGATACATCAAAAACGAAGTCGGTGGCCCAATGCTTATTTTATATCAATCCAAAAATATTTATGTAGCGACAACATAACAATTTTTATGGTTTTAGAGATTTGATGATTTAAAGACAATATTAAGAACGTTTCTCGCCGATTGTACATGCACATTTAATTTGAAAGAACATCACCCTACTCGAATTAAATGGTGGAACAAATAATGCTGAATATGAGGTAATTCGTTATCGAGAAGAAATTATTGCTCTCTTTTTTTTTTTTTTTTTGAATTTAAACATTAATAGCCATAGCTGTGACCATATATCGGTTGATTGTTTATCCACAATTTTTTAAACTGGCATTCACGAGGACCATATTATGTACTAGTTGGTCTTTCAATTGTATCGGTTATCTATTGCCTGGATGTTTTTGATAAAACATCATCACGGAAATATGCAACATATTAACAGAGGATTCTGATCTATGGTGGCGAATGTTTGGATTTATTTAGCATGTGTTAAAGTCCCCCTTTCTTGTCCTTGTATCTTTTTAACCTTTACTGTTTATCCATTTTTATACTTATGACGTGGATCGGTGCTTATACATCCCGCCATTGTGTTATTGTGCTATGGTCAATTTTGAGTTCTTGTCTTCCATTAAGTGTTTCTTTGTTGAAACAGTTATTTGTTTTATAGTGATTAAGATTATATTACAACGTTGACTGCTGTACCCCAATTTTTGACGTTTTTACCTATTATGTCTGTTTGTTTTGCTCACACATTGTTGTCAATATAATGGAATTCTATGCGACTGTCATGCAAGTGAGAGGTTTAGCTAGCTATAAAACCAGGTTTAATCCACCATTTTCTTCATAAGGAAATGCCTGTACCAAGTCAGAAATATGACAGTTGTTTTCCATTCGTTTGATGTGTTTGAGTTTTTGATTTTGCCATTTTATAAAGGACTTTCCGTTTTGAATTTCACTTGGAGTTCGGTATTTTTGTTATTTTACTTTTTGTTGTGCCCTTAATTTACGTGACAGTTCTTTTTTTCAAAATTGTAATTAAAATGAATGCAAGTACTGCCATACAAAAAAGAACCTTAAAGTAACTTTTGGTAGCATTTGTAATGTATTGGGTGTCTTTTTTTTGTTTAATAAATTGCACACGATAGTCATGCGCTGTCAGATTGATATGATGAATTCATTTTTTTTATCTGTATATGTGGCTCTTTTTTTTATTGCACTATCAAACAGTTTAAGGGCATACGATACAGTTTTGATCCCACGGTGATTTTGTAACGAAAATAAGCATACAAGCTATTCTTCACCTTGGCAATTCAAATATGCTTTAAAAATATACCTTAATGTGCTACTTTTAGAGATCAATGGGTTGAAATCCTAGAAATTTACTCAAAATTTCCGTTTCTTGGACATGTCAATCCTTTGGACAGATATACCTAACTTTTTTGTTTCAAAATATAAACACTAGCGAATTTTTGTGAAATCATTCGGAATATCTTTATTACAAAAGTGTGCTCTAACGTTGGGTACCAATTATTTGAGAATAATTCATTTTTATTAAATTTTAATGATTTTAAAAAATAAAACCGGCAAGTTTTGCGGTTTATTCATCTAATTTAAAAAAAAAATATTGGTGACAGTTTCGTTCATAATAATTTGTACAAATGATCTTCATACATAATAAAGCCAATTTTCAATTTCAAAAGAGAGGTCCATCTACCCGTTTTTAAGCTAATATTCAAAATCAGTCGAAAAATACATCTTTTCCCAGTTTGTCACAGTTTGAAGTTTGACGTCGCAAAACGTCATTACCTCCGTTGTAACTGTATCGTATGAAAAGTCGTTCATGAAACATGGATTATAAAGATATTTTGCAGTGCAAAACGAGCAAATTAATGTTGTGAATATTTTCATAATAATTTTCCGTGAATAAGACTTTGTAGAGACTAAAATGAAGCTATTTGGATCAAGAGAAAATAAACAACGATATATATATATATATATATATATATATATAACTGCTCATTCATTTCATTATATTTAGTCTGAACTAAGGTAAACTATTTTGAAAGAATGTTTGCTTTTGTTTAGTGGATTTGACTTGTCCTTTTTTCAACATTATTTTAATAGGTCCACAAAATAAAGAAATCCTCTCATATTCTTACTGTTACGCCAAACGACTAAAAGAAACATGATAGCACGAAGACAAATAACGGGGAAACTAAAGTAAAAAAAAAAAAAAAAATGATTTCAGCACCTAGAATCTATTACTGAAGACCATCTTGTATTATTTCTAAAGTAGACAGGGACCAGCATATATCTGCCATCAACACGAATGACAAAATATTTTGATAGCCCAGAAGACAACCATCAACATGGTCAAGGAGACTCCTGACTTGACACAGGCAGATTTGCATGTTGCGGAGTAGTTAACTCAAACCTTAATTTCCATAAAAGAATAATAAGTGGTAATCAAAGGAATGCGAAATAATAAAAAATAATTGAAGTACACTTGTGGTAATAGTAAAAGTATAATAGACACAAAAACCAGAACAAAATCAAACGATCCTTAACAACAAAAAAACATTATTTTGTACATTTCAATGTTGTCACTTTCGTTTTGACCTTTTTTCAATGCAACATTCTTTGAGATATGACGAATACTAAAATACTTGAATTTATATCTTGAAATTAATGCTCATGTACTACAGAAAAACAAAACTTATTCAACTATGTCGATTTCAGTTTTCTAAATGATAATTTCTCTTTAATGGGTTTAGCAAAACATTTTTTTTTTGTATTTGCTGTTACATACCGGTATATAAGATTTTACTCACATAGGTCTATCTCAATAACCACTCAAGCTAGGTTTTAGATAAGAAAGACTAAAATTTTCATTGCTCAAGTTGTTTAATCTTCAACATGAAATGAATTTTATATACCTCAAAATGAGGCGGATGATGTAAAAGGGACAATAGATAAACATAATTTGAAGAGAAAGCAAAAACACCATTGCAAAAAAAAAAAAAAAAAAAAAAAAAAAAAAAAAAAAAAAAAACAGAAAAAAAGTAAAACGAAAGCCAACAACTGTCTAAAAACACTATATAAAAACTGAAGGAATGAGATATAAATGAAAATTGGTTTTGCCCTTATATTATTGTTTACTTCAGATTTGATACATGAGCATGATGAAAAGCTTCTTTTACAGAAACAGTAAGACAAAAGTGAATTATTAAGTACATGACTATATATTCGTCAATTAACACATATAATTTGAGGATAAATTCAATGTTTATATTTGTGATAAGAGTTAGTTTCGAATACAAAATGTAAAAATAAACTTACTAAGTTCAAAGTTTAATTCAAAAAGGATGTAAACACAAAAGAAATTGTCTTAAAACTTGTTACACCAAACACGCGTTTCGTCTACATTAGACTCATTAATGGCGTTCGAATCAAATAGATGAAAAGCCAAATCAATACGAAGTTAAAGAGCTCTAAAAACCGAAAATTACGAACGGTTTTGCCAAATACGGCTGAGGTAATCAATGGCATTGAGTAGAAAAACATTAGCATTTCGAGCAATTCCACATTTAATAATCAGTTTATTTAAAGAAACACAAAGTGCATATTAGATGTCGTGTCACTGACGATACCAACACTCCTTGTAAAATAATGAGTGAACCATCGTAGTGTTCGTTATTTTGTATATGTGTAAGGAAAATGTTTTAACACCTGTGAAAATTGTCATCGCTAATTAGGAATCATTATCTAAATTAATCCATTTAACCTACATGTATCTCGTGATATGATAACACAAAGCAAGTCTACCGACAGTCTGCATGTACGTAAAGCTCGCAAAATCAGGTATTAATCGACACACTGAGAAGTGGATATAGAATAAAAATGTAAGTTTGCCTTTTTTGCTATCTTGTTCCAGATAAGAAACAAAACATAATTTTGTTATCTTTTACCATTTGTATCACGTGGATATTCCAATTGTCATATTGTTCACTGCACATGTTTAGATGACGATCACTGTTTATGAAAATTTAACCTTTCATAGTAGATGTATATTTTGATGGATTAATCTGTATAAGGATACAAGTATTCGTATAAACATCTGTCAAAAATAGTTATATATTGGATATTATATACTACTTATCATGTTTTCCAATTAAGCATATCTTAATTTAGATATTTTACCTGCTTAGAAATATTTAAACACTAACTGAAAATTGTATTTAGACATATTCTCATTTTATAATATAACTCCCTCGTATGGTTTTTGACTATTATATAAGATTGTGTATGGTCTACAGCTATTTACGTATTTATAAACTATTTGCTTGCAAATTTATGGTTTAAAATGTCCTGATGAAGATAAATCTAAACAGGGCTTCGGACGCACACATGTTACAAGCTGTCATTTTAATTAAATATGCTAAAGGTTCAAGTAAACGCGATATTCTGTTCATACGCAACGTATTACAATTTTGAACGAAAATCATCAAAGCAAACTATCATTTGTATTGCTTAAAGATCGTATCGTCTTTATATCTGAAAATAACGACTATATCATGTAAATTGAGCGATTTAACAAAGTAAGTAATTTATTGGCAATAAACTGGTAACACATAAACAATATCGCAACATTTATAAATAATTTGATGATGATTATGAGACACAAGTCTATCTTTTTGTCAGTAATAACACTAATTGTAACGCCCATTTTTGAATTAACGTTGGTCTTTAATTTCAAACGGAAAATTTGGAAGCCAAGGATTTATAAGAACTTGAATACATGAAAACGTATATATATGACCGAAGAGAGACATTCAGACTCATAAGTCGAAAATAAACTGACAACGCCATTGCAAAGAAAGAACTTTGAAAGGTGAAAGTAATTAAAATATGTTCCAATCTAGAAAACCGGTAAAGAAAAAACCAACCAATGAAACAAGCACTTGGATAAATCTCATGAATTCCAAAAGGAGCGAAACCGGATGCGTCAACACGGTAAGTATGCATCATCTGACATACGCTTCAACACTCAGTCAAAATGACATAATCGGGAAAAGGACACAATCGGACATAAAGGATCAGACAAATCGACTGATATGAGTATTGTAATCTATGTTGATAACAGAGAATAAGAAGATGTGGTATGATTGCCAATGAGACAACATAGGTCACCATACATCCTTCAAGAACGAACGAGCAAAACCCATAGCGCATAGTAAAATATAAAAGGCTGTAAACAATTACAAAAGAGAAATAAAGGCCTGATCTATGTACAAAACAATAAACGACAACCACTGCATAACAGCCTCCTGAGTTGGGTTAGGCACATGCAGAATGTGACTGGGTTAAACATTTTTGCTGCGGTCAAACACTCCCCCTCACTTGGGAAAGTGGTGTAACAGTACAACATAACAACAAACTATAAAAATCGGTCGAAAAGGGCTTAACTCAGCAGATCGATACAAAGCAGAAAAAACCTAACAAAACACAAAAGACGATCAAGATACAAAAACAGATCTGACAGTACTCTCAGTTAATGAAAGCTAGTTCAAAGCCTTAAACAAATAATACAAAAATCGTGTATATAAGACTAAAATATCAATCAGTACACATTCAACATTCAATGAAGATCCAGTATTTATTTAAAATATTCATCTTCCCATGTTTTACTTTATTGTTTTAGTTTTTCCAACTTCATCATAGCGTAGACTTTCAAACGGGCAAAACAAGCGTCTGGGGTACTATATGAGCCTAGCATCTTTATTGGTTTTACAACTACTTGGATGATGCCACTGTCGGTTGACATTTCGTCTACGAGAGTATCGTAAGTCCAAAAGTCAGGTTTACTCTGTTAGCAAAAAATGTCATTGTTGGTTTCATTGCTGTAACTTTAATGTGTATAAACAATAATATCATTAGAAAAACTGAGTTTTTTCTCCTAACAGGCAGACTTAGGCAGAAGGCTGTAAGGTGACATGCAGTTGGTAACTTCTACGTCATTTGGTCTCTGTTGAAGAGTTGTCTCATTGGCAAATATATTATCTTCTTCTTATTTTAGATAGATTGGACACAACGTTTTGCAATTTTTAGTTCTAACGGTTTTTCAACTTCGTTTTCAATTTGTATAAAAGTAAAAAAATGTGGTATGACTGCCAGTGAGACAATTCTCCATCGGAGACCAAATAACATAGAGATTACCAACAATTGTACACCACACGACTTTCCAATTAGTTTCATTCGAGCGCCACAAACGAGTCGTTTGCAGGCGAACTTCCCGTCAGCGATTTGAATCATCATACTGGTATCTTTGATGAATGTTGATATCGTTTTCCGTTAAATACTTCCAGCTTTTATTATACGAGCGACTCCAATGAGTCTCGTGTAGATGAAACGCGCGTCTTGTTACAAAATTACCAAATTATTAGCCTTGTATCTTTAATTGTTTTAACAACCATTCGGTGATGCCTCTTCTGGTGGACTTTTGGATGCCAGATACCAGTAGTCAGTACTTTTGTATTGACATGAAATATCATCGGTATGATCAGTTTTGTAAATTTACTGTTCATAAAATGTTGAATTACTTGACATACTAAGTGTTTTCTACCCTAGGCTCATATTGATTTAGGCATAATAAGGTGAATCATCACTATATATGTCCTCAGATAAAATATTCTTATACTTTGCCAAAATGTAGATTTTACCATGCTTTTTTCAAAAATATAATAAAAAGTAAGGGTCATTGTGCCATTTTTCAAGCTACAAGTCGTGCAAAATTGCCCAAACATTTTTTTGTGAATAAATCTATGAGATAAAATTTTGAAATAAAATATAAAAAGATATGTTTTAAAATATGCTTTAAGAAAACCGAAAGATAGGTTTTAAAATATGCTTTAAGAAGACAGAAGGATAGGTATTAAAATATGCTTTAAGAAAACAGAACTAGTTTTCTTGCTACAAGTAAAAAAGGAAACTTTCATCAACATTCCTTTATAAATTTTTGATAAAAGAGTTAAATCGATCAAAACGAAATATTTGATAGTTGTTAAAAAGTAAAATAACAAAAATGCCGAACTCCACGGAAAAATCAAAACGAAAAGTCCTTTATCAAATGGCAAAATCAAAAGCTCAAACACATCAAACGAACGGAAAACAACCGTCATATTCCTGACTTGCTATAGGCATTTCCTTATGTAGAAAATGGTGGATTAAACATCTCACTAGTCTTTCAACAGTCTAAATAATGTTATTATTAATAATTTCTTGTTTTCTTTATTTCAATAAACAATCTTACACATAAACTGTCTCAAAACTTGCAGATTTAGGCAAAGAATTTGACCGAGTGTGTACTGCTATTTTACAATTCAAGATGGCGATATACAGTTAATCTGCCTTAAGCATAACTTTTTGTGATTTAAGGTTCCTTTGCTCTTTAGTTACGTATTTAGTTTTGGCTTCCAATTGTTTGGATTCGGTCGCCACTGATGAATTTATGTTGACGGAACGAACGTGTGGCGTTCCAAATTTTAAGCCCAGAATCTTTAATGAGTAATGACCTGGCAATAATGACAATTATGAATAGTGTCTGCTGCAGAAATTCATGTAATGGAATGTGATTTATAGTAAATGATGTACATTTAAGATGGAATTACTAATGTGTTGACTAATCTATACTACTAAAATAACGACGTCCAATTTGTTAGCTGTCATGACGTAAAATGACTAATCAAAGAATTCAACTTTGCATTGAAGACCTATTGGTGACCTTCTGTTGTTGTCTGTTCTGTGGTCGGGTTGTTGTCTCTTTGACACATTCCCCATTTCCATTCTCAATTTTATTTATATATAACTAATATAGGACAATGGTGTTGTTTAAAAATTATACCATTTGAGACCCTTTGGTTTTCCACATAATTAATATTATCAATAATTAACAAGTTCCGGGTCGAATCCGATACCGATACCAGTAGTATATGTCAAATGTAGTTTCCTGTTGTATCAGGAGAACCTGAATTCTTCCAGTAGTTGTTTTATATCTATGTTACACTAGAGTACACTATTTAACAAGACTGTTTTCTTCCACCTCAATACCACTATTAGTTTTGGTTAATTAGTTAAAAAATTAATTATTTTAGTTTATAGTAAGTTTATTGTAGTAAGAAAACCAGAACGAATCAAACAGAAAGATTTTGAAAGCAGAGAAAACTGTGCACCTTACAATCAGCATGACTTTTTCAGATGACAATACGAATACATAAAAACTGTAGGCTAGAAATAAGGCATAGGTACTTAAATTTAGTCACGGACCTGCGATGTCGCGGATGTGTTCTAGCCGTTTGTATATTTCGGTTAATTTTTATTTAAACTGTTTCACAATAGACATGTATCCGACGATTACAATTATACATAATTGTTTGTCATAATTATAATTGTTCGCAGTCTAAATATTTTTTAGTGTACATAAAAGTAATACTATGATTCTAGAGCAAATGTAATGGTTTTTTTCGGGCGTCGTTAATTTTAAAACATCAATTTCTACTTCTATATCTCCTCCCGATAATGATAATGACCTCCGATAATTTCTGAGGCATGTTATATGGAATCCTTCCGTCGTCGTATTTATTAAAATACTCTAATTGTTCATTGATTCAACAAAGACAAACAATAATAATAGCACTACACAGAAACATAATAAAAAAATAGCAAGTACCATAAAAAAATAAAATGTTTGAGACACAATATTTTTACTGTTTCGATTGATATCAGGGTTTGAATAATACATTGTATATGTAATTATAATCAACATTTAAGGCTCTTGGCGATGTATAGCTTGAAGTAACACACCTCCTTTCATGCATAAATGTAAAAATCATATGGATGAATATCAAAATAGGATGTTTCCTATCCAATTAGGAAAAATGTGTTAAGAGTTGAGGATAATCGGTAACTAGAAATATTTAGCTTAATTATCTGTATATAAAAGTACGACAACGCCAAATAGTTCAATATAATTGTCGTTGCATACAGAATTAACATACGATATTCAGATATTTTCACGCGAACTGAAGGTAAGAAAAAATAAAAATAAAACACCAGGAATTGCAAACAGACAAGAGAATAAAATTACGTACGTCGGCAGATTGTTCAGATATTTTGCAATATAAGCATCATATGAACCCATATAGAATAGTAAGTATCCAGACAAGGAGCATTTAAAATCCCTAAATCAAGGACAACCGACACCGTCTTAGCCGAAAATGACAAATAACATCACTAAACACCACTCTTATAATTGTAAAACTGACAAATAACATCACTAAACACCACTCTTATAATTGTAAAACTGACAAATAACATCACTAAACACCACTCTTATAATTGTAAAACTGACAAATAACATCACTAGACACCACTCTTATAATTAAAAAAAACTGACAAATAACATCACTAAACACCACTCTTATAATTGTAAAACTGACAAATAACATCACTAGACACCACTCTTATAATTGTAAAACTGACAAATAACATCACTAGACACCACTCTTATAATTGTAAAACTGACAAATAACATCACTAGACACCACTCTTATAATTGTAAAACTGACAAATAACATCACTAGACACCACTCTTATAATTGTATAATTGTAAAACTGACAAATAACATCACTAGACACCACTCTTATAATTGTAAAACTGACAAATAACATCACTAGACACCACTCTTATAATTGTAAAACTGACAAATAACATCACTAGACACCACTCTTATGATTGTAAAACTGACAAATAACATCACTAGACACCACTCTTATAATTGTAAAACTGACAAATAACATCACTAGACACCACTCTTATAATTGTATAATTGTAAAACTGACAAATAACATCACTAGACACCACTCTTATAATTGTAAAACTGACAAATAACATCACTAGACACCACTCTTATAATTGTAAAACTGACAAATAACATCACTAGACACCACTCTTATGATTGTAAAACTGACAAATAACATCACTAGACACCACTCTTATAATTGTAAAACTGACAAATAACATCACTAGACACCACTCTTATAATTGTAAAACTGACAAATAACGTCACTAGACACCACTCTTATAATGTAAAACTGACAAATAACGTCACTAGACACCACTCTTATAATTGTAAAACTGACAAATAACATCACTAGACACCACTCTTATAATTGTAAAACTGACAAATAACATCACTAAACACCACTCTTATAATTGTAAAACTGACAAATAACATCACTAAACACCACTCTTATAATTGTAAAACTGACAAATAACATCACTAAACACCACTCTTATAATTGTAAAACTGACAAATAACATCACTAGACACCACTCTTATAATTGTAAAACTGACAAATAACATCCCTAAACACCACTCTTATAATTGTCAAACTGACAAATAACATCCCTAAACACCACTTTTGTAATTGTAAAACTAACAAATAACATCACTAAACACCACTCTTATAATTGTAAAACTGACAAATAACATCACTAAACACCACTCTTATAATTGTAAAACTGACAAATAACATCACTAGACACCACTCTTATAATTGTAAAACTGACAAATAACATCACTAAACACCACTCTTATAATTGTAAAACTGAGAAATAACATCACTAGACACCACTCTTATAATTGTAAAATGAGAAATAACATCACTAGACACCACTCTTATAATTGTAAAACTGACAAATAACATCACTAAACACCACTCTTATAATTGTAAAACTGACAAATAACATCACTAAACACCACTCTTTTAATTGTAAAACTGACAAATAACATCACTAAACACCACTCTTATAATTGTAAAACTGACAAATAACATCACTAGACACCACTCTTATAATTGTAAAACTGACAAATAACATCACTAGACACCACTCTTATAATTGTAAAACTGACAAATAACATCACTAGACACCACTCTTATAATTGTAAAACTGACAAATAACATCACTAAACACCACTTTTGTAATTGTAAAACTGACAAATAACATCCCTAAACACCACTCTTATAATTGTAAAACTGACAAATAACATCACTAAACACCACTTTTGTAATTGTAAAACTGACAAATAACATCACTAAACACCACTCTTATAATTGTAAAACTGACAAATAACATCACTAAACACCACTCTTATAATTGTAAAACTGACAAATAACATCACTAGACACCACTCTTATAATTGTAAAACTGACAAATAACATCACTAAACACCACTCTTATAATTGTAAAACTGACAAATAACATCACTAAACACCACTCTTATAATTGTAAAACTGAAACGTAACATTGAACAGCACGAACACTACTTAGAGTAGATATCAACATGATATCAACATGATGAATTCAAGTTCTCTTCCAGGATGGTAATGTCTGTTACACTGTGACTCCCGTCATGTTACTCGTTTTAAATAAATTGGTAAAGAATATCCGATGATAGTTTAACAAAATTTGGGATACCAAAAGTCATTAACCATCAGGACATGTACATTCGCAAAATCTACAAACATAACAAATGGAAGCACTCGTTATTTATTTAAAGTACATGAAAAACAAGAGTGTAACCGGTAGACACAAACACGAAATTAAAAAAAGGCAAAGTACTAAAAACTAAATATCAGCAACACGAACCTTCGTTAATCGATTGACTCTTGAGAAATTGTCTCCTTGACAACATTTATGTACGTTTATGTAATAAAGTTAATCTATTGGCCTCTAGGTATTTCTAATTATCGAATTTACCAATGGAACTGATTGCAAATAATTCAAATATAAACAGTAATGATTATCCTTTCTAGATTTTAATATCTGAGTTGCGAACGGAAAACTTATTACAAAAACATCTGACAGAGGTAATGCGTATCATTTTTGTATTGTAATTTTCGCTTTTTTTGGCAATGGTATTTCTTTGGTCCTTTCAAACGGTGTCTACATTTACCAACTTGTTTACTATGTCTGTGTCTGCAGTGACTTTAAATACCATGCAATATAAAACTCTGTATATCTGTAAAATAAGAGAGTCCGGAATTTCGTTGCAAATCATTCAAAACCATGTACTTTATACTTCCATATATACAAAGATTTGGTTATGAAGAAAGGCTGTACATGTAAAACCTTATCAAAACAGCCTATAACATCCTAATTTTAAAACTCAAGTATTTATAGAGGCAGTAAATTATGATAATATTTATAAAAATTACAGATTCTTTAAATAAACTTCTTCTGAAATGCAGATCGTCTTTCTCGGCACACTTTTTTATCCCCCATAAGTCCGTAAAATTGTCTGAATCTGTTTTTGCATTGATTTGATTTAACGAAATAAATTAAGTCGACAGTAGTTAACCAATGAGCAAATCTGGCGAATCGATTTATAAGACATTTCAAGGTAACACACAAAAACTAAGGGAATTGCAGGGACTCAAAAAGCACAACCAGGTGCTTCAATATGAATAAAACATAACAAAATGCGTATTGTTATACAGCTATGAACACTTGAGGTCCTACATTCTATCGACACTTATATTTCGACATAGCAACAGGTCATGTTTTGTTGACTGTTAATGATATCTTTATTTGTGTTTAAATTAATCCATTGGATGTATTTGATCCGGAAAACATGATTTATTCATTAGTTTTGATTGGGTTGTGAGTAATCTAAAATCGGTACTTAGTCTTTTGCTAGTTGTCTGTTAGTGCTAATCTGATATCAGATGTTTCAATATAAGATAAGGAGATTTGGTACAAGGTGGTATGATTGAAAATTGGAAAGTTATCTACCAAAGACGAAAAGAGAATTAAAGTCCTTTCGAAAGTTTCACTTTTTACTAATGGTTGAAACAACCTTCTCCTACACAATCATGAGCTAGAACTCCACACCAAAGTAGTAATAGAAGTAGATGTAAAATGTCTTAGGTTAATATAGAGACGGGTATTTGAAAGAACCCGTGCAACCCTTCTTTCAGGAGTCCTTGGGTTGCTTGTTGAAATCACAATTTTTCTCTGAAATATAAAATGAGCAAATGTGGTTTGTTTGCTAATTTAACTATATGTCACTATGGCCTTCAATAATACGCACAACTATTTCGGAATAGTCAGCCTACCCTTTTCGTAGATGACGGATTTTTGCAAATGTCCTAGCCACAATCTCTTTGTTCCTTAATTTTGAAGCTATGGTTGTAGAAGAACTCTCATATTGTTAAATGATACCATATTTTAGTTATTTTCACATAGGTTAATTTGTGTTCAATTTCAGATTTGAAACAAAAACCATGAAAGACAAAATTGTCAAAACTATGGACGAACCAACAACCAAAAGACTCACAGTTTTCCTGTGTATTTACATGTTTGGTATCGTTATTTTCAACGCTGCACTAATTGGATTACTGGTTCTAAGAAGAAATCTACGAAAGATTTCACATTTATACATCGTGGCTCTATGTTTTTCTGAATTGCTTGATGGACTAATTCTAACTTCATCCATGCTTCTGGAATTAAATGGTGGATCAAATACTATTGAATGTGTGGGCATCCGTTATGTAGAAGAAATTGCTCTCACTTTTGGAATTTTAACATTAATAGCCATAGCTGTAGACAGATATCGGTCGATTGTTTACCCACAATTCTACAAGCCGACTTTCCTGAGAACCATATTTGTAATAATTGGTCTATTAATTGTATCGTTTATCTATAGTTTAAATGTATTTGTTGAAAACACCTTTACTGAAATATGCAACATATTTATCGAAGACGAGGATTCTGACTTATGGTGGCGAGTATACGGTTTTATTGTGCACTTTGGTGTACCCTTAATTGTACTGATAGTTCTTTATCTTAAAATAGTGAAAAAACTTTGGAGGAAAGATGAAGTATTGAGTGCAAGTACTCTGATGAAAAGAAGAACTGTTAGGTTAACTTTGATATGTTCCTTAGCATATGTTATGTGTTGGTCGCCATTTTACATCTTCGAAATTGCACATGACAGTAATGCGTGGTCAGATGATGGACATGATGAATTGGTTTTGAATAGCAGATTTGTCACAATATTTATTGCACTATCAGGCAGTTTGATAAATCCTATCATCTATGGATGCTTTAGTCAAAATGTAATGCAAGAAATATGGCTCATAAAGAATAACTTGCAGTGCAAAACCAATCAGATTGATGTTGTGAATAATTGAGATATAACTTTTTATGAATTTGACTTTGTAGAAACTACAAATTCAGCTATTTGGAAAAGGAAAAAAAAAATATGTAAACAATGTTCATTCATGTCATACGATATTGTTTGAATTAAGGCATATTATTTTATCCCAGGAATAAATCACCTTATCTGTATTTGACAAAACCTTTCGGAATTTTGCATCCTCAATGCTGTTAACTTATATTTGGTCTTTTTAACTCTTTTGATTCAAGCGTCACAAATGAGGCTTTTGTAGACGAAATGCGCATCAGCTGGCGTACAAAATTAAACCTGGAATCTATGATGAGTGTATATTGAACAGATGTTTGATTTTGTTGAGGCATTTGTTGTTGTGACCTTTTAACATTGTTCACACAATAAAGATATCATTTTATATTCTTACTGTTTACTAATGAAAATGTATGATAATAACGAAGTATACAATTTCCCAAATATCAGAGCATTACATCGGAAAGTCCTTTTTGTCAAAAATAAATGATGATGACATCATGTTGCAAACATGAAATTAAAAAAACAAAAACAATCCCTTGAGTAAAGAATCATTTATTGGAGGACAATCGGTAAGGAAAATCGAAGGAACACTGACTATACCATGAATTAAAACGATGAAAAAATTAACCAGTCCGTAGAAAGAGACAATTCCTTGTCAAAAAATAAAAACGACGAAGTGACAAAAGATAAAAACAAACAATCATATATAAAGATTGAGCAACATGAACTCCACCAAAACCGTGGTTGTACCCGTGTAAGCAGTTCTTGGTCCACATGTCGAGAACAGATTCAAAACCTTTTAAAATGATGTAAGTTTATTTGTGTTGTTAGAATTTGTTCGATATATTTCCTTTCTTAAAAGCAATATTTTAATAATTCCACACATTTCAAATTCTTTCTCATTCTTTTTTTGGAAATTAATTAAGGAATCATAAAGCATATGCAATACATTCTTATGATAAACTCGTTATCGGCAATGGTTTCAGGATACCGATTCATTTATCATTCATGAGCATTTCTTTCCCCAATTCCATTCTCAATTTCAAATAACTAATACGTACCACCATTAAAACTGATGCAGATTTTGGCAGAAGAACAGATCAGTGGTAAGAGAGAAAGATGCAGGATTTACGTTAATGAGACAAGAACAACCCAACGACACAAAAACGTAAGGCCATCTAAAGTTTAACGTACGGAATTTAGCAATAGACACGCTTCTTCATTGTACGTAAAGCTCTAAATCACACAAAGCTCTAAATCGCACACAGCGAAGGGATTCCTGACTTAACAACGTACCATGTACGCATGGCTTGGTAGAGATACTTATTGAGATCTCATTGCTACACTTTTTATTCTGGTTGAACGGTATGATATAAGGTTAACAAAAGAATATACAATTAAAGAACAAAATATAAATGGACTGATTTCTAAAGTGACAATATAATCTACAACAAAAGAACGAAAGAATCAAATTCCAATGGTCACGACATAACAACTAAATTAAACATCACCACAACCAAAACAAGTTAATAATTTTATGTAAAAAGAAGGCGGAAGATATCATAGGGAGTATCAAAAGTCGTATATGTTATTTCCGTTATCTTCCTAAATTTGACTTTGATCGTTTTTTGTGGTAGCGTTCCATCTAAAGCGAATCGTCTTAGAAAGATTTTTCCTACTCGAGTAGTTTTAGAACACTATGAAGTCATATGCCAATGTCATTGGTGCAGTCTTGGAATATTGCTATAAACAGAATATCTCTAGTCTTATAACTGGTGGAAGTTTCTCGGGGTATTCCATTTCGATGAGATTGTAGCCGACAAACTCAATTTTTTAAACCATAAATTAGCTATAAATATTAGTATTCATTAACAGGTTACATTTTGAAAATTGTTTTAAATTAAGGAATATATCTCCCTTATGCAAGGCTCCGATTCCTTGCCCGGCTTTGGCTAAACTTTTTTGTCCTTGTTTTTCACTGAAGAGACATTTATTATCGAAATGCGAATCTGGTGCAGAAAAATTAATTTTGTTAAAGTTATTATACACACGTGCACATTATCTTGAAAATTGTTGATATGACTTAAACAATCTCAAGGAAATCCGGGAAGATACAGATTTAAATCATATTAATATAAAAGACAAACAATTATAGAAATAATCGATATATGATTATGAATTTGATATGAACCTTATTCTCTGCTCATATAAGAAAGCTACCTGTTTGTTAATTTTAAGATAGCACATTCGTAAATAATTTGGAAGTTGAAGATGCTAATATTGAGAAATCAGCTGTAGAATGCATGGACTAGTTACTAATTATGCATAGTGACCATAATTCTCGGGTAAATCGCTTTTCAGACATGTGCATTATGTTATTTGTTTAATATTATTATTGTTGATATTTAGTTCATGACTCTTGATTTAAGTATTAAAGCACAAGATGCATAAAATCATCAAAAAGATGAGAGTTGTATTCCAGAGTAAAATAAGAACATTTGGACAAGCATTTTTTGAAAGTTCTTCAATATGGATATATTGATAATGGAGGAGTAATGATAAAGCCACTCATTGTCACTGTCTCTTTATACAGTGTTGGATCATATAACGTGTGTCGTTTTTTGTATGATTAGTCGTTTTGTGTTGCACAACCGTCAACGATGTAGAGACGCTATCTTATCGAGGTATTCTATCAACATATAAACAACATGACATTGTAAATATAAGATCGAAAGTTGGTGAAAGTCCAAGGCTTCTTATATTTTAAGTTATAACTATAATGTTGATATTGTATAGAGTTAACATTAACTGTTGTTTGTTTTTTTTAAACTTGTTGTTTATTTAGCCGTCAAAATAAGGGATTATTTTGAAACCTTGTCCTGAATTCAGATTCCAGTTTTAGACTGAAAGACTACAATATGGAAGCATTGATCATGGTATAAGCAATGTAAAACTGAAGAGTATTGAAAGTTGTCATGATTAGGGATCTCATAGTCAAGTGTCTGTTCAACCTTTTCCATGGTGATAGGTTTAAAGTTCAATAAATAGCCTTTCAAAACTACACCGATACTTCGTATTTTAACGGTTAATGCGCAAATAGACAGACACATACCATAACTTAAAATTGGTTGATTTTATCTTTTATTTCGATATTTAAAAAAGTTTGCCTCCTGCGGTAACTTCATATTTTCAATGCTAATGTGTAGAAAATGAATACCCTGCAACATTAATGAAACTAAAGCATACTATTAATGCAGAAATTATTGCGTGCATTTATTATTGCTATTTTGAGGAATAGACAAAATGCGAAATTAATTATAACGATTTCAGGAAAATCTGCATACAGATATAGGTATCAGACATCAGATTGCGAGTTCTTATTATTGCGATAATGACCAAGTCGCATTGTTCGCATCAATAAAAACCTCGGAATAATTTCTGAATTTACAGTAATTATTACAACAACAACAATAACAACAACTGAATCAAATGAAACATTAAGCAAATAAAGGATAATAAAAATATAATATTAAATACTTATATGCTACATATATGATTGTTATTCCACCCTTTTTAAATTTCCACAAATGTTCACTGTCCATATCGATAGTTTCTCATTGTGACATTTTGATTTACGATTCTACAAAAACTTTTCGCAAATCGAGGTAAAGATCATGATGATGTCGTTCAATGTTTTATTTTAAATACATGTAACTAGTAAGACTTAACAAAAAATGTTATAAGACATAGCAATATATAGTTAAGATATAAGTATGTACAACTAGTAGTGCATTCACCTGAACAATATGAAAAATAACGATCAAAGAATTTTTCTTTACTTCTTCGAACGTCATCATAGTTACGAAAAAGTACATTTCTATTAAATATAACAGACATACAATTATATAACACATATAATTAATTAAACAAACCAAAATCGTGAATAATTTTATGACAAACTAAACATACTTTAACTACACGTAATGATATGTACAGAACTTACTGACACGTTATTATATTTGTTAAGGTTGTATTTGGACGTTAACAATCAATCAAACAATATACTTTAAAATGTATTTAAAGCAACTTTATCCGTGTACAATAATTATATGAAATTTTAATGCCATTTGAAAATGATGCCTGCACAAAGAAATAATAGATAGGAATAAGGGTGAACAAAACAAATTCTACCGAAGACAGTATTACCGATTACCGATGGCTGGACAAATTAGACGTGACTATTCATTTGCTGGTTTTTCCAAAGATAACAATTGTTTGTTACGCCCACTGACTTGTTTTTATTTATATTTAATATTCACTGTCACACTAGCTGATTCTCAGCTTCTATACATGATAAATCGAAATATCTCTAGAAGGGACCCTTTTCGTCTTTTGATTTGATTTAAATGTTTCGTTTTTATTGACATTTCCATAGAAACATTTCTCGATCGGTGTGAGAACAAATTTCTCATCTCGAGAGTTTTATTCCCGGCAAATGATTGTTCGAAATTAAATTATGACGTCAAATTTCCTATTGTGACATCATGAAAAAAGTGACCATGTCTGATGACGTCACATATAAAGAACACAACTTTCTACAAATACTTGAAAAGGAAAGATAAACTTTGTTTAGATATCGTCTAAAGATCATTAGGGAAACATATTCCACCACTATATCTCGTGTATTACGATATTTCTCCGCTCGCAACAGTTAAATTTTAAATATTTAAAAAGCTCGGCAAGCCCCGCGTTTTAATATTTTGAAACTGAACTGTTTCGAGTGAAGAAATATCGTAACACAATTGATGCAGTGGTGTAATCAATGTTTAAAAACCACCATGACGTGCTATGTGTTCAAGCCAGAAGTGTGAAAAAGAAATATCGATAGTGTTCAATTTCCATTTGTGGTAGATTAAAGAATAGTATTTTTAAAGACATATCTCACCCTGTCTCTATTAAAAAAATACTGTGAGTTGAGATATTGATTTCCCGTTAGTTTTACCACTTCATCTTCATAAACAAACATGCAGCACTGTTTTCTGTTTCATTTGATAGTAGTATATAGCGTGTTCATCTTTTGTCAGATAAATGAGCTGTCTGAAAAATATGGCCTACTAATAATGAGTAGATGAACTATCAGAAGGTAAAAAAGTGAGAGAAGAAAAGATACCGAACTCCAAGATAATTCAAAAAGGGGACGTCCATTTAAATAACAAAATAAAACGTTATAAATCAACGAATGAGTGAAAACTAACTATCAAATTCTTGACTTGGTACAGGCATTTTGCAAACACAGAATTTACATTTAGTATAGCTAGCTCAACTGACTGTAAAAATTCAAACAAATACAAAACAACTGATACAAAATTCAAACAAACATACAATTAAATCTAACATTGATGCATTATTGTCTATGTAGGATAAACGGACTATGGGACTACATCCTTTTCGTCAAACGTGTTCAAAATGTATGTTATTTTTTAAAATTTTTCATTGTAACAAACATTTTACTATTTCTATGCGAAAAAGTTGAATTCAAAGATATGTAGAGGAAATGAACATTGTTCTGGTCAACGAAAAATCGAAATGTTATTATAATGTTTATCACTGTTTGATGATCTCACAACTGAACATTTAACATGTTTAATATTCCTTCAAGTGAAACTGTTGGATGGATTATGTTAATTAGATTTAAACACATTTTTCTAAAAGATTTTGCAAAACACTGAACAAAAAGTGTATATTGTGACTATATTAACCCGACTGAAAGACTGCTAAGAGACAACAAAGTCGGTAAATGTAAGCCGTTCGGTATATCAACAATATATTGGATACTCAGGTCTAAGCTGTTTTTTTTTTTTTTTTTGCAATGTATTCAAAATAGGGAAACAAAGAATCTCAAACAAAATTCAAATCAGTTGAATGTTGTGCCTGACAACAAATTTAACCTAACTATATGTTGTTGGCAGGCATATTATTCACTGTTGAAAAAAGTAGGTCAAAACCCATCAAAGATACCATACTGATAATCGGATAAATCTGACTGATGTGCGTTTCGACAAAAAAAGACTTAATAGTTGCCCTCGAGACAAAACAGTTGAAAGGCAAACTCAAATATGAAGTTGAAGAGTATTAAAACCGAAAGTTCCGAACAGTTGTAACAAATACGACTAAGGCAACTTATCCCTTGGATTAGAAAAACCTTATGTTAGATTATTAATATATTTCATAAACAGTTAATTTACAGAAAATCCCCATATCAATTTTATATAATGTCAGCCCAAAAGTGCCTACCAAACTGGTCATATTACCGTGGACGAAATGTCCACCAGCAGTGACATAGACTCAGTGGTTGTATAAATTATATAGATGACACCAACGACATTAACTTATACTTATGCTAAAGAACTGAAATAGGTTTATATTTAATACTCATTAAGACTGATATTGGAATATAATTACTTTTCTTTAATTGGTTAAGGATGTTCACTTCTCTTGTTTTCGACTTTTTGTCAGATATTCGGAATCCTCTAGTTTTATTCATGTGGTGCCAATAATAATTTTGTCTGCTTACCCCTACTTATTTTTTTCATAATATAATTACATATAGGTCAATATTCCTAAAAGTGAGGAACACAAAAGTAGTGTGTTAACAAAATGTAATACTGCAAACTGTGCTAAGCATTATTTTAATCAGTCGTTATTTAATGACATCACACATAACATCATAATACGTGTAATGTCATAATGTTTACTAAAATATGTGCAGAAATACACTTAAAAAAAAAAAAAAAAAAAAAAGAATTATGTGAAAGGACAAGTTTGTTTGTACTTTATTCCTGTCACGTAGTGTTGTCGATTGCCATTGTCCTGACATGTTTCAGATTTTAATAAGTGACTGAGCTTAACCGTTTGTGCTGATTTTGAAAAAATAATAAACGTGTAAAAACTATTTAGTTATTTTATGTATGCAAATCACTAAATTTTCAAAGAAATTATTGTGTGAAAAAAGGGTGTTTTACCTCGAGAAGCCGCATCACAGAAGTATCATTAGGTTGTTTACCGTTACTGGGAATCTGTACGTGTAACCGACGGCGACGGATATGTCTAGTTTTTTGCAGTGACTTGTTTACCAACTTTTCCATGTCAAAATGTGGCCTGTCACATTAATTTTAACTTGCATTTATTTTAGTTTTAGTATCATCCCTACCGTTTGTCTTTTCATCTTTTGAGTTTTATGAATTAAATATTGCACAAGGTCATGTTTTTCACTGACTGTTATTAAATTTTTTACACTAAATTCATTGGATGTTGGAAGTGTACTGATTGATACATTAGTCTTGGATACATGATTTCTTTTATTACTTGTTATTGGCTTTGAACTAGCTGTCAGTAGCTGTGAGTACTCTCAAATCTGTACTTTGTGTCTTTTCATGTTAGGGATGTATAAATACCCTGCCACGTCCAGTCTGTGTTTTTGTAAGATGTATTTCTGCTTTGTATCGATCTGATGAGTTAAGCCCTTTTCAACTGATTTTTTTAGTTTGTTCTTATGTTGTGCTGTAACACCACTGTCCCAGGTTAGGGGATGGTTGAGCGCTCACAAACATATTTAACACCGCCACATTCTTTATGTGTCTGTCCAAAGCCAGGAGCCTGTAGTTCAGTGGTTGTCGTTGGTTCAGGTCTGTCATATTTGCTTTTCGTAAATTGTTTTGTTATAAATTAGGCCGTTAGTTTTCGTAATTGAATTATTCATATTTTTAATGGCGGAACCATTTATAGCCGACTATACGGTATGGGTTTTTCTCATTGTTGAAGGCCGCACAGTTACCTATAATTGCTTACATCTACTTTTTAAACTTTGGTGGATAGTTGTCTAATTGGCAATCACACTACATCTCCTTATTTGTATACTCATTGGCTCCATGTAAACCCATTTTAAAATTAAAAAATCTTTATGGTATTTGTTATGTATAGAATTCTAGAATTATCGTGCTAAAATGCCAACATTCAATCTTTGTTCTCAAAATTTGTAAACTTTCCCAAATTGGTTATCTCTATTTAAAGTAGTACCATTTAAGCATATTGTCACAACTTTTCGTCTTGTTTTCAAAATTTAGTTATTGATCTGCGGTCATAGACATCAATTGCTTGATTAATATTTGCTTTAAAAAGTGACAATTAAATTCTGTGTCATGGCGACATATGGAATGTTCACATATGAATATTTTATAATAGATTGATATTAATTATCAAACTACAAATTAAAAAATACTTTGTCTATGAAAGTATTAATACGTCAAAGATTCTGCTTCGACATATTTGCGTTTGATACGCTTATGTTTACACTTTATACAAAGCTGATGGTTATGTTGAATTAAAATAAAGAAGCATTGTCTTAAAAATACAAAAAAGATACAAAGGTGGCAATCAAAAACCATAATACGAATATTAACAGATTGACAACAAGAAGACTGAAAAAATAACAAACGATAGTCCACAAACACTTTTGGTAAAAAACCTGATGTTGTCGGGAACAACGTAAATGAAAAATGTCTTCTCTTTGAAAACGGGATAGAACATAGCATTTTGCATGTGAAGGACAGACTTGATGCAAGAAATAACATTTCAGAAAATAAAATATTATTTAAAATACATTTTGTTTTAAAGTATTATTGGATTTGATAAATTTCTTTAATGAAAATCAATACCAAAACACTGGAAACATATTAAAGACAAGAAAGCTTATATAGAACAACAATACACATTAACATTCCAAAATTCTGATAATATTACATTATCTAGATACCAGTCTTGAAATGAGTACCAAACAAATACATTCATTTCTATTTAACAGTGGTACACACGAGAATGTTTAAGTAACTGGTTACATAAAATTAGATAAACCTTATATCTTTTAAATAGAGAAAATATAACTGTTATCAAGTTGTTTATTTAAAGATATAACAAGTCTAGAAACTATATGACCAGTTAATAAATGTTCTAGTCTTAGTATGTGTCTGTCTTTTGAAGATAAAACCAAGCTTGCATATTTTTGCAAGTATTTATTATTATAAGGAAAAGTAATAAAAAATATAATTTTCATCAGCTTTTATTATCAAAATTATATGAATGTTTCCCTCCTAAAATAATAGTTCAATGCCTGGAAGAATGAAATGGATTAAATAATATTTTGAACCTGTTGTTATGTACGTATTTATATATTACCTTTCAAAGTTTCTAAAATACAGTTCCACTCAATTGTGTAAATTTTTTTCAGAAATATTTTCAAAAAGTACGGCTTAATCGACCTTAAAAATGTCGAAAAATTATTTGAAACGTCAATTTCATCTAAGGTAAACTTTGCTTGGGAAAATTTCTTTCTTAGTTTCTTGATCATTTCTTAATTTATTAACTGCATAATTTGAAAATATGATAAAAATCATTTAAGTACCGATGTATCGACTACTGCGGAGATGATAGCCTAAGTGACTATAGGTCGACCAGCAGTTGTATCTACCAGTGCTGGTAGATAAAGATAACACGTTTTTATGTTTCGTGCGTCCGACGAGCTTTTATAGATTTACCTTCATCATTTATGCTCAAAACTAAAAATTTGAAAGCTAGGGAATTGTTTTTACGCAGAAACGTTAGGATCTATATAACCATTACAGATCCAAAATGAATAGCCAGATTTAACTTAGGTCATCATAACCATATTACAATTTTGTTCTGAAAAAGTTTTATTGTTGAAACTTGTATCAATATTGCCTTTACTTCATCTTATTTTGAAGACCTTATGACATATAATTTACGGTTCCAAATTTAATGCATCAGTTGTGCATTTTTACAAACAAAAAAATGTCATTACAGTGATACTTGACCCTAAAATATTCGAAAATCAAGCATTAAAATAAACGTTGAAGAACTGATAAAAAGGGACCAAAAGTAAAATATTACACTCGCGTTATGCATGAAAAAGTTAAGTCCTTCATTTTAAGTAATTTCAGTTACAGCAAAGGTGGAGATATGATAAATAAATGCAACAGTAGTATACCGCCGTTCAATAGTCATAATTCGATTAAGCAAAAACAAATCCGGGTAACAAAATAAAACCGAGGGAAACACATCAACTATAAGAGGAAAACAACAGAACAACAAAAACACTGAACTACAACAAAAGCAAACGCCAACATACATAGAAACGGACTGTGTGATAAGAATTGACCCTGAAATTGCAAAAAAAGTAAACTCATCGAATCCTCTTCAAATAATTTTAATTTTATTGATAAATGAACCAATTACTTTAATCAGGAACGTTTGAAACAAAAAGGTAACGTGTGATGTTATAATCATACACAATATAAAAATAAGGATATGAGGTATAATTGCCAATGAGACAACTATCCACCAAAGTTCAAATAAAGTGAATGTAAGCAATTATAGGCAACCGTACAGCCTTCAACAATGAGAAAAACCCATACTGTATAGTCGGCCATGAAAGGCCCCGACATGAAAAATATGAAACAATTCAATTGAGAAAAAACTAACGGCCTAATTTATAACAAATCAATCAACGAAAAGCAAATATGACAGACATGAACCAAGTCGGAATTTACGTGGTGGACTTAAATGATCATGTCACTCATGGTTTATGGTCCAGATATATATTAAGAAGAGCTTCTTTTACAACAAAGATAATTACACACAGTAATTTTTGACAAAGACGTTTGAAGATGAAAGACCAAAAAATACCTTCCTCTTTCAATGAAGCATTATTCGTATTAGCCTGATGGAGAAACGTTTTACTTATTTGTAGTGGTTTCCAAAATTTCATAACAGCACATTTCAATAAAAATAATGTACGTATGTTCATGTTGATACCAAAGTACTGGCCTCTTCGCTGGTGATACCCACGGGGACTTATAAGTCACTAATAGAAGTATCGGGCAGTGGTAGCAATAACATAACCAATACAACTTTGACTGCATCTCTTTTGTAAAGAAGATTATGTTTCATTAAAAATTTTAAACATAATTAGTTAGTGTTTTTTTCATTCTCTTTTGGTTACTAATCTGCATGAAACATGTTTTTTTTTTTATCCCATTCAGCACAATTAACCTACTAATTAATCTTTACAAGAACAAACCTTTTGCATTATCTAAGATAAAATCATCTAACACCCGATCTACCGAGATAAACAAACAAACTTTTTTTTTCGATTTTATGCCAAAAGCATCAATTATATGAAGGTCCATTTTTCTTCAGGCTATAATTTCAACTGTGCATTTTGTTTTCACAAGTGTTTTAATATTTAATTTTCACACAGAAGTATATATTTAACGTTGATTATTTTAAAATATTGTTGTCCACTATCATTATCGTTTGATTTTTACTAGATTACCTTAAGGGCATACGATATAGTAACAGGGGAGGTAATGACTTTGCTAACGGAAAAAGAAATTTTTCACGACTTCAAACTGTGACATATCGGGAAAAGGTGCATTTTCGAGTGATTTAAATCATAAGCTTGAAAACTATTACATGGAACTCTCTTTTTAGAAATGACATTTGGCTTGATTACGTATAAAGATTATTTGTACTATTTTTTATGAATAAATGACCGATGAATTTTTTTTTTAGATTTGATAATAATATGGCAAAAAATCATGAACATTTAATAATACTGAATTATTACCAAAGAATTGTTACTAAAATTAATGGCCCACCTATTTAAAGCAGATATTCCTTATGTTTTGTCAAAAATCCGCTTGTGTTTACCTTTTGAAACAAAAACGTTATGCATGTCTGTCCATATGTCTAAGAAACCGAAATGTTTTACCTCATTCATCTCAAAAAGTAGCACATGAAGGTGTATTTTTTAATACCAATTTGAATTGACAAGGTAAAAATCCGTTAATGAGTATGACTCTTTTGTTTAAGGTAGGTTAGCGTGATATAATCAGTCATTGATTAAAAGATCTATCGTGTTCAACAGCATTCAATTAAAAGTATAAACGCTAAAGAAGGAAAATTTCAAAAGAAACAATAGAGGCACTACTCAACACTTGGTGTATTAACATTACTTTATTCTATTTTGCTTATTTTATTTTAGATGATATAACGTTTCGCGTCAAGTGATTTCAAACGTTTAAACTTCAAACTTCAATTGAATCTGAAAAAAAATACAATACAGTGTAAGAATGTGTCGCTGCTGTCCTAAAATTAAATTTGTCTAATAAGGGTCTATAGTGCTTATCCGTTTTTTTCAAATATACAGTATTATTAAAAAGTTTCTCTTGTATCTCGTTTATGTTTAACGATTGTTTTTTAACAAACTGAAAACATTTGGCCAACAAAAAAACAGTTGCCAAACACATATTTGATCATCACAAATGAACCAGTAATAAAATGGACAAAAAATTGTCGCAATATCATTATTATATAATAAATAAGCGGTCTTTCCCTATGAACGCATGACAAGATTGTCTGTACTTGTACTAACCGTTTGCTGACATCAGGTTGCTCTTTGTTTTACTGCGTTTGACATCCACAGCCTTATACTACATCAGTCGTTTGCTGACCTTATGTTGCTCTTTATTTAACTGCGTTTGACATCCACAGTCGTATACTACATCAATCGATTGCTGACGTCATGTTAGTTTTTTTACTGTGTTTGACATCCACAGCCTTATACTATATCAGTCGTTTGCTGACCTCATGTTACTCCTTTTTTTTACTGTGTTTGACATCCACACCTTATACTACATCAGTCGTTTGCTGACCTCATGTTACTTTTTTTTAATGTGTTTGACATCCACAGCCTTATACTACATCAATCGTTTTCTGACCTCATGTTACTCTTTTTTTTTAATGTGTTTGACATCCACAGCCTTATACTACATCAGTCGTTTGCTGACCTTATGTTGGTCTTTGTTTTACTGTGTTTGACATCCACAGCCTTATACTACATCAGTCGTTTGCTGACCTCATGTTAGTTTTTTTACTGTGTTTGACATCCACAGCCGTATACTACGTCAGTCGTTTGCTGACCTCAAGTTACTCCTTTTTTTTACTGTGTTTGACATCCACAGCCTTATACTATATCAGTCGTTTGCTGACCTCAAGTTACTCCTTTTTTTTACTGTGTTTGACATCCACAGCCTTATACTACATCAGCCGTTTTCTGACCTCATGTTACTCTTATTTTTTAATGTGTTTGACATCCACAGCCTTATACTACATCAGTCGTTTGCTGACCTCATGTTACTCTTTTTTTTAAATGTGTTTGACATTCACAGCCTTATACTACATCAATCGTTTTCTGACCTCATGTTACTCTTTTTTTTTCACTGTGTTTGACATCCACAGCCTTATACTACATCAGTCGTTTGCTGACCTTATGTTGGTCTTTGTTTTCATTGTGTTTGACATCTACAGCCTTATACTACGTCAGTCGTTTGCTGACATTATGTTGGTCTTTGTTTTACTGTGTTTGACATCCACAGCCTTATACTACATCAGTCGTTTGCTGACCTTATGTTGGTCTTTGTTTTAATGCGTTTGACATCCACAGCCTTATACTACATCAGTCGTTTGCTGACCCTATGTTTCTTTTTTTTACTGTGTTTGACATCCACAGCCTTATACTACATCAGTCGTTTGCTGACCTGATGTTGCTCTTTTACTGTGTTTGCCATCCAAAGCCTTATACAACATCAGTCGTTTGCTGACCTGATGTTGCTCTTTTACTGTGTTTGCCATCCACAGCCTTATACAACATCAGTAGTTTGCTGACCCTCATGTTACTTTTTCTTACTGTGCTTGACATGCACAGCCTTGTACTGCATCAGTCGTTTGCTGACCTCATGTTAGTTTTTTACTGTGTTTGACATCCACAGCCTTATACTACGTCAGTCGTTTGCTGACCTCAAGTTACTCCTTTTTTACTGTGTTTGACATCCACAGCCTTATACTATATCAGTCGTTTGCTGACCTCAAGTTACTCCTTTTTTACTGTGTTTGACATCCACAGCCTTATACTACATCAGCCGTTTTCTGACCTCATGTTACTCTTTTTTAATGTGTTTGACATCCACAGCCTTATACTACATCAGTCGTTTGCTGACCTCATGTTACTCTTTTTTTTAAATGTGTTTGACATTCACAGCCTTATACTACATCAATCGTTTTCTGACCTCATGTTACTCTTTTTTTTTCACTGTGTTTGACATCCACAGCCTTATACTACATCAGTCGTTTGCTGACCTTATGTTGGTCTTTGTTTTCATTGTGTTTGACATCTACAGCCTTATACTACGTCAGTCGTTTGCTGACATTATGTTGGTCTTTGTTTTACTGTGTTTGACATCCACAGCCTTATACTACATCAGTCGTTTGCTGACCTTATGTTGGTCTTTGTTTTAATGCGTTTGACATCCACAGCCTTATACTACATCAGTCGTTTGCTGACATTATGTTGGTCTTTGTTTTACTGTGTTTGACATCCACAGCCTTATACTACATCAGTCGTTTGCTGGCCTCATGTTACTTTTTTTACTGTGTTTGACATTCACAGCCTTATACTACATCATCAGTTTGCTAATCTGATGTTGTTCTTTTTTATACTGCGTTTCACATTCACAGCCTTATACTAAATCAGTCGTTTGCTGACCTCATGTTACTTTTCTTCTGTTTTGACATCCATAGCCTTATACTACATTAGTCATTTACTGACCTCATGTTACTTTTTTACTATTTTGCCATCCACAGCCTTATACTGCATTAGTCATTTGCTGACCTCATGTTACTTTTGTTACTGTGTTTGACATCCACAGCCTTATACTACATTAGTCGTTTGCTAACATCATGTTGCTCTTTTCTTTACTGTGTTTGACATCTACAGCCTAGTACAAATCAGTCGTTTGCTGACCTCATGTAGATCTTTTCTTTACTGTGTTTGACATCCAAAGCCTTATACTACATCAGTCGTTCGCTGACCTCATGTTGTTCCTTTCTGCGTTTGACATCCATAGCCTTATACTACATCAGTCGTTTGCTGCTCATGTTGCTCTTTTTTTACTGTGTTTGACATCCAAAGCCTTATACTAAATCAGGCGTTTGCTGACCTCATGTTACTTTTTTTACTGTGTTTGACATTCCAAGCCTTATACTACATCAGTCGTTTGCTGACCTGATGTTGCTCTTTTTTCTACTGTGTTTGACATCCAAAGCCTATACTAAATCAGGCGTTTGCTGACCTCATGTTACTTTTTTTTACTGTGTTTGACATTCCAAGCCTTATACTACATCAGTCGTTTGCTGACCTGATGTTGCTCTTTTTTTTTTACTGTGTTTGACATCCACATCCTTATACTTTATCAGTCGTTTGCTGACTTCATGTTGCTCTTTTTTCTACTGTTGTTGACATCCACAGCCTTATACTACATCAGTTGTTTGCTGACCTTATGTTGGTTTTTGTTTTAATGCGTTTGACATCCACAGCCTTATACTACATCAGTCGTTTGCTGACATTATGTTGGTCTTTGTTTCACTGTGTTTGACATCTACAGCCTTATACTACATCAGTCGTTTGCTGACCTTATGTTGGTCTTTGTTTTACTGTGTTTGACATCCACAGCCTTATACTACATCAGTCGTTTGCTGACCTTATGTTGGTTTTTGTTTTAATGCGTTTGACATCCACAGCCTTATACTGCATCAGTCGTTTGCTGACATTATGTTTGTCTTTGTTTTACTGTGTTTGACATCCACAGCCTTATACTACATCAGTCGTTTGCTGACCTTATGTTGGTCTTTGTTTTAATGCGTTTGACATCAACAGCCTTATACTACATCAGTCGTTTGCTGACCCTATGTTTCTTTTTTTTACTGTGTTTGACATCCACAGCCTTATACTACATCAGTCGTTTGCTGACCTGATGTTGCTCTTTTTTTTACTGTGTTTGCCATCCACAGCCTTATACTACATCAGTCGTTTGGTGACCTGATGTTGCTCTTTTACTGTGTTTGCCATCCACAGCCTTATACAACATCAGTAGTTTGCTGACCCTCATGTTACTTTTTTTTACTGTGTTTGCCATCCACAGCCTTATACTACATCAGTCGTTTGGTGACCTAATGTAACTCCTTTTTTTTTTACTGTGTTTGACATTCACAGCCTTTTACTATATCAGTCGTTTGCTGACTTCATGTTACTTTTTTTTACTGTGTTTGACATCCACAGCCTTATACTACATCAGTCGTTTGCTGACCTCATGTTACTTTTTTTACTGTGTTTGACATTCACAGCCTTATACTACATCATCAGTTTGCTAATCTGATGTTGTTCTTTTTTATACTGCGTTTCACATCCACAGCCTTATACTAAATCAGTTGTTTGCTGACCTCATGTTACTTTTTCTACTGTTTTTGACATCCATAGCCTTATACTACATTAGTCATTTACTGACCTCATGTTACTTTTTTTACTGTTTTTGCCATCCACAGCCTTATACTACATTAGTCATTTGCTGACCTCATGTTACTTTTGTTACTGTGTTTGACATCCACAGCCTTATACTACATTAGTCGTTTGCTAACATCATGTTGCTCTTTTCTTTACTGTGTTTGACATCCACAGCCTAGTACAAATCAGTCGTTTGCTGACCTCATGTAGCTCTTTTCTTTACTGTGTTTGACATCCAAAGCCCTATACTACATCAGTCATCAGTCATTTGCTGACCTCATGTTGTTCCTTTCTGCGTTTGACATCCATAGCCTTATACTACATCAGTTGTTTGCTGCTCATGTTGCTCTTTTTTTACTGTGTTTGACATCCAAAGCCTTTTACTAAATCAGGCGTTTGCTGACCTCATGTTACTTTTTTTACTGTGTTTGACATTCCAAGCCTTATACTACATCAGTCGTTTGCTGACCTGATGTTGCTCTTTTTTTTTTACTGTGTTTGACATCCACATCCTTATACTTTATCAGTCGTTTGCTGACTTCATGTTGCTCTTTTTTCTACTGTTGTTGACATCCACAGCCTTATACTACATCAGTCGTTTGCTGACCTCATGTTGCTCCTTTTTTCACTGGGTTTGGCCTCCAAAGCTTATACTACATCAGTCGTTTGCTGACCCTATGTTTCTTTTTTTTTACTGTGTTTGGCATGAACAGCCTTATACTACCTCAGTCGTTTGCTGACCTCATGTTGCTCTTTTTTTTACTGTGTTTGCCATCCACAGCCTTATACAACATCAGTAGTTTGCTGACCCTCATGTTACTTTTTTTTACTGTGCTTGACATGCACAGCCTTATACTACATCAGTCGTTTGGTGACCTAATGTAACTCCTTTTCTTTTACTGTGTTTGACATTCACAGCCTTTTACTATATCAGTCGTTTGCTGACCTCATGTTACGTTTTTTTAGTGTGTTTGACATTAACAGCCTTATACTACATCAGTCGTTTGCTGACCTCATGTTGCTTTTTTTTTTAACTGTTTTTGACATCCACAGCCTTATACTACATCAGTTGTTTGTTGACCTCATGCTACTTGTTTTTTATTTGTGTTTGACATCCACAGCCTTATACTACATCAGTCGTTTGCTGACCTGATGTTGCTCTTTTTTTACTGTGTTTCACATCCTCCGCCTTATACTACATCAGTCGTTTGCTGACTTCATGTTACATTATGTTTTACTGTGTTTGACATCCACAGCCTTATACTATATGAGTCGTTTGCTGACCTCATGTTACTTTTGTTTTACTGTGTTTGTCATCAACTGCCTTATACTACATCAGTCGTTTGCTAACCTCATTGTGCTACTTTTTTTACTGCGTTTCACATCCACAGCCTTATACTACATCAGTCGTTTTCTGACCTCGTGTTACTTTTGTTTTACTGTGTTTGACATCCACAGCCTTATACTACATCAATCGTTTGCTGACATCATGTTGCTCTTTTTTTTACTGTGTATGACAACCACAGCCTTATACTACAACAGTCGTTTGCTGACCTCATGTTGCTCTTTTTTTTACTGTGTTTCACATCCACAGCCTTATACTACATCAGTCGTTTGCTGACCTCATGTTACTTTTGTTTTACTGTGTTTGACATCCACAGCCTTATACTACATCAATCGTTTGATGACCTCATGTTGCTCTTTTGTTTTACTGTGTTTGACATCCACAGCCTTATACTATATCAGTCGTTTGATGACCTCATGTTCCTCTTTTGTTTTACTGTGTTTGTCATCAACTGCCTTATACTACATCAGTCGTTTGCTAACCTCATTGTGCTACTTTTTTACTGCGTTTCACATCCACAGCCTTATACTACATCAGTCGTTTTCTGACCTCGTGTTACTTTTGTTTTACTGTGTTTGACATCCACAGCCTTATACTACATCAATCGTTTGCTGACATCATGTTGCTCTTTTTTACTGTGTATGACAACCACAGCCTTATACTACAACAGTCGTTAGCTGACCTCATGTTGCTCTTTTTTTACTGTGTTTCACATCCACAGCCTTATACTACATCAGTCGTTTGCTGACCTCATGTTACTTTTGTTTTACTGTGTTTGACATCCACAGCCTTATACTACATCAATCGTTTGATGACCTCATGTTGCTCTTTTGTTTTACTGTGTTTGACATCCACAGTCTTATACTATATCAGTCGTTTGATGACCTCATGTTCCTCTTTTGTTTTACTGTGTTTGACATCAACAGCCTTATACTACACCTGTTAAATGGATTGTTAATGGTTGTGATAAAAGAAAATGTAAAATGGAAATCTACTTTTCTTACTGTCGAGGGTTGTCTGTACACACTGTTTCATCCGGCATTCTTCGTGACAACTGAACAAGAATGGCCTTTGGGTTCAGTGTTTGTATATCACAGCTCCAGGTAACTATTGCAAACACCGTTAATGTATATAACGTGCGTGCTTTGATATTAATGTCTTTTTTTCGTGTTATTATGTACACCTTTTTTAAATACCGTGGGAGTCTTTTCGTCAATTTGAACTCCTAAATTCCTTAGTTTTGTCTTTAATCCTATACAATGTTTGCAAAACAATATATTCCAATTTATAGATAAATGACAAACAAGAGCCTATTGCGAAACTCTTTAATTTAATCCAACATTCAGTGATTTCTTGTATTTTATATAACCAGGTAAACTTGATATTTAGGATATTTCTGAACTTAGAAGGTCTGCTTCATAACATGATCGATCCTACATATTGATACAGATGGATGACTTCAAACAAACATATATGACAAACGTGATGATTTCAACTTTCCAATAGTTTATTTCATATTTATCAGCAATAAGATACTCTCTGCCCATCGTATGGCGTTAACATATCTAAGCTAGAAATTTACGCTCGTGCATTTTCATACTATACTAATTAACAAGGGTATGCTCCTTTCATTCAAAACTATATTTTAACAATTTGTTTTAAGAGTTAATTCTTGCTTTCCTAAAACAAAGTATTTATTTCATCCAACGACTAAATCTGTTTTAATTCAAACCTGCGTAAAGAAATAAGAAAACGAAACAGATTTTGAAAAATATGCACAAAAAACATATATCCAACAAAAGAAAATTTTAAAACCAAAGAAATCGAGAGAGTAATTAAAAGAAACAAATAAAACAGTTCTTTTTATGATATTCCACTGCTGCAAAATCATAGAAGTACAAGTGAGCTTTTGATAGTTTTAAAGTGAAAAAGGCATCTTCTAAAATCAGCTTAGAAATTTCAGTGTAACTGAAGGTAACCTTACATTTATCATTTATTCCTCTATTGTGCCGTCATTGAATGATACCTGAGCCTACACCTAGTTTTGTTTGAAAGGATAGATGGTATAGTTTGCAGTGGTGTGCTCTTGATTTACTAATGCCTGTATTGTTTTAACCAGTTACAGTTCTGCTCACCCTTTTCTAATTACTTTACAAACAAGTTCTCAATTTAAATAAAATTTCACAACTGATGATCACAAACATTTATACCTCTTACTATTGGTAAAACTGATGCATCCTCTACATAGTCCATTTAATGATCCAATCAAATACTTTCCATCGGATGTTGTTATGGTTTACCGTTGAAGGTGATAAGGTGTACAATTGCATGTCGACCAAAATATTTTTTATTTTATACTGAATTAATTGTAAAGCATTTTGATATTTAAAAATCATTTACCGTTATGTATTTGATAAAACTGTAGGTACACAGAAAATTTATGCGCAAGGAAGCTAAGTTTTGTCAGTCAGTCAAACAAACATTCCGGGCAACCTTTATCGACAATCATGAAATATCAGAATTCAAAGAATGCCTTTTTAACACATTTTGTTTTTCTTAATAAAAGTATCACCACATACATACATACTTTCTTTATTTAATGTATCGTGCTATATTCAGGTTAAGTGCCAATAGACAGATTACGGCTTTTTCGCAAAATGAGTCAAATTCTTTATGTTTTAACTGATATTTAACCCATCCTTTCGTTAGCAATAATGTACATTTACACTTTTTTAAACGTTGTATGAACACCTTCAATCAATAGCGTTTTGTTAAATTGAAGTCCTATGTATTTTTTGTCAAGAAGTACCAATACACACCCACTGTAACAGTTCATATTCTAAGACAAAAATCTATTGTATGTTGACAACTAAATTACAAGATTTTATCATCAATAGTATGCTTATTAATGAAGAAGTTGACTAAAGTTGTGTTTGCACTGAGTCTTTAATGAAGACGACAGTAGTCTACTGCTATATACATCATCCGCCATACGAATTCACAATGAGTTTAAACGTCACATCTGAGAATAGAACATAATCGGTAAAAATTACAGACGACTCTATTTGTATCTAAAGATCTAAGAAAGCCATGTGGAGTGAATTGAGACTCCGACACATCGGATCGGTCACCAAATTCGTGATTGTTACCGTTAAACTTATAGTGTTGTTTGAGTCGTTCTTACCTTTTTGATCCAGTGTTTATGAAAGAAAAACATCTTTGTTAATGAAGTCCGTAGAGAAGAAAGATGCAAGAGCGTAACCATAGAACAGATGATATGAAACTGCCGAGAAAAGGGAAAGATGACAATCGGAAAGTTGAAATTATCACATTTTGTCATAGATTCTATTACTAAATCGTATATCTTCGAAATATCAAGGAAAAGGTCATGATATGAGAAACTTATTCTAAATCTAAAGTTCACTTGGATATATATGTAAGTACTTGTTAAAATAACATTATCATTATTATTCCATTTTACTGAAATGTAGGTTTTGAGTGCCAGAAATCTTCAATAAATATCTGGAAGTAAAATTAAAGAATTTTGCATGATGCTTTTTTCTTGTCTGTTATAAAGTTCAGTATGAAATCTGTTTCATATGAGTACAAAAACCATTCATGATGCATAATGAGTACCCTTTGGTTAACCGACAGTCTACTGAAATATCAATTCACCAAACTCAACAAATATGTTGTCGATCAAAAAGTTAAGCACTTTGATTTATCTTTTTTTTTATCGGGGAATTCGAATCAGTGAGGTTCTTCACGAAGTAGTAGTCATGAAGCCAACAAGGAATTTGTATCTACATTTCCATTTATTGTGGAAAAAGCTCTGCTTAAGGAAAATGTTTAAATAGCAGTGTAAAGCGAGGATACATTAAATGTTTTAATATTACGGCAAAACTTTTATGATTGTGATTGAAGACTTCGTACAATATCATTAAATATTTTGAGAATCAACACCTAAGTGACAGAGCTGGTTGAATATACCTAATTAATCACAATATTTCTGGTATGGCGTTCTGTACACATTTTTGGTTATAAATATTGCTAATATTGAGGGCTTTAAAACCGTTATCAACGAATTATACTTGAAAAAAGTATGTTTTTCATCATTTTTGAAAGTATCTGTCAAGGGTTTGAATAGTCTAGTGTTGGCAATGTTCATTACTATTACAACCATATTTACTTATCAGAATTCATATCAATACAGGAAGTGTTTGGGCATCATGAAAAAGTGAATTGTGCTTTGATCATGGTATACAAAAGGGGTTTTTCTCGAATGTAGTGAATTCCGAAAGTTTTATGAACAGAGGATCAAAAACCTTCAACACAAATAGAACTGCATGTGGTATATATTTTCGATAACCGCGACTCAAATTCATTATTGTGTAAAATAATTGATTATTCGGGACGAGAAGCTATCAAGATTTAATGTAATATGGAAGGCATGACGACAGAAATGAAGACTAGAAAATCGGACAGCAACTGGATAACTATTGGACAGGGAGACAAATATTGCCTTGCAAAGGGACATCCCGTTTCAGCAATGGTTTTACTGTCAACACATTGACTATATCAAAATTCAATGCCCTGTCTTTTCTTAAATTTTAATCTAGTACATACATGTAACTTCAAAACAGGAGAAACAAATAAAATTTATTTATCATATGAAACAAAACAACAACTCATTCAATATACCAAGTTTATGAACATGAAAAGTAGACGAGCATCAGCTGCTACTTATTTGTAACACTTGAATCAAAACAGTTACAAAAAGTTGGGAAACATTTAAGGTCTGAACCAGGAAATAACGTCGTCTGACACCAAACAATTTAATCCTGCGTAAGTGTATTTAAACAAATATTGTTTTTATTAAATTGTTTAAAATGCATCTTGTAAATTTTAAAAGCCTTTGTTACGGTCTACTTCATAGCATTCTATTAGACGAATCTTTATGGACATGTATTTACGTTTATAAATTTTACCTTAAATTTTAATTGTTTACACATCCATCAAGTGTTGTTCTCTGCTACACTTTCTAGTCATTTCAGGTTTTTTTTTAAATGAAACAAATAGGAAGTTTCATACCCTTTAATCTAAAAAAAAACAGCACATAAATTATTAGATAATGTCGAACTTAAGAAAAACTCATATATTTTCTAATACATAATAATATTTTTAGAATGAAATTTCTTGCTTATTTCATTAATATAGTTAACATAAACAAAACATACCAGGTCTTACAGTCATCTTTTTAAAGTTCAAGTTCCAGTTCCACTTTCAGTCGATCAGTCCGGTGCACCTTTTTTGCAGAACCTGCATATTACATACTAGATGACTTTTTGTTTAATTTGGTCTCGTCTTAGATATGCATGAAATATACCACTGGTCATTAGGCAAGCAACAATTAATCGATCATTATACTGAAAAAGATTAGAATACTATATTCTATTACCCGAATATAAGTAAACATGTTCAGGTGATAACATAACGAAAACAATTCAAACGAAACATTATGTATACCTTCGGATAGTATGCATTAAACAAATTTTATGTATTGATTTTTAAAGGCTCATTTACAAATGAAAACCAAGAACGGTTTTTGAATGGACACTTGTTCGATCAGATTCTATTTAAAAGCAAATCACCATAGTACTTTTTATTCATTTTGATCTTTGAAGATGATGGAATTTATCAGACATAAATTAATTCTACTTTTGGTCTTCTTGGATCAGTTGGTCTTGATACATGGTGAGTTCTTTGTACTTAAAAAAAACCATCTACATCCAATTGCAAAAATGTTAATATTTTTTTATTCATTTGTTTAATTTTAAAGCGTATTTCTTAACTTTTTGTACTGAAATTTAAAGCGTTTGAAATGTTTAGAAGATCAACGATATAAGTATCGCATTAACTAGAACGCCAATTTATAAATGCATCATTTTATAGTATCAGGTGAGAACTTTTTTATCTCCGGACTACCAAAAAAAAAAAAAAAACCAACAATAAATGACACCATGATTTCTGAATTATGGAACTCGCGTCTTGTGTTCAGAATAATAAGCCCTGATACTATGAAAGTTTTGCTGAATTTTGTGGTGCATTTAATGTAAACAAATTCATTTATTCACTTTTATCACTTTATACTGTGTCGTGATTTGTGAAATAATAAGTTAAAATGACATTTAGCAAACGAAATATCGTTATTTGTAATGATTGTTTTAACCTTGGAGGATGTTTAAGTTGAAGCTTATAATTACAGAAAATAAGTATACAAATACGCTACAGTAGTTTATATCTATAGGTGTAATATCACCATCGATTTCCCCCTATCAGTCTTTGTTAAATTTGCACATTTAAAAAAAAAAAACGTATCCAGTACTAAAGACAAAATTTCACATAACATTTCATTGCATATAAGAAAAAAACCATCACTAGATGTTATTTTTCAAATCAAATTTTCACCCTTTTTTTTCCTGTGTACAAGCTTTAGTAACCATAAAACCTCAAGTTTCCAAATTATTCCATAGAAACACCAAATAAAAAAAAGTCTTTATGACTCTTTATGAAATTTTTTACTGCAATGAAATGTTGGATTAATTTCCTACAAATATCAATTTCAAGGGAATATTTTATTTTGACCCTTTTTCGTATGCAACCGGATGTAACGTACTAAAGATTTGGTGGTATGACACGTATACTTTTTTGACAGTTGTGTGATTTTTTAGAAAAGCAAAGATGTATGCAATTTTTATTTTTACCTCAAACATAAAAACAATCTGGAATATTACTTAAATTGAGTCATGGAGGTTGCACTTTGTAAGTACAGCTGTTTCACAAACCACGCTTCTTTTGTTTTGTTTACCTACTGGTTCCCAGATTATGATCTCTATGTTTCATCTGGTAGAAACACAACGTAACCGGTATAAATACACATTGATAGCGGCCAATTTGAATTCTGAGGAAGACCCACAGTTAGATGAGGAGTAGTACATAGTTTAAGTTTAAGGTTAAACTCTTAGAAGTTAGATGCATACAAATGTTGAAAATATGCCTCACTGTCTTGACCTTTCCAAAAAAAATATCGTGTGTAAAGACTTTCCATGTTAGGATATAATTTTTTTCGAAACTTCATAGAAAAAAAGGCAAAATTTTAGTCGCAAAAGGAGTTACTATGGGAAATTGCATTGTCTATATTTACAGAAGTGCAACCTAGATATATATTTTAAGCAATTCCTTTATAATGGAACATGTATTAAAATTGATTTTAAGAAACAAGATTATATAATCACATTAAGGTTCTATACTGATCTGGACATCAAATAATTTAAAAAAAGTCCTTAAAATTGTCTTCAATAGATGCTGATGAAAAAAATTGCATGGGGTAATGAGCTTTTACAATTCCTAAATTAGTATTTGTTCATTTAAGAACGTGTCTTTAAAAAAATCCGTTAACCTTAGAATGAGGCCAAACCAATTGCGCTGATGAAGATTTAAATATTATATTTTGTGCAAGGAACTTCAGAAAACCTCTTCAAACTGCATTTTATGGCGTCATATCTGTCATTTAACGTTATATCGGTATTTGGTTGAATACCAAGGATCCTAGAATATACCCTATAAAAGAGTTCAAGTAGTAACAGTTTGTAGTTATTCTTTTTGTTAGGAAACGCGGTGAAAAGGTTAAACATTAGTTTTAAAAAATACGGCCTTCAACACGCAAACAAAGAAGACTTAAACTTGCTTTGTAATTTTTTTTTTTTTTAGTTGTCATCAAACTAATTGAATGGTAAAAGCTATATTTCTGCACTGGGAAATAAGAAGAAATGACGTCTACGAAAATAAATATCGAATGAAAGCATGATTTAAGAGGTTACGGATTTTGGATGATAACTGAATGTAGAGTGGGAAGGAATTTTTATTGTGTTTTTTTATGATTATTGTTAATATTTAATTGATTTTAATGACCAAAGTTTTATTTACATGTGTTTAATTTTGGCACTTCCATCTTAGGCACAAATTTAACCCAAAGTAAGACTACAGCAAAAATATTACATTTTACGGTATATCAAATTTAAGTAGCAGTACTAATGTTTAAATCTTGTAAATTGATTAAAAAGACACAATCAAGGCAACAAACAAAAAAGGAGAGAATCGCATGAACTCCAAACTAAGTTAGACTGGGTGGGTCGACAGGTTAGCGTCTACTGCTATGCATTCAACTCCTTTTGGTGTCAAAATGTGGAAGATGACGCCAAGAAGACAATACTTCAAAAGTTAACGACAATGAAAACGCCATGTCCAAAAGGAAAACAACAACATAATATACAACAGCAACTTTTCCACTAGCCACTAGTCATCTCCCCCTTCCATTGACCAGTCATATTCGACCATATAGGAATGAAAATATTCACAGAATTCATACTTTTTCAAACCTGCATATGCATATATATATATATATTGTAAATATAATTACTCTAAATATCAGCACAACAACGTTAAATTTGTAAATTTGCGGAAGCAAATTTTTGTTCTTCCCTCGCCGGGATTCGAACTCATGCTATTGGGATATCGAGACAACACCGCCTGGAATGTGTCTATCGCTCTAGACCACTCGACCACCTAGACTGAACTAAATAATTCAGCTTTCACTGGCCTAGTGTTACCTTTCCTCGTCAGTAGAATCTAGAGTTGTAACATAGTACATGATATATTATGCATGAAGATGGAATTGATTGCAGATTAGCTAAATATCTATCGTAAAGGATCGTAAGATACAGTCACAGAAATTATTATTTTGATAAGTACGTCTAAACATGTGACAACTCTACGACAGATCCATCTATCGTAAAGGATCGTAAGATACAGTCACAGAAATAATTATTTTGAGAAGTACGTCTAAACAAATGACAACTCTACGACAGATCCATCCATTGGATCACCAGTGAAGGTGATACACGGCTAAAAACACATATTATATTCATAATTACTCTGAATATCAGCACATCAATGTTAAATCATGTTATATTGTATATATATATATATATATATATGTATTGTAAAAATTATTGACACTGACGAAGGCTTTTTGTTAAACCGAAATATTTGTCAACACGATTTTTTAACATCATCTTCTTATATTACCATCTTATATTAGTACCGTTGTGCAAATCTTTAGACTTATATATTTTTTTCCTTTTCTGCGCAGTATCGTCTATTCCTGACGATCCGGTACATATTAGATTTGCTGGTTGGTCCTTTTATAGACTTCTATGTATATATATATAAATATAACGAGTTATTGGAAGTCTTCAGTATAGAAAAATATATTTATCAATAAAAATATATATATATGACCACAGATTCGTTCCAAAAGTCGTAACAACAATCCTGTACTCTTTTCCTAGAACATGTAGAATGTGACCCACATAATTAGACCTATTGTTAGTGTTTTACTACCATGAGCAACAAGACGGGAGAAACATGAGGAACAAGGTTT
Source organism: Mytilus coruscus (assembly GCA_017311375.1). Classification (NCBI taxonomy): domain Eukaryota; kingdom Metazoa; phylum Mollusca; class Bivalvia; order Mytilida; family Mytilidae; genus Mytilus; species Mytilus coruscus. The sequence continues at coordinate 13,247,140 of CM029599.1, forward strand.
GCTTACCTTTCCGGAGCACCTGAGATCACCCTTGGTTTTTTGTTGACATATGTTATATTTGTACATGTTGCTCAGAATTTAATTTTTTATGTTGTTTTTTGTAGACTGTTGTTTGTCCGTTGGTGGTATTTATTTTTTTTTGCCATGACGTTGTCAGTTCGTTTTGACTTATGAAATTGACTACTACATCCCTTCGGTATCTCGAGTCTCTGTTTTAGATTAATAATCTTTCAACTATCATTGTAGGCGCAGAAATTTATATTACTACTCCAGACAGAAGAGACTACACTATTTTGTCTAATCATGGTATAAGAGCTACAGATAGAATTTTAACCTTTCAACTGAAAGCTTGTAATAATGCATATGTTGGATTGATGTCCGGAAGTTCCGAGGCTCAACCATTATACGAGATTGACTTTGGAGCTTATGGTGATACAGTGTCATTTATCCGGGCCGGGAAGTCAAGTTCACTACCACGTCTCGATGAATATAGTGGTCCAATTCTAGACTGTAATAAATATAAAGACTTCAGAATGACTTGGAATGATAATACTATCAATGTTAGTCATGGATTGGATGATACTGGGTCCCCTTTTCTGACATGGACTAGTCCGACAACCTTGTGGCCAATACAAAATATTGGAATTTCAACAGCATATGGTGCAATTGGGGAGTGGATATTTCATATTCAAGGTGAGCAATTCACACTAGATGATATTTCCAATACGAGTGACAAAGTAACAGATATGTGCTAATTATGTACCTATATCATTGCTTTCTTTATTGCTGAAATTTTAGATCAATTTTTTTCTAATACTAATTCTGATTGTTCATTTCTTATGTACTTTTTGTTATTCAACAGATCGAGACTTACGAACGAAGAACCATTAGCTGACATTGATTTTGGAGGTCATAGTAGTACATAAAGCCGACCGTAAAATGAAATACACTATCACTTCTCGTTGAATAATCTGATACAATAGTAGACTGCTTTAGATATATATAAATCAGGATCACTTGGCATGATGATGCTATCAATGTTGGTCCTTGGATTGAAAGTACTTAACTTTGTTATTTAAATGGCAAAAGTTATCCCTATGGCCAATACAAAGTATTGGAATTTCAAAATCCCTTTTGGATTGTGCAACAAATTTGACTACTCCTTTGGTATCTTCTGCCTCTCTAATAGATTACATGTGTATATACAAGTTTCTTCAAACAGTACGTCGGTACCGGATATTGTTTCATTGAATTTTTGATGTCTATTAAATTTGAAAAATCGTTTTAAATATAGAAATTATCTCATTTTTGCAGAGCTCTGGTTTGTTTTCCGGGTTTCCCAATAGTTTTGAATATCAAAACCAGTTGTTCATTCAATATGATCTTAAATATTACACCAAAGAAGCTCTTTAAATATAAACAGTTTAACAGTTATCGGTGCAGCAAAGTAATCAATAATTATAACATATGTTAATAAAAGGGATGCGGAATATGCCAAAGTAGCAGAAACCTGAGAACATATACAAGCGAGTATATTTACCAGACTGACATTGGGTCTTAAATTGGCATTAGCTGTCACGTTCAGTTTCACCAATTTAAAATTCGTATATTTAATCCATAACGTACTAACACGTATATTAAATTAACAAGAAGTCCAAAATAAACAAAATAAACAATACAGGAACTCATTACAATGTATTGTCATTTCGTGTGTATATTAGACTAGCCAATGGTCATATGACCTGATATTATGAAAAATATAAATATACATTATAGTGTGTCTTTCTATGTTGTGATGTTACACTATTGTTTCAGAAAAAGGGTGAAGGTTTGGTACCATTAAAACGTTTAAACCCGCTGCATTTGTTTGCACCTGTCCTAAGTCAGGAATCTGATGTTCAGTAGTTGTCGTTTGTTGATGTGGTTCATAAGTGTTTCTCGTTTCTCGTTTTTATATAGATTAGACCGTTGGTTTTCCCGTTTGAATGGTTTTACACTAGTAATTTTTGGGGCCCTTTATAGCTTACTGTTCGGTGTGAGCCTAGGCTCCGTGTTGAAGACCGTACTTTGACCTATAATGGTTTACATTTATAAATTTTGACTTGGATGGAGAGTTGTCTCATTGGCACTCATACCACATCTTCTTATATCTATAGATAGGCATGATAGGCAAGCACGTTCAATCGTATGAAGACGATATTTCTAGGTTTGCTTAATCTCATGTCATAGATTAAAACAATATGTTAATCATCTTTAATAACCTGTATAAGAATGAATTATGTTTTGAGTGCTGAATCAGTCAATAAATAACTCTTCTCATAGTCTACCTTCTTTTCCTTTTCAATGTAGATATTTTATTCTTTTTAATAACTCCAAATACCGTATATATGCACAACTAATCTCCAGCTAAGGGTTTGTTGAAGGTCGCATGAAAACGCAATAATACATCTGCAATTATGTTTAACTTATTTTGACAAAATTGACCAAACCTAACTGCTAACAGCACAAAACTATTTCAATACAACGCTTTAATATATGTTTAAAATCGGAAAATGATCGTGTTTTCTGTATACTAGTAGTCTGAACGGTAGTTTATGTCCAATTGTTCAATTGACAATTGTTTATATCATACATGAAAATATTCTGAGTAATAAAAGAAGGAGCCACAAAACTCATCATGAATCTCGTATCATGTACAAAAATACCCGTACAAAGACAGCTTCTGACGAGGTTGCTGACTTGAAACAAGCACGTAATATAAACAGATGGGTGACTTGAATTCCTGTTTGTTTGTTTTTGGTTGTTTTGATATTTTAACTACTCTATGAACTCGACTGTCACTATTTAAATATGTTTTAGTAGATAAAGCATAATAAATACATCAGAGTAAAATTATAACTCGGTCAGATAAAACAGTGATTCGATCATATCAGCAACACCGATAACATTGGTACAGGTACAAGTCAAACAATGGTACAGGTACAAGTCAAACAATGATACAGGTACATGTCAAACAATGGTACAGGTACAAGTCAAGCAATGGTAATAAGACGTATCAAAGATATAGTGTTTTGTTCAAAATTAAATTGGCAACGATTGAAACTAGCAACAATCTATTTCCTCATGTTAAGTAACAAATGTTGAATTAATTGTCATGCTAACACGTATTGTTTTCTTGCCACAGACAATTTACAAACTACAACATTGTCGTATACGGAGATTTCTACTCAAATATCAGCTTCATCTCTTGGTACAACAACGCCACCAACTACAACGGACGGAGTAGCATCCCTTTCACAGTCTCCTAAAACAAATGACGTGCCTACCACATCTGATTCCACTACAACAACTGAGCACCAGCTATCTGTATCTACGGACTTTCCAACATCGTCTAAAGTCATGTCACCAACAAATCTTAAAACAACAGAAACGTCGGACTTCCCAACGATTTCCGAGCTAACACCATGTGCAGCTTCTTGCACAAAAACCTACACATGTAATTGTAAAACAACATCAAGCACCCCAACCAGTAGCAACACACTAGCACAGTTAAAAATAGATAAGAAAACGCTGTCAGCATATAAACGAAGACATCAGAGCGCATCGGATCCTCGAAAATCGTCGTTTTACATCGGATGTGTTGGTACTACGGTACTTGTCCTGTCTGTTGCTTTCATTGTGATTTTAGATTTTTACCTAGAGCCTAAATTTTCTGTAACATATTTCATCACTAAATCTTAAAGGGTTTTACATCTACTCATCATATAGAATTACAGATAAAGCATCAGGTTTTCCACAGAATCATCTCCAGTATATTCAAGTTAAATTTAGATTTAAAAGCAAATATTTTGAAAAAAGGGTTTCTTTCTTGGAAAATGTCATAAAAATCTTTAATCCAGATCACATTTTTCATCTTTATGATTTCTTATAACGTCATTAGCTGTAACCTACTGTACGAAAAAGATTTCGACAAAAAATTTAAAATATTAAAAACATTTGCTCTGCAGGTCAAATCATTTATAAAGTACTTCATTGTGCTTTTAACCTTTTTCCGACCGTGCAAGGTCTTAATAACCAATCAAGCTTTTTAAACACACACATTATTATCACATTTCTGTAACAGTTTAAAAAAGTGTTCTTTAAATTATACATAATACTGTATATATGATACATGATAACAGTATACAATCAAAAAAGTTATGTCACTATAAGTGATGCATCACACGGCTAGGATTAAGATGTCGTCTTTCAAAGCTTCCCTATCTCGAGTTTTTTAAACGTTCGGTTCATCATTGTAAATGTATGGTATGATTTAAAATCATGTCATATTAAGCAGAAAATTACAGAACCACTTTATAAATTGTCTGAAGATCTTTGCTGAGTAACCTTCATCAGGAACGCTCAAACCTAACGGTTTGAAAGCAGGGGCTGGGTAAATACACAAAAACGTTAGCAGCTACATAACCAAAAACAAGGACTTAAACCGATTAACCAAATCATCTAAAGTCATCATTTTTTGAGGTAGTTGAAACATCAGTTTCTTGGTGATTTTTTTAAAAGCAAAACTAATGAAATAATAACCATGGAGAAAATTGAAAATTGAGAACAAAGCAAAAATGTATGTGTATGTATTATTGCTGTTATATTTTTCATATTTAATGCATGCATCAGTTCTTCCAAAATTTAGTTATATGCTACAGGCGTTTCTCAGAAATCTAACACATATCCGGATTTTATTCGTTACGATGTTGGATATTGTGCTGATTTGACAGTTAAGGGTGTTCGCCGCTGCTCTGTTTGAAAATGACAACCTTTTCAAAAAATGTTATAAAATGATAGTATATAAATAACGAAACTAAAAAACCAGAAAAATTAACGGTCTTTGTCCTTGATTTTGAGATATAAGCCATTGGAAATTTGGCGGGAAATAATTATCTCTATGTTTTTCATAAACTTACCATTTGCACCGTTCAAAAAGTATGAATAACACTGATTTTATTAGATTTTCAAACATAGCTTTTTTTTCTCTGACTGTTAGTGACGTCTATAAAATAAACCCATTGGATGTTGGATGTGTATTAATTGATATATATATATTTTTTATTAATGGTTATTGGCTTTTAACTAGCTTTAAATAACTGCAAGTATTCTCAGATCTTTACTTCGTGTCTTTTTTTTTTTTTTTTTTTTTTAGGGTTTTGTGTGCTTTTTATCGATCTGATGACTTTAGACCTTTTCAATTGATTTTATAGTTTGATGTAATACTATAACACCACTATCCAAGGCTAGGGGAGGTTTTGGCGCCAGAAAACTTGTGTAAACCCACCACATTCTGTTGTTGCCTGTCCAAAGTCAGGGACCTGTAATTAAATGGTTATCGTTTGCTGCTGTATATCATATTTGTTTTTCGATTATTGTTTTGTACATAAATCAGGTCCTTATTTTTCTCGTTTCAGTTGTGTTACATTTGTCAGTTCGTGGCTTTTTTTATCTAACTATGCTGTATGGGATTTGCTTATTGTCGTAGGTCGTACAGTGAACCATAAAAAGTTGTTACATTGTAGCTTCTATATCATTTGGTCTCTGGTCGAGAGTCGACTCATTGGCAATCATACCTCATCTTCTTATAGTTATAATGTAGAGACCTTTATGTATTGCCGAATACGTTTTTCAAAATCGTAAATACTTTTTTTTGCAAAATTTATTAAAACACTAGGTTTTCTTTGATGAATAATAAATAAAAAGTTAATTTTCATTGTGTATTATGATGAATTGAATCCGTCTCTAGGTATATGGCTTTTAATTTTCCCATTTTCCAAAAGATTGAAGTTTACCTTTTTTTTTTATTGCAGAATCAGATTTTGTTCTTTTCTAATAATTACAGGATAATCTAATGTTCAATGATGTATACAGCCTATATGTTTGGTGTCGTTACTTGTTGTTACGTGTTTGTCTTTTTAAAATATGGTCGTCTATCAATCGCCACAATTTAGTCCAGTGTGGCATACAATATCATGATCTTGGTGTTCGAGACTATTTATCGATTTTCTTTACAATAGAAATATTTTCTAAGTGTACCAAGAACCAAAAAGATGGTAGATGAAACCAATTCGATAATATGATGCACAAATTTAGCTTTGATAAGTTATGCCTATTGTCAGAAAACCTTTGTTCTTTTGAAAAAGTTTAAGGGACAGAAAAGTACTGTATCTTGGCTATTTCATGTCACCACAGGAGTTCTGTTCACTAGAATGGTAATACCATCTGGTTCAAAAGTCTCTTTTCGTATCTACTAAACAAGGAATTAACTTAATATTGTGACAAACATGTTTAAAAAATCATTTACTGCATGCCTTTTATAACCTCTTGTACGTGATACACACTCAATACGAACATAATTTAATGATACGATATGCAAAGCTTCTATTTTGTTTCACAAGAAGATATAATACAAATTTTAATGTCTAAAAAATGGGTACTTTCGAAAACATAAAACTATTTTATTACAAAGCATTGCTCTCTCACGCGAAGGACGTTTATTTAATAACAAATTGTGTGTGTATTTTAAAGAAGTTTTAAATTAAATGATATAGCACTAAATGTATTTGGTGCGTCCAAAGCGTTTTTGTAGATAAACCTTCACCAGGATCACTTGAATCCAACAATTTGAAAGCCAATGATTTATAAGCGCTTGAATACGTAAGGAGCTATATGAAAAATATTTTAAAACAAAAATATCTTCAGATATTTTTAGACAAAAAGTCTTCAAAATCCAATTTAAAAAAAGTTAGACTTAATGTAAATAAACGTTCCTCAATGGGACCGTTCTTAATCAACTTTACTCTTTCGTCTTTAAGAATTAGTAGAAATCAAAAGTGGATATTGTTATTGTGTTCGTCTTCACCCCTTCATTTTAACAGTAGAGCTTAATGTACCTGTAGATATGTAATCTGTTTATTCTGTTTTATTGAATAAGGTAGAGGTAAATACCAGTAAATTGTATTGTATTTGAAATATTATTAATTATATAGATATAGGAAGATGTGGTGTGAGTGCCAATGAGACAACTCTCCATCCAAATAACAATTTATAAAAGTAAACCATTATAGGTCAATGTACGGCCTTCAACACGGAGCCTTGGCTCACACCGAACAACAAGCTATAAAGGGCCCCAAAAGTACTAGTGTAAAACCATTCAAACGGTAAAACCAACGGTCTAGTCTATATAAAAACGAGAAACGAGAAACACGTATAAATTACATAAACAAACGACAACTACTGTACATCAGATTCCTGACTTAGGACAGGTGCAAACATATATGCATGCATCAGCCGTCAATGATGATATCCATATCAGTCAGAGTTTTAAAGTCTTTATCACACTAATCTTTATGACTTTACGTCACGTGAAAACTTCTACTTACGGTATATAATAAAACTGTTTGATATCACACATCGTACGAACCTGAACCAATAGAACTCTTGAGATGATATTGGTGTCTCGAGTTGATACGGATGTGATATTAAAAAAAAAACTAATAAATGCGCAATGAATTAAACGAAAGTTGCTACTGTAATAAACTTAAATGTCGTATTCACACCATAGGCGAGAGCATATTTCGTTGATATTTTTATTCATGTTGTTTTTTTAAACGATTTCTGTGACAGAAAGAAAATGTCAATAAATTAATCAAATATTTATGAAGTATGATTATGAGTTTTGCCTTGTACGTATACTTTCTTGTTAAATTTGCATTTATATTTCGTCATCTTGCAAAAAGACCACGCTAGTATATTAACAAAAGATAAAATAACTTAAAGGTCAATAGCCAAACTATATAGACTTTCCATGAATATGTTTCTAGCTACCGTTTATACACACACACATATATATATATATATTATTATTTTGTATATATATATATATATATATATATATATATATATCAGGCATATACTATTGTACGCCAGACCCGCGTTTTGTCTACATAAGACTCATCAGCGGTACCCAATTCAAAACAGTTGGAAGGCCAGATCAAGCACAAAGTTAGGCTTCATTACAAACCGAAAATTCCTAAAAGTTGTGACAAATATACGTATACATTCTTCTAAATTTGTCAGATCTCATTGTATGTTTGTTTTGGTTATTTAATTTAGTATTAATGTTGTGTATATATGATGTCTATTTTTACACGATATTTTGGCTGCTGAATCCCATTATGTATCTATAAGCCTGGTAAAGTTGATAAGTTTCTTTTGTCTCTTTGATATAATTCTTGTTCATCCTTCGTTCTGTAAAAGCCTTGATTCATTTTAAACACACTGGTCAAACCTTCGGGTTAGAGAATTTTCATGTACCGATGTTCTTTGGATTTGTTGATGTTGGACGACATAAATTTATCAATCAGCTATTGTAAAATGACTCATCACTGAATATGAAATTACATTATTTTAATAAGTTTAACTCGACGGGTGTCACAAGTGGAACTGGAACCTTCCATAAGCACCTAAGTTCGTCTCCAGTTAATCAACAATAAGTAATACAGACAAATACATGGTTGTATTTAATAGGTTTTAAATCCGCACAAACCTCCCATATACTTATAATCTAGAAGAAACCCTATATTATTATGTCTTCTTCTGGTCAGTTAACATAAACGGTTATTGATGTATAGTATCTGCTCAACGAAGCACCTCTACATGTGGAAACAATTTCGTCAATTTCGTCAGGCGATCTGTTAGGTACTGTTCTTCTGTATTTGTTCTGGTTTTGTTGTAGTTATGAACGGAACTGTTTCTTGTTGTGTGCTTAAGTGCTAGTTTTGTTATAATTTTTAATTTGAGGTAGTTTCCTCCAGCATCTATTCATTTCATCAGCGAAAATGACTTGGTGTCATGTACATCAAACGATAGAAAGAAGTATTTTAGACAATTTAATAGTATTAAATAATAAATTGCAACTACATATGCAACATATTCGTGGTGTCCAGGGTGGTATAATTAAGGTAACAGTTGTTTATCGATTTTCAAATCTCAGAAATCGATGATAAAGAACACAAATCAGGGTAACAAACAAAAAAAGCTGAAGGAATAGAAGGAACTACGAAAGGAACGAGACCGGGTGCTCAGACCCGCAATATGAATTGACAATCAGTCAAATACCACAATTGCGAATAGGACACAATCAATAAAAGATAGCTAACCGTATAAACAGGTAAACAATACTCCATTGTGATTATAACATTAACAGTACCACATATATGTTTTTTTTATTAATGCTTGACGTCAAAATATTTCAATATCCTAAATTACAATAAACGTTAGGGAGCTTAGAAAGTGTCAAGAGTTATGCATAAGAGAATTACATTCCGTAATATATATAATGATTTCACAAAAACAACATCATCCATATGTGTGCATTTACGTGCCTAATTACTGGATACATTATGGATCATAATGTTTTGAAGCATTTAACTGTTTAATTAACTATTCAATAAGTTTTTTGTTGTGTTCGCTTTTTCACTTGCCGCCAGCAGAGTTTTGGATCATCGGATTATCTTAGTGCCTGGGCGTTGAGTAACTATAATATCAATAAAATAATTTAAAATACACAATCGAACACCACTGCGAACACTTCATATAAGCACATGGTATGCGCAAGTACATATATAAATGATTATAAAATTGCATATCGATATATTTCATTAGTTCAAGTTACAATATATCTGTGTCCGGCAGGGTATTAAATACAATAACGCATAGCTGAGAGGTTTATCGAGCAGATAGTGAGCCCAAGAAAACCCCGAGGGCAGGGCAAGTTTTTCAAGATACAATTTGAATGACAGCAAAGAACAGAGAAGATCACCCACTCTGACATACATTCTGGCTTCAGCGACGGTATTATCAGAGGTTGCCTCATCACGATGATTATGTCAAACCCATCTATGTGTTTATTTGGTCTTAGATCTCAATTTTTCTTGGTCTGTTCTACATAAATAAAACAATAAGTCAAACCATACCTTTCTCTGAAACCAAAAGGCTTGGTTATATTGACTGCAATACTGTCAGTGTTATATAGCTTCTGTAAGTCCTCTTAAGAAACAGGGGGTTTGCAGTCAAGTAGATGCATAATTTTTTTTCATCAAGTCAACGACGACTGCTTTAAACACTTCTTGTCAACCGGTCAATAGTACATAATTTGAAATGCCTATAGAACAATGTTCCTTCAAATATCGGGATATACCGTATCTATAATTCGTGAATCTAGACTTTTTCAAGTGATTTTCATCATTTTTCCGCAACGAAGCAAAAAACGGTTTCAGTTTTTTATTCAATCTTTTGCAAATTCATTTTCTTGACCGAGGAAACTCCGAAAACTCTTTAAACTGTGAGATAAACATTTTGTGTTGACTTTGAGTTTTTTGACTCCAGTAAATTGGATATATCATCCCCTGACACATGTGAAACATTAGCAAACATATCATCTACTGAAAACGTACTGTTCATCTTAAAATCGGTGTAATTTAGGATCTAAAGGGTTATTTCCTTAATTCGTTACTTTCAAGCACACAAACAATTGCTATGAAATCTGATTCCTTATTGAAGAAACCAGTTGAGGCTCTGCACGAGAGGGTGACATTCAAAAAGTATCTACCGCTTAGCCGTGTGATAGAGTAAATTGTCTCCCTCGTATTAACAAATCAAAATCTGGCATTTTAACTTGAAGTTTAATAAATTGAAATATCAAATCATATATTCAAACACACTATTATTATCTAGTTGCAAGAATATATTTCAAATGATATAATGAAAATAACACTTTATATAATTGCGTGCGTCCAAAGCACTTTTCTAGATTTACAATCATTAGGAACACTCAAAACCAAATATTTGTAAGCCAGGTATGTAAAAAAATACGTAGGACGACATTTACTTTACTCCAAAAAGAACCTAAAAAGAAATTCAATTTCATCAAGTAACAACTTTACCTTATGCAGATAGATCCTTAGATTTTGAATACACTACAAACTGCTCAGAGTCTGAAAAGACCAGTTTTTGTGCTCGACCAGTAAAGTCGAGCACAGATTTTACTCGACTAGACTCGACATTGTCTCGACAGTACTTAACTGTACTCGACTTTGGTCTCGACTTTACTTAATAAGTCTGATTCAGTAATTGATGATCTTGGTGTAGTCTGAAATGGTCTCGACCAAGGCTCGACCTGTCTCGACCAGTCTTGACCAGTCTCGACCTGTCTCGACTCAGTCTCGACCAGTCTCGACCTGTCTCGACTAGTCTTGACCTTCAAATTTAGTCTCGACTGGTCTGAATCAGCCCATCTAACTAAATTAAATATTGATCTTACAAAATTCCAGGTTATTTGGTAGTTGGTTCATTGCTGGGAAATTAAAGAAGTAAATTAATAGGTAAAAAAAAGCAAGAATTTTCAGTTTTGATTAAATTCAGATAGTCATCTTTAATTATTTCTATAACTTTTCGAAATCAACTAGGATTTTCATAAAACTATACAGCCATCTCAATTATACATTGGTCTTACTGAATCTCAGGTCGTTATGTAGTTTGGTGTATTGCTGTCAAATTTAAGGATTTAATTAATAGGTAAAAAAAAAAGAGATTTTTCATTTTGGTTAAATTCAGATAGTCAACTTTAATTATTTCTATAACTTTTTCAAATCAACTTGGATTTTCATCAAACTCTACATCTATCTCAATTATACATTGATCTTACTGAATCCCAGGTCGTTATGTAGTTTGGTGTTTTGCTGTCAAATTTAAGAATTTAATTAAAAGGTAAAAAAAAGCTAGAATTTTCAGTGGGACTGAATTCACCTAGTCAACTTTAAATTTGTTTATTATATTTTCAAATTAACTTGGATTTTCATAAAACTATGCAGCTATCTCAGTTGTAATTTGATCTTACTGAATCCCAGATCATACTGTAGTTTGGTGTATTGCTGTCCAATTTAAGGATTTAATTAATCTAGGTCAATAAAGCTAGAATTTGCAGTTTCGAACTAAATTCAGATAGTCATCTTTAAATTTTTTATAACTATTTCAAAGCAACTTGGATTTTCATCAAACAATACAGCTATCTCCATTATATATTCATCTTACAAAATGCCAGGTTATTTGTTAATTTGGTTTAATTGCTGTCAAATTAAAATATTTCAGCCTTTTTACCCTTTACCTAAGTCTTTAAATTTGACAGCACCCTACACTTTAAATTTGACAACATACAAAACAACCTGGCATTTTGTAAGATAAATATATAATAAAGATAGCTGAAAAGTTTGATGAAAATCCAAGGTGATTCGAAAAAGTTATATAATTTAAAAATGCCACCTTTGTTTTGTTAAAACAAGAATTTAATATAAAATCATGATAATAGAACTTTCATAGGAATCCTTGATAACCTTTTAAAATATTTTTTGTCAAAATTAAAGACATGGCATACAAGAAGCACTTTAATAAGGTTTAATTACATCAGTATATGTGTGTTTTACAGGTAAAAGAAAGCCCTTTTTTCTTAAACTCGTGTATTAGTTATCTAGTGAATTCAAAAGGCCTTTCGATTTAAGTTAAACAGGATGTTGCAATTTTGAATGAATGTTATTTAGAATTTAATACTCTCTGACCAGGTTTTGATCTTTTTAATGAGCTTGCCCCAAGCAGGAGGTATTACTTTATACTTCACCACTAATCAGAAGAACAATTTTATTAATTTCTTTAATTTTTTATCCGCTTTTGATATATATTATATATACTATATCCCAAATTATAATAATAGATATATTTCTAATATAAGGTTACGGGTGCAGGATTTTCTCGCTGCGTTGAAGACCCATTGGTGGCCTTCATGTGTTGTCTGCTCTTTGGTCAGGTTGCTGTCTCTTTGACATATTCCCATTTCCATTCTCAATTTTATTAAACAAATATTTCAGTGATTTTGTTGGCTGTTGTTACCTCATTAAAAGATAATTATATAACTATTGTATGTAACCATGAAACCTATGTAGTTTTTTTTAAGAATTTAGGAAAATTAGGTTAAGAAAAAAAAAAAAACACAAGCAAAACCATATAAGATAATTTGATTTAACTATCTCTATTTGATAAATCTGAGAATCATGTAAGGATGTAAAAATCTGTTTTTATATATATCTTCGATCATCTTTTTGTGGTTGTTGCCATGTCAGTTAAAGAGAAATTTATTTTAACCGTTAAAATTTTTAGTTCGCATTGAATTCTTATAGTCACCTTTAAATTGTTTTATAACTTTTTCAAATCAGTATGGATTTTCATCAATTTTTTCAGCTATCTTTATTATATATTTATCAATGCCAGGTTGTTTTGTATTTTAATGTATTGCTGTCAAATTTAAGGACTTAGGTAAAAGGTAAAAAAAGGCTGAAATTTTCTTACAGATACTTATAATTTAAATATTTTAATTTGACAGTAATAAACCAAATTAAAAAATAACCTGGTATTTTTTAAGATAATTATATAATGGAGATAGCTGTAGATTTTATGAAAACCCAAGTTGCTTTGAAATAGTTATAAAAAAATTTAGTCCAATCTGAAAATTCTAGCTTTTTTTACCTTGATTAATTAAAAGTCACGGACAAAAAGTCACAGGACAAAAAGTCACAATTCAGTTTTGAGATTATTTTTCTTTAAACAAGAAAACACTCATTTTAAAAATATTTTTTTTGTTTTTTTCTTGAACTTTTATATATAAAGCAACTTTGTTATTAAAATTTATTCAATAAATATCAATATTGATCAAATAATTGTTATGAAAACAATATGTCAAAGTGGCTAGGTACTTAAATGGCTTCATTGTGCCAAGAAATATATCCTTTCCTTGATTAAAATTTAATAAACTTTCATTGATCAAGGCTTATGAACAATTTCCTAAACTTAAAATGTATATATATAATAAAAGAAAATATTTCAAGATCTTTCTCTTATATATTCGAAAATTTGTCAACAAATTATTTGTGACTTTTGTCCTGTTACTTTTGTCCTATCAAATTTGTGACTTTATGTCCTGTGACTGTTTGTCCTGTGACTTTCTGTCCGTTTACCTCTGAATTTAGTCCAATCTGAAAATTCTCGCTTTTTTTACCTTGATTAATTAAATCCTTAAATTGGACAGCAATATGCCAAACAACATAACAACCTGGGAGTTAGTAAGATCAATATACAAATGAGATAGCTGTATAGTTTTATGAAAATCCAAGTTAATTTGAAAAAGTAATAAACAAATTTAAAGTTAACTATCTGAATGCAGTCCGACTGAAAATTCTAGTTTTTTTTTTACCTATTAATTAAATCCTTAAATTTGACAGCAATACACCAAACTACATAATGACCTTGGATTCAGTAAGATCAATGTATAATTGAGATAGCTGTAGTGTTTTGTAAAAATCCAAGTTGATTTGAAAAAGTTATAGAAATAATTAAAGTTGACTATCTGAATTTAACCAAAATGAAAAATCTCTTTTTTTTTACCTATTAATTTAATCCTTAAATTTGACAGCAATACACCAAACTACATAACGACCTGGGATTCAGTAAGATCAATGTATAATTGAGATAGCTGTATAGTTGTATGAAAATCCAAGTTGATTTGAAAAAGTTATAGAAATAATTAAAGATGACTATCTGAATTTAATCAAAACTGAAAACCCTTGCTTTTTTACCTATTAATTAAATTCTTTAATTTCACAGCAATGAACCAACTACCAAATAACCTGGAATTTTGTAAAATCAATATTTAATTTAGTTAGATGGGCTGATTCAGAGCAGTCGAGACTAAATTTGAAGGTCAAGACTAGTCGAGACAGGTCGAGACTGGTCGAGACTGAGTCGAGACTGGTCGAGACAGATCGAGACTGGTCAAGACTGGTCGAGACAGGTCGAGCCTTGGTCGAGACAAGTCGAGCCTTGGTCGAGACCATTTCAGACTACACCAAGATCATCAATTACTGAATCAGACTTATTAAGTAAAGTCGAGACCAAAGTCGAGTACAGTTAAGTACAGTTAAGTACTGTCGAGACAATGTCGAGTCTAGTCGAGTAAAATCTGTGCTCGACTTTACTGGTCGAGCACAAAACTGGTCTTTTCAGACTCTGAGCAGTTTGTAGTGATAAGTTCTGAATTCATCATCGGGGGATTTTTGAAATGTATATTATAAATCAATAGTGTAGTTGGTTGGTGTTTGTATGAAAAGGTTAATTTATGATAAATAACACGTATTAATTGTAGTATCATCTGTGTATTCCAAAATAAACATGTAGTTCAGTGGTTGTCGTTGGTTCATGTATGACATATTTGTTTTTCTTAAATTTTAGTGTATACATGTAGACGTTAGTTTTCTCGTTTATATTGTTTCACATTTTGCGGGTTAGGGTTTTATGGCTGACTATAATGTATGGGTTAATTTCAAAGTTGAAGCCCGTACGGTGACCAATAATTGCTTTTATATTCGTCATTTGAACACTGGGGGAAGTTATTTTGATATCGAAAAAATCATGTCAACTTCGTCGTTTATACATTAAATATTTGATTAACTGGTTAATTATCATCATTTCAGATGTATATACAAACATGACTGGGAAACTGATATATCGACTGATAAAACGACTCTCCCATATACTTGATAAAAAGTTGAAAATTCATTTGTGATATTTTATGAAATAGTAAATTATTACCATATCAGTGAATATAAGTATTAAATTTTTATCTGCTTTGCTACGAATAAGGTAGATTGTCAAGCTTCTAAAATGTTATCCCTATTTGTTTTTTTTCAATTCTGATATTAACTGTTTTCAAGTACCTCACACGACTTAAAAACAATAGCAAACTTCATGTTCTTATAAAAAACAACTTAAGAGCTTGTCTCACAGAAAACCATGCAAAAGTGTCCGGGTGAATCTCAGAGAATCCCATGAAATTTGGTATACACAACACTATTTTTCACCCTTTTTTACAGGAAAATTGTCAAATTTAAGGGTTTTTAAAGCATTTTCATCCAACAAATATTCAGTTATAGCCATGATAAATATCCTTTTTGATCAATTCATGTGATAAACCATTATTAAGGAAATAAAAAGACAAAATAATAAATATATATATATTTTATTTTAGTCTGGCTTCAGTATTTATAAAACTGGTGTTTCCAGAATTGGCTATTTTACCCAAATTAGGGCCAGAAGAAATGCTAAAATATCAAAAAGGTGAAGCTGTAACTAAAAGATGAAGATATTAAATTGAAATACTATGATGGGTTAAAGAAATATAAAAAATCCACCCACGGCAAATATTTAGAAATATATGTAG
The DNA here is from genome assembly GCA_017311375.1 of Mytilus coruscus. Classification (NCBI taxonomy): domain Eukaryota; kingdom Metazoa; phylum Mollusca; class Bivalvia; order Mytilida; family Mytilidae; genus Mytilus; species Mytilus coruscus. Next base: position 13,263,503 of record CM029599.1, read on the forward strand.
TATATATCACTGTATGGCTATTTTAATAGTATTTTTATACAATTTTTCATGTAAAAAAAATCATTTTCTCAACAAAAAGCAACAATTTAGGGTGCAATTATTATTAAAACAAGTGGGGACATTTTGCACAGAAATGTGTTGGATCACCATATTGCTGCAAATGTAATTTTGTTGGAAATCTTACATGCTACTCAAGTCAGGTTTAAAAAGGTGATGACAGAATAATTTGTAAGGAACTTTAACAAGAAAATGCCACCAAAATAATTTTATTCAATGTAAATTACACAAAATTTTAGCATTTTTGTTTGTTTTTAAACAATAAGACTGACACTGAATCCATTGCACATCTTTTTAATTGGCAGTTCACTCATTCATATCATTGTAGAATGTATAGTTCTAAATATCCTTGATACCAGCTGACTTGGCAAAGACTGGTGTCTTTCAATTTTCAGCAAAAGTAGCCATATCATTGTCCCTGTACTTTTCGACGAGTTGTCATTTCTATTCTTGCTTGTAATTCTCATTGCATATTCACAACTGAAACACTTTATCTACAATAAATAGCATAATTTTATTTTTGGTAGTTTCTCACTGTCATCACTTATTCGCTCACTTTCAGAAACTAACTGTTTGATGCATGGTATCATCTCTGATTGTTTTTACAGATAAGATGCCTTGATTCCTTTAGTTTATTATGTTGTTTAACTTTTCTTTTTAAGTATCCAGCTATTGTAATTCATGTAATTGGGACCTTATTCTGACTTTGACACACAATAAGGATTTTTTCCAGTTCTACACAAGCCTCACAGATTTGATATTAGTAGTTTTTAAACTTGCGTCGTAAATCTCAATACTTTCTCTTACAGCTACATAGCCTTTCCAACTCCGTCTTCTGAATATCTGCTGACATTTTGTTCAGTATCATATGTAACTACTAGTATATATATATTAACCATATCAAGACATGAATATTTGCACTTTGAAGCCTGCAAATTCACAGTCTTATCCTAACATGTACTGTAATTTCTATCTATTTGATAGATGTTTTTTTCAAGAATAACTTCTAACATGATGCATGCAGCCATGAACAGAAAAAAATGAACATTAGCATCATGCTCAACAGTAAGTAGCCTTGACTTCTCAATTGTCATTGATAGGTGGCTGTGTTTTCTGGTACATATAGGTTATACTGCTCTAGCAATTAATAGTTTCAGAAATATGTGCTCCCGGAATAGCCAGTATAAGCATGACTTGAAATTTGAAAAAATCATATTGTTAGATACAAATATATCCGTATTGAACAGATACCAAATTATGACAGAAAGAAACAACTTCTGAAAATTCATTTACAATTGGCAATACTGTTGGGTTGCTGTCCCATTGACAATAGCCCACATCTACTCATATCATAGATCTTTATCAGCAATGCCTCGGACAAGTTAGAAAATCAGTGCCGATCAATTATTTTTTAAAGACTTAGAGTTATGCCCCTTTGAATTATTAATTCTATGGAAAATTGCATTGTAAGCTCTCTCATGTGTACAATTTCTGCAAGATTTTTATCAAATTTATATCAAAGGTTTATATAAGCAATGTTTCGGACAAGTTTGTAAATCAGTGCCGATCAAATATTTTTAAAAGAGTTATGCCTCTTGGAAATAGCATTGTATTTGCTCTTAAGCCTTCATTTCTCTTAAGATATTTATAAAAAATTTAAAGAACAAAAAAAAAATTTTTTAGTTATTGCCTTTGGATAGAGAAAGTATGTGCAACCTGGGGGACATTGGAACTCTGCTCCTTTATTTTATTTAGGAAAACTGACAATCCTAATCTTAATTCACTAGGATTGTCAGTTTTCCTACCGAAGGTCGGTGGTTCTCTCTGGGCACTCCGGCTTCCTCTACCAATAAAACTGACCGCCACGAAATATCACAATTTATTTTATTTGTTTAATTGTTAAATACTTGACCTCTTTTCACAAAAAGTCTTGCGACATTAAATGATCATAAGTTACACTGAAATTTTTTTTTGGTACATATGTCATATATGTACATACATGTATGTATGCATTGTAAGAGACAATTGTGTATCGCTTTTTTTTTTAGGTGGGAAGGAATGTTAACTTCTTATACTGTATATGATGTAGTATTCTGAGCTGAAAGAATGCATTATTATGTCTATCTACGTGTAAAGTGAAGCATGTAACTTGTTGACTTACAATACAATTCAAATTTTTGGAAGTATTGGGAAGAAATTTAAATATCTGACAACTTGTTACTCATTTGGGGAATAGTTTCCAATTTGAGGGGTTGACCCCCACCTGTTGAAAGCAATGAAGACAACATTCAAAATTTGTTGAAAGCATACAAAAATTAAGAGCTCTGGACTTGATTAATCTGAGGCAAGTTGGCCAAACTTAACTGGGAATGACTTATTATAATAATTAAATAAGGAGATGTGGTATGATTGCAAATAAGATAATACAACATGTATCCATCTACATGTAGCATTGATAATTTTGATGGTGACTTTTAAGGGTAGTTAAATCCTGGTATGGATTTGATTTCCATTGTTTTCTTTCAATTAACTAAAAATAGTGATGAATATAAATACATGTCTGTCATGTTTGTTTTTCGTAAATTGTTTTGTTATAATTTAGGCGGTTAGTTTTCTCGATTGAATTGTTTCTCATTGTTGAAGGCCGTACGGTTGCCTATAATTGCTTACATCCACTTTATTTGAACTTTGGTGGATAGTTGTCTCATTGGCAATCATATCACATCTCCTTTTCTTTTTAATATGTATTATTTTATATCCTACCAAAATTACATTCAAGACATTGGTGTACATACATGATCATACTTGTATTAGACACAACAATGTCTCATGGCTGCCTTTTGGTATTCTGTCTGGAGCGATTTTCTTATTCTGATGCTGTATGTGTCTGTTCAGTTTTCTGCAAGGACTCTTTTACAAAGAACTTCAGTCCTCCCAAAGTCCAAAGATCTGCTTTGACGTTTGTTGTGGTCAGGATAGCAACAGCAAACTTTATTTCTTCTTTACTTCACACCAACATTATCTCTCTCTGAGAGCTCTACAGTACGTTTGTGTAATATCAGGACAATTTCGTCAAAGACGTGCATAAGCACTGAGCTGATAAAATGTGAGAAAACCTTGAAATTGTCCAGAATTTTCTCTTCATATTGCAAAATTGACATCAATGCAACATGTGCAAAGTGTGATGTATCTTTATGCTACTCATAGAGCTTAAGTAAGGCACTACTAACACAAGAAAGCTTAGTTGCAAGTGTCAGGAAGTATGCATCCCTATGCAGTTACCTTCTTTACATTCTTGTGGAGAATGGTTTAAGGGGAGATAACTCTTGATAACAAGTTTTGTGAAAGTTGCAAAATCTTATTAATTCTGAATTTGCAAATTATTTGATTTAAATTTAAACTTTGGAATGTTGAAAATTGAACATTTTAAATGTTTTAACATCATGTTTTGTTTGATATTTACTCATAATTGATTTAGTGAAAAATGTGGGAAAGACTTGAAGTGGGGTTTTAAAGTAAAAATAAGGTTATTTTTACTAATTTGCCATGGGTGGATTTTTTATGTTTTTTTAATCTAATAACAAGGTTTGCAAATAAATTTATTTCATGTATTTATGTGCTCACCTTTTTGAAAACCAGTGACTTAAACTTGGCTAGTAAATGACATACACAAAATTAGGCCACATATGAAGCACCCTATAAGTTTGCCAAAAAAGGAAAACGCTTTAAAATTCATAATTTATGACATTTTATATATATATCAATACAATAATTGGCTGGAAATCAAAAGAACCAGCATGGTGACTTTTAAAGTATCTTTAACTAAACCTATATTTGAAGGAATTCTTAGCTCATTTTAATCAATTATGCAAATTAGCTTGTTACTAAAAATAGACACAATTCAGGGAAGTCTAAAATATATTTTCTGGTTTCCATTGTACATAAGATCTTAAAAATCTTTATTAGCCTGAATGTTTTTACCAACCTCCTGGACGATTTTTCAAATTTTGCATGGTTTTCTGTGAGACAAGCTCTTTAAATTTCAAATATTGACAATTATTCAAAGTTGTAAGATAGTTTAAATTGTGGATTCGTATGGCAGGTGATACATGAAAAGCACCCGGGTTTGCTCCTTTGAGTCATGCCTTTTTCTTCTTTTTTGTTACCTTGATTTGTCTTCTAGTTAGTATATCGGTTTATAAGACTTTATCATTGATAAACTTTGTTTGCCTTTATTAATTTAAAGATTGTCTGTATTATCACAACCGATACATTTGAGGTATTCCGTTTTGTACTAGTTAGTCACCTTTTGTTAAAGACGGTTATGTTGTTTTTAGAATAGAAGGCAAACAGTGGTACTGACTTTAAAAAAGAATTTATTTTGTTAGTGTCATACACATAAAAACATGACATTAAACCAACCGCCAATACCATGAAAACACGACGAGAAAAAAAGTCCACAAAACACTACAAAGAAAACCAAAGACTACGCATTTAGAATACTATCAACATCTGGCTGTTATTACAGAGGCTCTGAAAAATACGCAGATCATGCATAACATGTTTCTCTAATCATGTAGCTCATGGTAAATACGCATTTGAAGATTTGTTATCAATTTTAGTTTAGTGTGCACTCTCTTGTCATTATTTAATTAAATTAATTGAAAACTGTCTTTTAGAAGTTTTTAGAATGGCAATTACGAAAAGAAAGATCACAAAGCACTGTAGACATGAATGAAATACATATCATTTTTGTCTGCTTTTATTTCAGACTTTTTCCATATTCGGGAAACAGAAATAAAATATGTCATTCAGCTGTACAAAGACAAAATAGGATTTTATTTTAGCTTCTTATTCTGTTCAGTATGTTTACAATTTTCAATGGACTTTTGTAGTCTAAATTATGATTTTGTTTTCTTTTATCTCAATCCTACACTTCTTCTTGCTATGACATGTTTAAAACGCACTATATTTATACAATTACCTTGAGTAAAGATGAAAATGTTAGTGGGGCAGTTTCATTTTTACCATTTGCGCGGTAAGAATTGATACTCGAAAATACAATTACCGCTATATTAAAAAAAGTCAATCCATAGGACGTGCATGAATCAAACCTCCGAGAAATTCAAGATTTTAAAACGGCACAAATTAATTTAAGACAACAAATTGCAAAAACAAATAATAATAAATAAGACGCGAAATTTGCCGGATATTTGATTAAGACACACCTTTTTGAAAATCCATGCGAAAATGTTACAGACCTAGGTGTGTCAAAGACGTATTTTACGTACTGGCCGTCATAATTACCAGGATTTGACTGTTCAAAAGTCGACTATTTATTAAATCAAGACCAATTCCTTTTAATTTCCTTACGCTGGTAATGAAAGGTTCAAAAGAATATATTAATAATTCACAGATATATCTGTTCAAGACATTATTTATAATGACTTGAATGAATTTTTGATTGTTTAAGGTTTAAGATTATCAGTTCTAATCGTTAGTTATATTTAAAGCCTTTTTAAAGCATAGCAATGTCTTGTTTACTCTAATTATTTGCAGAATGATTAGGTCTACATAAATTAGATTAAAGAGCGTAGATCTCCTTTTGTATAGATACTATGCAAAAATATTCGTTCTCGTAGAAACAAAACGTAGAACAAGTCAATCGACGATACGATCAACATATAAAACATAAAACAAAAATTGAAAGGCTAAATCAAATCAAAAGTTGAAACTTATTAAAAATAAATAAAGTCAAAACACGCTTTGATCAAACATGTCAAAAGAATAAAATTAAAAGACAAAAAAATACAATTTATAAAACATAAATAATAAAATTCATTATATAACATATATTATACTGTTAAAAACATCAAGAATTAAAGGGTTTTTAGGGATAATATCTCTAATATTCGTTCTCCAAAACAATTCGTGGTCGTACATGTCGTATAAGCTGTAACTTCTGCTATGCATGTTATCACAGACGATATATTTGAGTTATTCCGCTTTGCATTTACATGTTTTTTCATCAATTTTTGTTTTAAGATGTTAATATCTATTTAGAATTAGACGGCCTCACTTATGCTTAAACAAAACTGAAATAAAATATGACCGACAGCTACCATCAACAACCTCCTTTCCAGGGACAGGCATATATACAATGAGGAGTGGTTAAACAATGGTGTGAGCGTTCAACCCTCATAAAGCCTAAAGTGAGGGGTGTAACAGAACAGCATGAAAACAGACTGTAGAAACCAGGTAGAAAGGACTTAACTTATCCGATCACCACGAAGAACAATAAGTACAAATCCAAAGACATACCTGTCTAAAAGAAGTTACTGAAAACTAGTTCAAAACCAATAACAACATTACTAATACTGATATACGTCATGCTTTCCAGGATAAAATATATCATAAAAAATACATATATCAATTAATGCAATCAATTGTTGCTTAATTCTGCTTTCTGATCTATTTCTTTTTATTTCACCTTCATTTATATTGATGAAGTCCTGTCACTCAATAACCTTCATTTCATTGAGTGCTTACATTTGATATATTCCATGAAGATAATAGTAAGAATACCACCGAAAGTAGAAGGTTTGTTTCATATTTTGATCTGTTCCCATACATTGACACAGATGGACGACATCAAAAGAATGTATGACTAACGTGGTGATTTCAACTGTTTGATTGTCAACTGGTCATTTCTCACCAGTAAAATAGATGTGGAATGTACCGAGCGGAAATCATCAAGGACAAACTGACAACGCCATGTCAAAAAACGTAAAACTACCTTTAAACAAAACAGTAACAAAACACAACATAGAAAACTCACAACTGAGCAATAAGAGTCCTACAAAAAAACGGCGGTGATCACAGGTGTTCCGATAGGGTGTAGCAATGCTGTGTCATTCTGTCTTATATTTTTTTTTTCTATATATTAATTCAATTGAAATTGTTTACTGGATTTTTTCCTTGTTTGGTTATTATATAAATACTGTCAACATCATAAACTTGTTCCTCCATATATGTGTAATCTATATGTATGAATTGATGCTGTTTTGAAAAGAGAAATGACAATATTAATTGAAATTAAGTTTCGGTGTATTAGAACACGAAAGAAACAAAATTAATTATGGACAATTTTGATCCAATCATAAAGTAAAACATAAGTAATACATGTAAGTCTATGAATTATACCCCTATTGTGTCTTAGTGCTCAATTTGCATTTTTTTTTCAAGTGATCGACCTATGATGATATGAAAGTATTTGTAAGAATATCTAAAACATGTGATATTTCATCATGCCTTAAAGATCTATTTATATACATGCGTGAAAAAACCGAAAGAAGTATGCTTCTGATTTCAATATAATGTTTGAACATATTAGACATGTTAGACATAGCTGAATTATACGAAATAACAAAAGGCATAACAAAATTAACGATACCAATTTAAATGCACCAGATGAGTATTTCGACACTTCATGTCTCTTCAGTGATGCTCGAAACCAAAATGTTTGAAAGCCCAAAAATCTAATGCAAACGTTGAAGACCTATATATATAGGAATATGATCTTCATGAAAGCATTTGTCAAATATACACATCTAATGACAACATAACTATCTTCTTGATAACTTTTACTTGGTGATCTTGTAATTGAGAGGATAAATATCCCTTTGTAAGCATTTCCTAAAAGGAAAAACAAAATGGTGATTGAAATTAATGATGTGACTCGAGTTTAAACTTCAAAACAAAGTAAGCGATGACGATGCCAAATATTCCAGCCGGGCTCGTCCTGTTCTAATGAGTCATCTTTTGTGTTTTTCATGTCAAATATATCCTGACATGTTACTGTCGGTAAAAGTCATTACAGTGCGGCAAATTGAATATTGCCGGTGCTAGGGGCCGTCTTAAACTGGCAGTGAGGTGTGAGTTTGTTTTGTTTTTTTTCTCCATGTTGAAGGCCTGTGACTTTGAGTTAAAGAACAGCAATTAAGGCGCTGTTCTTTCAGCTTTATGTTCGATGTAAATATTGTTTTTATATACTAGAGAGTAATGCGAAAGCAAAAACACACACACACAAAGAGAAGTTGAATTGCAGACTGTATTTGTAGTATGAATTAAAAGCAACAGTATTTATCTGACGTTCCAGTCTCATGAATTCATTGTGCAGTATTGAAATCAATGTACCAAAAATAATCGCTTTGATTCTTATATCGTAAATGAATGCTTTTTCAATGTCAGCAACTCATGCAACTGTACTTCTAATTTTAGTAGAATCAGATTATACATTCATTGGCACCTCGACTGGAAAATTTTAACACTTAGTGATTTCTGTGAAAAATAGGCTTCTCTGAGGTAGTTGGAATCAGATTTTATCACTAATTTGGTTAGATTATCAATGACAAAATTCCATCGGATTCTGAACCCGCAAGTTAAGGAAGGGGTAGTACTTTTGGCACATTGCCGTTTTTTCCTTTGGTGTTACGATAAAACAAGGTTTGTAAAATACCTTTTGCGACTGCAAGTTATTCTTTTGTTCAATAATGAGTCTAAGTTTTAGCAAATTAGAATATATCCGAGTCCAAATATTTAGCATGACCGAGGTACTCATCCAACGCTATCGACATGTGACGATGGGACATTATAAGAGTGTAAGCGATAAATCAATGCTTTTAGATTGTATATTGATTGTTCCAAATTGCTACTATAACTGTCCAATTGTTAAGTATTTCAATTATCCTTTTGATGTAAGCAATGCACTGTTTTAAGCTTATGATGGCATTTATTTTGTTAGATGTGCATTAATCTTTCATCGACTAATGAGTTTGAATATCCCTTTGGCATCTTCTGATATAAAGAAAATAATATCATATGTGTATGATAAAGAATCTTCTAAACATTGATGTTATATTAAATTAGTAATGTTATAATTAATGAAATAAAATGTTCATTATACAAAACTCATTATTGTTATATTGAAATCATATCGTGGAATGATACCATTAATTTTACGTAATGTTCTATTATATTATTTATTTATGTATGTCTCTGTCCTGAGTGTTATTGCGTTTAGTTGTAATGTATTCCTGTCACGTAATGTTGTCATTTTAGCGGTATTTTTAACATTACCATATAAGCGGGAGGTTTGGCTAGCCATAAAACCAGGTTCAACCCACCTTTTTTCTTAAAATGTCCTATACCAAGTCAGGAATATGGCAGTTGTTATCATATAGTCTGTTTCTATGTATGTTGGCGTTTGGTTTCGTAGCAGTTCAGTGTTTTTATTGTTCCGTTGTTTTCCTCTTATAGGTGATGTATTTCCCTCGGTTTTGGTTTGTGACCCGGATTTGTTTCGGTTAAATGGATTTATGACTATTGAACAGTGGTTATACTACTGTTGCCTTTATTTACACCGGTCGTATTTTCTCGCACAAATTTATAGCATGATCAATGTTAATTGTTTTTAATTTAGGCATTCATCATGTTCATTGTTAAATGATTACAAATGTACAAGTATACAAATCTGAAAAACATACAAATTACCCCTTAAGAAAATTAAACTCACACCGGACGTATTTTCCAGGAAAAATTGTAGTACGGACTCTTTTGCCAAGCACATTTTGTAACATGGACTTTTATTACAATGAATCTTTAAATTTTATATTCAGTTGTGTAAATTTCTGTATATGAATTTGAAATTAAATAGAGGACTTTCTTAATGTTCATTTTACATATTTTTCGTAGCAAAATTCATAACTTGGACTCTTAGAGCTAGGAAAACTGACTGTTTATTTTTTCATATATATATATTTTTTATTCCTTCAATTTAAAAAGTAAAATAACAAAAATACTGAACCATACAAAAAATTCAAATCGGAAAGTTCTTAATCAAATAGCAAAATCAAAAGATCTATTACATCAAACGAATGGAAAACAACTGTCATATTCCTGACTTTGTACAGACATTTCTGTATGAAGAAAATGGTGGATTAAACCTGGTTTTACAGCTAGCTAAACCTCTCACTTGTATGACCGTCGCAAAAAGTTCCATTATATTAACAACAATGTGAACAAACGAAACACAATAGGAAAAAATGTCAAAAATTAAGGGGACAGCAGTAAACATTGTGTTATAATCTTAATCACTATAAAACTAAGAACTATTTCAACAAAGAAAAACAAAATGGCATATAGACACTCTATAGACAAAACCATCATCGTCTTGAATTGATAAAATACGAAGTTTTTAAATAATCTTCATTAAAATGAATGATATACATATTTTACTAGCTGTAAGTTCATATTACGACGACACATTTTAGTACTTTATTTTCTGTCAAATTCTAAACATGAACTTAATTTCCTAGGATACAAAGTCTGGATGTGGTGGGGACATATTATACTACTGGATTGATTTTACTGTTACGAAAGTACCATTTTAACGCATTACATAATAGGTCTTCGGCTCACGTCATTCGGGGTAAACGCCGCGCATTCTTATTGATCACCTGACAGTGTGCCCGTTTCTTGGGACTTTGCATGTGTTATTGTCAGTAAATTTTCGAGGAATGAGTTTGAATGTCCCTTTGGTATCGTTCGACCATCTTTTATTTCATTTCATACACTGAAGAAATGTAGGTTCTTACTGAAAATGTTGTTTTGTATAAAAATATCAGAATCTTCTATTACTTATTCACTGAAATTGCATATGCAACTGGATACATCTCTATGTATAATGGGTATTTACGTTACTAGCACGAATATTTAATATTCTAGAAAATACTACTGTAGGGGAATTTTTATTCAAAATTGCATAGTATACAAGATACATTTACAAATAAACGTAAAGACGGTTTACCAAACACGAGCAACCTTTAAAATACATATAAAAACAATCTGCATAATTCACATTCTTTGGGTAATATGGCTCCTAAAGTTTTTACGTATTTATATTTCCGTGGCTTTCAATTTGTTTATTTCTTTTATATATTTTTTCGTATTAGCCAGGCATCTTCCTTAAAATATTAAATTCTATCACTGAACATTACAGAATGTCCTTCTTATTCTGTAAGATATTCTGATACACTATGAAATGTAATTCACTTTTATTTTGAACGTTTAGGGTAAGACTTCCTATTGTATTTCATTGTTCAAACAGCGAATCACAAATAAAAGAAACTGTTTAGTTTAAGTGATCGACTTTTGTCGTTTGAATAGCATTTAAAAGCAAACAACTGGAACATTTTCGTGTAGTAAAATCCTGAAAACAAAACATGGCAAATATGTTGCATATTATATTTTCATTTTACATATATTTGTTCCGGTTTTTCTTTGCAATCGGTGAGTACTTATTAATGTTTCAATATAATTAAAAAATTATGTGTTTTATCCTACAATGATTATGTTTAATATCCGACATTTTAGAGAGAACTTCAAATGTTTAAGATAAATATTTTATCTGAGGACGTTTGTCATATAAAGTGAATACATATGTTTATCATACTGAAGTCTTAGTTTACGTATGCAAAGCCAGATTGCCCTGTCAATGCAAAGAATGATCGTAGACCTACAGAATAGCCCAAATTCGAAATTTGTTGATTATGCCCTACATTTTTCATGTTGTTTGTTCCTTGTAGAATATTTCATACACCTACGTCTAAAAGTAACATTGAAAGACACTACCATATCACAGATATCTGAAGAAATGTTACATTTGTTGAAAGCAAAAAAACTATGGAACTTATTTCTATCTTATTTCACACTAAATATTAGCGAACTGTTTTTATCGCAGGAAAAAATATTCACTGACGAATAATAACAATATAAAAATGATTACAATTAATTATTTTAAATTCAACAGGAAGATTTAAAGGGCAATTTGTTTGCTTTGAAATTATAATTATAGTTAACCCATTTTTTCTTATGTCAGTGTATTGTTTTGATCGAAGATTACTTTTTAAGAATTCACTGACCAATGTGTTAACTTATAATATAACTTTTAACTTACTATCTTTTATCCTCTCAAAAACGATTTTCATATGAAGGGTTCAAACGTACGCGTATTTTCATCGTTAAGCATTAGTCTTGAGTCTATGTATTTTTTTTTTATCTTTAATTGAATCAATGCATGATACCAGTAGACCACGAGGGCTGACATAAACCATTATTGAAATTATAGTCTTAAAATGCTTTATTCTCAATACATGCCAACAATCTGAATTTCTGTCTCATTGACATGACCTTCGACAATGAGCAAAACCCATACCACATAGTCAGCTATAAAAGGCCTCAAAATTACAAAGTAAAACAATTCAAACGAGAAAACTAACGGCCTGATTTATGTACAACAATTTATGAAAGAAAACAAATATGAAATACAGAAAAAAACGACTACCCTTTGTTTTGGGTGTTTATTATTTTTACCTAAGGAAGATTATAACTATATAGCGCAATATCAAAATATAGAAAAACACCGATACAGCCCTTGGATGGTGTAAACTTCCCAAAAAAACGTGTATGGTGTAATTGTGTATGGCATATGGTGCAATGGTAGAAGGTGTATGGTGCTATGGTGTATGGTGTAAGGGGAAAGGTGTAATGGTGTAACAAGCGATCGTGAATGGTGTGAATGAATGGTGTACGACATTTAAAACTATGCAAAATATTGATAAGAACTGATTTTTGATTTTATACATTAATTTACAATATTGTGATCAAAATTCGTTTTTTAAAATAAATAAATAATTTTGTAGTCGCATGCCATCTTTGAAATTAAATTGCATTATGGTGTAATGTGTAAGGTGTATGATGCAAAGGTGTATGGTGTAATGGTACAGGGTGTATGGTGAAATGGCGTATGGTGGATGGTGTAATGGTGTATGGTGTTAGTGGGAAGTTTACACCATCCAAGGACTGTACAGGAGAAACAATGAATCAAACATGTTCTTTCGAATACAAAAATGAGTTTATTCCATATGTCAGGTTTGAACATTGGTCGTTTTCAACATCGTTATAATAAACTGAACCTTTATACGATTGCAGCTATTACACAATAGTTGTAGCCCTAAAAAAACCTCCATATGCCCACTACATTTGTCCCTTTTAATGTGCAAGGACTTTCAATTTTCTTTTTCATTATATCAAAAGTTTACGTTTAAGTTTCATTATAATTGTATTTTTCTATAAATCAATTTTTCTTTGTTTGATTATAAATGGCCAAAATAAACATCATGTCAACATTGAACGGACTTTATGTTTAGATACAGTGTGGTATAAAAGCAACGAACGTAAAATTATATTTTTGATTGCAAAAAAAAAAGTGAAACGAATTTATCACTATTTTATGAAAATGAATGTACAATAACTCTGCGATTAAAATAATATTTTGCTCGAGAGAAAAATTACAATAAAAAGATTTCATTCCGCGATCAAGGTTCGAACCTCGTACTGTTTATATCACCGTTATGACTTTCGTAAGAAACGACTTAACGATCACGACTATGAGTAGCTTGGTTAAAAACATAAAATCATCAAAGTTATACATCGAAAACTAAAGTATATTTTATCCTTCAAATACAAATAATTATTGTTAGTTATATTATAGGTAATAATTGCGTTAATCAGGTTGTACGAAATGTTTAACAGCTATGGTTGAATCTAATCTCTGAACAATTGCAGACTCAACCTGTAACAGTTTTTTAAAAGTTAAAGTTAAAATTAACTTTTGTAAACTTGTCGAATGCATGAATATTGATGCGGATCGTGTGGATATAGTCATATAAAGTATAAGAGAATAAAAAAGATAAACTTTAAAATATTGTTTATGAAATATTGTCATAATGTAAAACAGACAGTCGTTTTTTTTATCTGAGATGGGCTAAGCCAGAGAATTTTTGAGTAGTAGTGGATTCGAAAACCAGAATCAACTTGAAACCAACGTCGCTCGTTGATTATCGTTTACGAATCCACTATTTATTATACGTTATCTAATACTTCATGCACGATAATTATTTCCTTATGTAATGAAACTTTGATCAGTCGACTGATTCAAAAATGTTTTTCCTGTAATTAAAGTCATTGGCATCATCAATCTTCCTATTTCACCTTTGATTCAGATAAATGTCAAAGACCTGTGGCAAATATAAACACTTGATCAATTATCAAAACTGTGTACTTCTTTTAGAATTACGTTCAAATTTGCATAGGAAAATACATTTTTTCTCTCCATTTTTATCCCATTCTTCCCTTGTTTGTTGTTTAAATTTGCATTTTAAGAAAAGTCAACACCTTATTGAAATAGGTAGATGTGTCATAATTGCTAATGAGACAGCATTGTCAATTTGAAGATAATTTAAATAATGTTCAAATGTTATTCATTTTCATTAAGAAGAAGTAGATTGACTGTCCGTAAAATTTCATCTTTAAGAAAGTAAACCTTAGTTTCCTTGAAGTCAAACATAAAACGGAAAGTGTTCATGAAATTATTTTGTTGGTTTGTTATGCCAAGAAAAAAGTCAATCGATAGTCTGCTACCCTCCCCACAGCAAATAAAAGATTACTACTTAACGCAAACGCTAACAAATTTACTTGCTTGCTACTTAACACAAGCGCTCACAAATTAACTTACTTACAATAACGCAAGCGATAACAAATTAACTTACTTGCTATTTAACACAAGCACTAACAAGTTGACTTACTTGTTACTTAACACAAGCGGTAACAAATCAACTAACTTGCTACTTAACGCAAGCGCAAACAAAATAATTTACTTGCTACTTAACGCAAGCGCAAACAAATGAATTCATTTGCTACTTAACGCAACCGCTATCAAATTAACTTATTTGCTACTTAACGGGAGCAAATTAACATACCGATAAACATGTTACTTTTGCTCCAAATCATGAATCTGCGAATTTATTTTTTTCCCCGAACATATAAGACTCAGAGATTAAATAACAACGAAGTTCGTATTGTTTTTTTTTTTTTTTTTTTTTTTTTTTAAACATTTGATTGTATGAATGAAATCTATGAATAAATGTGTACCCTTATTTTCATTTCACATTTAAGGTACAGAATTCTCAGTGTATACCCCAGACAATAGAGATTACATTATATTATCTGAGCTCAGCCAATCCATTAGCGAGAGAATTATATCTTTCAAAGTACAATCTTGTACAAATGCATATGTTGGTTTAATTTCTGGAACCGACGATACCGATCCTCTTTATGAAATTGCTATCGGTACTTATCAGAACACACGATCATACATTCGGATAGGTAAAGATTATTCAGCTACCAAATTTAGTGAAAATGCTGGTCCAGTTATAGACTGTTATGCTTATACAGAATTTTGTATCACGTGGGATGATAACACAATCAATGTTAGACTAGGACTGGATGTTACTGGATCCTTGTTTCTCTCATGGACAAGTGGAACAGATTTGTTGCCCATCTTTAATGTTGGAATTTGCACAGCAAATTATGGTTCAACTGGAAACTGGATATTTTATGCACAAGGTAATAAAAGATATGGATTATGGTTTTGTACTTTGCCTATTGCCTTTATTTATATTATTTCAAAATAAACTTTAATTTATCAGACGGATATTTCAAGATCTTTATCTGATTGTTTTACTTTCATATGTCAACATCTTTACTTTAATTTTATCTGATTAACTACACATACGATATACTGACGATTGGGAGATGCTTTTAACTATATATATTTTACAAGAGCAAGTTAATAAACTTTATGGTACAAAAACAATGATACCCAATTTCTGTTTGTTCATTTAACTAGTGAGAATATCTGAAAATAATCATTGCCTTAAATTTTGAATGAAATAACTACACACTTAGTTAGTCTTAGTCCGCTATCTATGAAATTTAGGCAACAAAAACCTTTGTGAAAGAAACGTGATTACTGAAGTCAAAACCGCTTTGTTATTTTACTTCTAGTGAATTCTTTTCATTCTTTTATTGTGTTCATTAAATATGAACTCATGAACAATGTGTCTGTCAAAAGCAAGAAAATATAATCAAAATCCTTTGTGATGCATATTTTAAAAGACATATCGTTTTCAGTCAGAATGTATCTTATTTCCGACATGGAAACCCTATATTAAATTTTCTTTAGTGAAGAATAACATGCTTATAAAAGCCAATCAGCCAACATCATTTATTTAACAATATCTTTATCTTATAGTCTCTGTTTGAATAAATAAATTGTGTGTCTTTTGCAAAAAAATATATTGATTGTATCCTGTTCTGACTTTGTGTTTCGGGAGTGAAATAATCGTGCTTGTTTTGTGATCATGATGTTTTTCTTGGTTTCACATTCCTTCAAATCATTTAGAAAAATGTCAGATGACGCAACGAATGCATTCATAAATGAAATGTCATCCAACCGACAACACGGCCGAGATAGACTCCAAAATCCACAAAACGCTACACAAAACACTAAAGATTCAACAACGAGGAATAAACAAGAAACTAAGCTATACATTTTATATTACGAAACTCACAGAAAAGCGTTTACACAAGTTTATATAACGATCATAAATATAATGGTATCAAATATTGTAAAGGAGCAAAAACAAGAGAAACAAAGCAAATTGCAACGTTCGTTCTTATGTTGTGCCGTTACATCACAGTCCAAAGGAAGAAAACCACAAATCTTATTGACCCCGCTATAATCTTTATGTTTTTGTCCCAAAAAGCAAAATAACAAAAATACCGAACTCCAAGGAAATGTCTGTCGTTCTAATTTTTCGTAAATGGTAATGTTTAAACTTAGGTAGTTAGTTTTCACGTTTGATTAGTATTTCATTTTTAATGTCGGGCATTTTCTAACCGACTCTGAGGTATGGTTTTCATTGATGACCGTACAGCGACAAAAAAATGCTTATATCTACTTCATTTGAACTGTTGGATTGTTGTCTCATTGACAATCATATGGTATCTCCTTAATTTCATTTTAAACCAGTTACTAGTATTGAACAGCATTACAATCCTTCAAAAAATTGAAATTTATCTTTAGAAGTGGCTACTAAAAATGTATAACGCAGTCAATTTTTAACTAACCATTTTTATAATTAAATATTCAGATAAAATTTTGTTTAAGCATGCATTGTATTAATTATTTTGGACAAAGACAGATATTGTTTTAGAAATGAAATTCTACTCATCAAAATGTTTGAAAAGGAGTAAAATAATTATTTCCGACAATTTATAATAAAAAGTACCTTTTACATGTTCGCCAGAGTACATTTATTTATAGTAAAACGGGGAGATGAATTACCATTGGTTTATGGATAAGGTTCAAGTGTGGCCTGCAGACATCAAAAGTGGCGCTATTTAACATTTTCTAATATGACTGCTTCTTATATCGTGATGATGGAAGCTAGCTTTCAATAAGTTGGTCCTCATAGGGCTTTGCTTTATAAAATTCCGACAAAAAAATTTTAAATTTTAAAACAAACAAATATTTAGTTGCATTTGTCCACGCTTGTAATCGAAGTTTAAAATGTACACTTGTACCTGGAATGATTTAACATGCTAAACGAGGATTTGGACAACTCAAAATATTTTCAATAAAAGTGTATGTTTTGTTCAAACAGAAATCCATGAATTCACGAATCCATGAATTCACGAATACTATGAAACTTTTTTTTTTTTTTTTTTTCATTTTCACAATCATTGTTACGCTAGAAATCAAATGAATCGATAGAAGTTTTATCTTTGGAATATGCCTATTTCAAGTGAGGAATATGACAAAAGTTAGAAAAAAAAAAACAAAAGTACCGAACTCCGAAGAAAAATTCCAATGGAAAGTCCGTAAAAATGGCAAAATCTAAAGCTCAAACACATCAAACGAATGGATAACATTTGTCATACTTGGTACAGGCTTTTTGTTCTGTTCTTTTGTTAATACTTTTAGGATTCATGTCTGTGACATATAATTTTGTTAATTGTGTCAAACATACATACTAAAATACCAAAATCTTTTAAATAATAATGGAAGTTGGACTCCAATAAGAAGAATTAACAACAACAATAATTTCTAGCTCAGAAGAATTTATTATTGATAGTGCCTAGATGTTATGTTTTAATCATCTTATTCTTCTGCAGACTTGCAAACTACGACTGATGAGGTAACAACCCTGCATAAAGGGATTCCATCCACCGACCTGTTGATCTTAACAGGTGAAACAAGTCAATCACAACCAACAGGAACCGATGGTATATCGACACGGCTACAAACAATCAAACCAATGTTGACCATTATTGATGATACAACAGAGCAGTCACAGAGTACTTCACCTGTGATGTCACTATCTACAACAGGTGCAGAATCATATAACAATACATGTTCATGCGTTTGTCCAAAAGCATTTGGCACGCCAACCAGCAATGTCCCGGTCGCACGATTAAAAATAGATATAAAATCGCTATCTTCATATAAAAGAAAGCTACAATGTGCAACGGATCCAAGAAAATCTTCGTATTATATTGGGTGTGTCGGTATAACAATATTAAGTCTATATTTTGCTTTCATAGTGCTTCTAGATTGTTTACCCAAAGTTTGACAATTCTGTCTATTTTTAAATTCACATTGATGTTTATGATCTTGCTTTATATCAAACACATGCTTATAAATCCCATTATTAAATCTGTTTTAATATTTTTAATTTCATGATTGAGTTTGCCTTCTAAATGTTTTAATTGAGAGTTAATGATGATTCTTCTGTAAACGAAACATACTACATTTTTACCCTGTATTTGTTTAAATTTCGTACAATCAGCAAGGATATTTTCAAAACCAAGAGCTTTACCTGCCTAGTAGTACATGTAGTAGAAATTAACTAACTATATTGCAAATTGTTATTGTCGCCCGTAAAGTATATTTACGTTTTTGTTCTTGTTAATGTATTTGACGTTTGTTGTTTGTTTTTTTTTTTTTTTTTTTTTTTTTTTGTCTGCCTTTTTATCATGAAAACGCACTGAACCATTCCATGCATTTAGATACCTTCTTGGAAACCTCATCTCAATCGGATATTAGATTTCATTTTTTCGCTGAACATATACATATTTATTTTAATTTGAACCTTTGGCTATTTACCTTTTGGGTGTTAGAACATTTCTACTGACGACAAGTGCATGCGATCTCAGAAAGCAATGAACATATGTTATTTAAGTTATAAACAAAAAAATGTACACGTTAATTGTAGTTTTTACAAAAGATGAACTCTTATAATCACAAGAACGTATGTTTTCTAACAATACTAATATTGTTTTCAGTTTGCAGTAAGTACGTTTATTTACAAAGGCATACAACTAATGAAAACGTTAATTGTTGTGTTGGATGAATGATATCGATTTTGTAAATATTACAAATGCATGATAATAACTTTGTAAAATATATAAATAATATGCGAATAAAAGGTAATTAAATGTTGATTTATCGTTGACATTATCACAATTACTTTGTTCAAGATTCTTTCATTTCAAAAGAATTCCTTCTTTCAATGATATCGAAATTTTTAAAATACGAAATGTGGTGTAGATATATCGTTATATTTGCATCATATTTTTTTGTTTTTTTGTTTGTTTTTGTTTTTGTTTTATATCATGTTTCTGAGACACGAAAAATTCATCTGGTAAATATAATTAGATTTAAGAAGATAAGGTATGAGTGCCAATGAGACAACTCTCCATCAAAGTAACAATTTTTTCAGTAAATCTTTACAGGTCAAAGAACGACATTCAACACGGAGCCTTGGCTCACACCGAACAGCAAGCTATAAAGGGCCCAAAAATGACTAGTGTATACCAATTCAAAGAGGAAAACCAACCGTCTAATCTATATAAAAAACGAGCAACGAAAACGGAAATATTTCTTACAAAATAAATAAATTTGTTGTTCATAGTACCAGAACAGAAGTAAAAATTTATTGTCATACTAAATACTTATCAAAGGTAGTAAAGATTAAAAATAGTGAGACGAGATATAACACAAAATAAGTAAACATTAATTAACAAAACATGCATTACAAATTGTGTCAACAGGTCAAATAAACACGAAAGTATAATTTTAGACTACTCGCAGTTACTGAAAGCTAGTTAAAAGCCAAAAACAATTAATAATAAAAAATCATCAGAGACTATAATCAACTAAAACACATCAAAGGGATATAGTATTTTAACGTCATGGATAGTCAGAGGCGACATGACTAGTGCAATGCCAAAATAAAAGTATCGACAGGCAGAAGGATAGTTAGGATTCAACCTTTTAATCAATATATTATATGTTATATATAGATAAAGTAATTTCTATATAACAAATGAACATGGATGTGTATTGATACATCCCGAAAACCTTTCTCAAGACTGACTTCATGAACCAACATATTCATGGGGTTGTTATCCGTAGAATTATACAATACACAACAAATACAGCTCATCATTAGATAATTGGTCAATTAAGTCATGAAAATATATTTTTCGAGTACACAACCTATGTCATGTGACTTAAGGAATATTGTTTAATAATCCATCATCTTAGGCGTGATTTTAACGATGTTCATATTAAAAGCGGAAGTGAGATCTTACCTTATAAGATATACCCGCAACATATACATTGGCCTCTCAGAATATAGAAATATTGTCAGTTGAAGTGGCCATTTAGCAATGAAGCAGCAATTCGATTGCAAGGAGAATTAAACGACATTTTATCGAAAAGCTTAATTTATTGGCCAAAACGCAACTTTCAACACTCATTTCTATATCATAATGGCATTTTTTTATTACGCGAATCCGGAGTGCCCGGACAAAAACAACGATCCTCGACAGTTACACTGGTTACTGTGGTTACTTGTCAAAAACAAGAAGATCAGAGAAGCCAGGTCATTTAATTTACATTCAGATATATTGATGATGTTCTTTCCATTAACAATTCAAAGTTTTCTGATTGGGTTCCATTAAATAAAGGCAACAGTAGTATATCGCTGTTCCCCACAGAACTAGAAATTAACGAAAGACAGACACGGCTTCCTCCGCCTCATTTTTAGACTTATACCTCGAATTTGACATACACGGTCATCTCAGTGCCAGAATCTATCAAAAACGAGACGGTTTTAATTTTGATATTATCAATTTCCCCCACCTTAGTAGCAATATACAGTAAAACCTGTATAAACCGACAGGCTATGGGACTATGAAAAAGGTTCGGTATGGACAGTGGGTCGGTTCATTCAGGTTTCCGTTTTGACCGGAAGTTAATGACTTGTGACGTCAGATGTTTTGCATGTAAAAGTTCTGTCTGATTGTAAATTGTAAACCAAGGATTTGTATAGTAAGTCTTACTATACAAATCATTGTGTAAACTAATAAATAGAATACCGTAATAACTACGTACGATCGTTGTTTTGAGTCTTCGTATTCATTGGCTGTAGAAATTTAAGAAATTTGTTGTTCCTCGAATTCAAAAAATTAGCATTTCAACCTTTTTTTTACATATCCTCGTATGTCAAATCGACCTCGGTAGCATCACTCTCCAACTTGTCAGTTTCATTTTCACTTCGAGTTCATTGTTTTCATTTGCATCAGAATCCTCGCGTTGTTTGAGAGTTTCGTTTTATTTCCATCGTTCATTTTCTACTTTTGTATAGCCGATTAAAAAGCCAGAATTTTTAAACGAAATGTCATCACGATCGAAATATTATCGTACAGTGTATGATACCCATGGATTGTCGTCATCCGGGTCTTCTTCATTATCAGGGTCATTGATTTCGGGGTTCACAACAGGGAACCCAGCATTTCGAAAACACCATGTAAATTCCTTAATCTACGATTTGAACAAATTATCAAAGTTACATCGTAAGTTCTATCCAAGATATATTTGGCGTTTCGTTTAGTAAATTTTCATTAAAACTTTTATAGTGTTTCAATAATTCAGTTCACTACTGTAAGTTCACGGTTTACCCAGGAACATATACTGTTCCCAGGTTTAACACCTTGCTAATTGATTATACTGAAAACCATCTGATCTAAACAATTATGTTTTGATTGCATGTCGGTCAATACTGTTATAATTTAAAGTCAATTAAACAAACCGGTTTTGGCAGGTAATAATTGATGTAATTAAGAGTATTAGGACTGCATAATTAAACCGGAATTCGGAATACGCAGGGTCCGGTTCATAAAGGATATTTTTACAAAGACTTTGAAGGGAAAAATGGGACTTCACTTTTCGACCGGAATGGACTGGAAACCGGTTTATTCAGGGTCCGGTTTACTCAGGTTTGACTTTACAAACTTCACCTGCATATGGGATATACATTTCCCAACTTATTCGGTATTCAAGAGCATGCAGCTACTTCTTAGACTTTGTAAAACGTCACCAGTGTCTGAGCAGAAAGGTGATGAACCAGGGGAATGTCAAAGAACGTCTCGTCCTTTTTCTAAAACATTTCATTGGAAGGTACCAAGACCTTGTTGATAAATATTCCATATCAACTTCACAAATAATACACAATGGTCTTAAAGTATAGATTCTGGGTACTAACGTTGTTTATCATCTTAAAAACGTGTTATATTATTCTTTTATTTGTCTTTATGAATATTACTTTCCTGTTTTTGTGGTATCCATTTGACGTGGCTCTGTACTTATACATCCCGTCATTGTGTTACTGTTCTATGATAATTTTTGTATTCTTGTCTTTCATTTTTGCCTATATGTTTTGTCTATACGCCTTTTTGTGTTTCTTTGATACATATGACGTGGCTCTGTACTTATACATCCAGTCATTGTGTTAATGTTCTATGGTAGTTTCTGTATTCACGTCTTTCATTTTTGCTAATAGGCTTTGTTTATATGCCTTTTGTGTATTTTTGCTATATATGACGTGGCTCTGTACTTTTACATCCCGTCATTGTATTTTTGTGCCATGGTAAATGTTTGTTACTATATTTGTTTGTTTTTATAGTAATTAAGATGATAACACAATGTTGACTGCTGTGCCCCTATTTTTGACATTTTTACCTATTATGTCTGTTTGTTTTGTTCACACATCGTTAAGCTAGGTTTAAAACCAGGTTTAATCCACCATTTTCTACATTAGAAAATGCGTGTACCAAGTCAGGAATATGACAGTTGTTGTCCATTCGTATGATCTGTTTGGGCTTTTGATTTTGCCATTTGATTAGGGATTTTCCGTTTTTGAATTATCCTCGGAGTTCAGTATTTTTGTGAATTTACTTTTAATTTATTTTCGTGGGTTCCAGTTTTCTTGAATAAGAAAAATATTTGCAAAAGGCTGCATACATGAACTCAAAAAAAAAAAAAAAAAAAATGGCATCCCACGAATAATAAAGAATCCACAGTATCATATTTAATTAAGATCAGAGTAGACCGTAACTACAACGGGGATTTGAACAACCATCATATTAAGTGCTGACAGGATAGTTATAAAATCGATGAACTTCTTCTATATTTTGTTATCCAAACATATGTTCACTTTTGGACATATGTTGTTTATGTGTCTTCGAAAAACTCCCATGTGTAGGTATTGTTTCTTCTGTGAAAACTTATTGATTTTTGTTGTTTGTTTTGTTTTTGATTTTTAGATTGAATATAATTATCACAAGTTCTTATTTCCTCGTCAAAATCATTTATTAAAGGCAACAACACGTGAATGTTATTCTCAATTTTATACATTTAAAAAGATGCTTAAATTACAAAATATTGTAACTTACCACAATAACCATTAAAAAAGACTGTTTAAAACTTTGAATACATCAAAATATATTTAAATACTAACTTATCAACTTCAAAAACAGTTATCAAATCAAATTTGACCGATTTGTTAAATACCACAGTATATCTCACGATCAGATTTTCAAATCATAGCCATTAAAAAATTTATCCTTTTGATACATCTTATGGGTAAACTGGATTTCAGATTTCTGTTTCCATTTGGTTTTGTTTATTAGAGTTTTTTTTTTTTATCAAACTTTGGTTATTATTGTATGGTTTTACCCAAAAAAATCACATTCAAAAGACCCTTTCCTTAATATATGAAATGTACTTTCGTTGCATACATTTTCTTAATTGAAAATGTGTAATACCACAATGACAATACATCGATTGGAGCTTACTAAAATGTAAAGATAATTTTGAAGAAAGTTCATTTAAGTTGTGCTAATAACAGTGTGACGAGTTAACATTTTTAACTTACGTAACACATTTTTCTGAGTTCAATTTTAAAAACGTAAGTTATGAAATAAAGTAAATAATATTGTTATCAAACACGTTTTCTTTTGTTGGCAATCTATCGATTTTGCTTTAACAAATAGACCTGTACAATTTGTTTTATATATAAATATTGTATTTGTCTGTTGTCCAAAATATGTA
Organism: Mytilus coruscus; assembly: GCA_017311375.1. Taxonomy (NCBI): domain Eukaryota; kingdom Metazoa; phylum Mollusca; class Bivalvia; order Mytilida; family Mytilidae; genus Mytilus; species Mytilus coruscus. The sequence continues at coordinate 13,287,981 of CM029599.1, forward strand.
AACAAACTAACTATTGTGATAATATCTATGTTTTGCCTTTTTGTTTGTCTTTATCCAAGGAATTATAATTCCTTGCTTTATAAACTTAAGACGCTATCGATCATTATTTTAAAAATAAGTAACCTCGCTCTAAAAGCATTAATAAAATGACTGTAATATTTCAAATTGTTTAAGATTGACAAACCCTGAAAAGGAATAAGTACATGAAGAAAATAATCGAATTCAATGCATCAAAATTTAATGTAGAAACATTTTACGAGTACAAAACTAGAAAAAGAAAGCATTACAGAATTATGACTAGATGAAAAATAAATCAACTTTTTGAATAGACAGATGAAGCATACAAATTATTTCCTTTTTAGATTTTGTATTCATTCAAAATTGAATCCCTTATCGTAATATTAAACTATCGTTGAGTATTTGTATAAGAAGTTTCATTACAATATAAAGTTGATGATCTTATCGAACCATAAAGGATTTCCATTTTAAGCTCAGAAGGAAATCTCGTGTTTCACCATCGCTTTGACGGAAGTTCATATCGCTATTATTGTTTTCTGAACACCATTTAGCGTAATTGTGCTTCTTGCTAAGTCTAAAAGAAATTAAATACGTAAAAAACTTATACAGCGTGTAACAACGAGAGACAAATTTTACAGTGTGTAACTACGAGGGAGAGATTATACTGTGTGTAACTACGTTAGAGAGATCGTATAGCGTGTAACTACGAGGGAGAGATTGTACAGCGTATAACTACGAGGGAGAAATTATAAAGTGTATAACTACGAGGGAGAGATTATACAACCTGTAACTACGAGGGAGAGATTATACAGTGTGTAACAACCAGTGGGAGATTATACAGCATGTAACAACGAGGGACAGATTATACAGAATGTGACTAAGAGGGAGAGATTATACAGCGTGTAACTACGAAGGAGAGATGACATAGCGTGTGTTACAGCGAGTGAGAGATTATACAGCGTATTACTACGAGGGAGAGGTTATACGGCGTATAACTACGAGAGCGAGATTAAACAGCGTGTAACAACGAGTGGGAGATTATACAGCATGTAACAACGAGGGATAGATTATACAGCGTGTAACTAAGAGGGAGAGATAATACAGCGTGTAACTACGAGGGACAGATTATACAGCGTGTAACTACGAGGGAGACATTGTACAGCGTGTAATTATGAGGGAGAGATTATACAGCGTGTAACTACGAGGGAGAGATTGTACAGTGTATAACTACGAAAGAGAGATTATACAGCGTGTTACTACGAGGGAGAGATTACACAGCGTTTAACTACGAGAGAGAGAGATTATACAGCATGTAACTACGAGGGACAGATTATACAGCGTGTAAGTATGAAGGACAGATTATACAGCGTGTAACTAAGAGGGACAGATTATACAACGTGTAACAACGGTCGAGAGATTATACAGCGTATTGATACGAGGGAGAGGTTATACAGCGTGTAACTAAGAGAGAGAGATTATACAGCGTGTAACTACGAGTTGGAGATTGTACAGCGTGTAACAACGAGTGGGAGATTATACAGCAAGTTACAACGAGGGACAGATTATACAGCGTGTAACTAAGAGGGAGAGATTATACAGCGTGTAACTATGAGGGACAGATTATACAGCGTGTAACTACGAGGGAGACATTGTACAGCGTGTAACTACGAGGGAGAGATTATACAGCGTGTAACTACAAGGGAGAGATTATACAGCGTTTAACTACGAGGGAGAGATTGTACACTGTATAACTACGAGAGAGAGATTATACACATGTTACTACGAGGGAGAGATTACACAGCGTGTAACTTCGAGAGAGAGATTATACAGCATGTTACTACGAGTGGGATATTATACAGCATTAACAACGCGGGACAGATTATACAGCGTGTAACTAAGAGAGAGAGATTATACAGCATGTTACTACGAGTGGGAGATTATACAGCATGTAACAACGAGGGACAGATTATACAGCTTGTAACTTCGAGAGAGAGATTATACAGCATATTATTACAAGTGGGAGATTATAAAGCATGTAACAACGAGGAAAAGATTATACAGCGTGTAACTTCGAGAGAGAGATTATACAGCATGTTGCTACGAGTGGGAGATTATACAGCATGTAACAACGAGGGACAGATTATACAGCTTGTAACTACGAGTTAGAGATAATGCAGAGTTTAACTACAAGGAAGAGATTATACAGCGTGTTACAAAGAGTGAGAGATTATACAGTGTGTAACTACAAGGGAGAATTTATACAGCATGTAACTACGAGGGAGAGATTATACAGTATGTTACAACGAGGGAGAGATCATATAGCGTGAAACAACGAGGGAGAGATTATACAGTGTGTAACAATGAGGGAGACATTATGCAGTGTGTTACAACGAGGGAGAGATTATACAGCCTGTAAATAGGAAAGACAGATTATACAGCGTGTAACTAAGAGGGACAGATTATACAACGTGTAACAACGGTCGAGAGATTATACACCGTATTACTACGAGGGAGACATTGTACAGCGTGTAACTACGAGGGAGTGATTACACAGCGTGTAACCACAAGGGAGAGAATATACAGCGTGTAACTACGAGGGAGAGATTGTACAGTGTATAACTACGAGAGAGAGATTATACCGCGTGTTACTACGAGGGAGAGATTACACAGCGTGTAACTTAGAGAGAGAGAGATTATACAGCATGTTACTACGAATGGGAGATTATACAGCATGTAACAACGAGGGACAGATAATACAGCGTTAACTATGAGGGACAGATTATACAGCGTGTAACTATGAAGGAGAGATTATACAGCGTGTTACAACGGGTGAGAAATTATACAGCGTGTAACAACGAGTGGGAGTTTATACAGCGTGTAACAACGGGTGAGATGCTATATAGCGTGTAACAACGAGTGGGAGATTATACAGCATGTAACAACGAGGGACAGATAATACAGCGTGTAACTACGAAGGAGAGATTATACAGCGTGTAACAACGAGTGAGAGATAATGCAGCGTTTAACTACAAGGAAGAGATTATACAGCGTGTTACAAAGAGTGAGAGATAATACAGCGTGTAACTAAAGAGGGAGAATTTATACAGCATGTAACTACGAGGGAGAGATAATACAGTGTGTTACAACGAGGGAGAGATCATACAGCGTGAAACAACGAGGGAGAGATTATACAGTGTGTAACAATGAGAGAGACATTATACAGTGTGTAACTACGAGGAAGAGATTATACAACGTGTAATTTCAAGGGAGAGATTATACAGCGTGTAACAACGAGGGAGAGATTATACAGCGTGTAACTACGAGGAAGAGATTATACAACGTGTAATTTCAAGGGAGAGATTATACAGCGTGTAACAACGAGGGAGAGATTATACAGTGTGTAACTACGAGAGAGAGATTATAAACACAACATAGAAAACTAAAGACAGAATAACCCTTCCCCACTTAAAATTGGGGGTGATTTCATGTACTCCGGAAGGGTAAGCAGATCTTGTTCCACATGTGGCACCATTCGTGTAGCTAATGTAAGTACAAACCCACTGATAATCCTAATTCGGTAGGTCACATTTTGGGAAAAAGGAACGGTCAACCAACTTGTGATGACATGCCGTAAAATTAACAAAGGAATGATTTGATCCTCACTAATACGAACTCTTGGCTAAATAGCTGTCTTGTGAGCAGCAACCATCTATCAAGGAAATGAAATTCGACACTGCAAATAAATCCCAAAGATGCGAGGAATGCAGCTAAATGCGCTGCTTCTTACCTCAAAATTATGACGATTACTTATTAAATATACGGGACATAAAGCTGAATCCGCTGTTTCTCATTTCCAAGAACTTCCGGGATTTTTTTTTTTTTTTTTGCTGTATGCTAAAATGTTAACACAGCAAAGACCGATAAAATTGGTCCTGTTCCGATATTTGCACAAAAATGTACAGTAAGTAAACGTTATATAATAGGAGTAAAATACAACATCAAAAGCTGAAGAAAAAAATAGAGAGTCCTTAACTCAAAATACCTATTCTGAAAAACTATTTTGAATAAACCAAACTTGGTATATTAATTCTTACAGTTAAGAACTCATAAGTGTACACTATAAGTAATCTACGTTCATATCCGTAGATAACGAATTTATCCCCGGTCTTAGTCCGAATCGGGCGATTTTCAGGGAAATTCGGGTACAAAGTGTAACGTGAAAACAACGTTTTTTTTCATTATCTTAAAAAGTTTTATTGAAATTTGGAAATTTGACATAGTTCTTACGGGGTGTAGGGTACTACCTTTTGTAGAACCCTACAGGTAGTCAAATATAAGACGATTTTAATCCAGAGACAGAGAAACTGAATAAATTCATATTTGGCGGTTAATGTCGCAAGCGTTACGTCATAGACGATGTGACGTCAACGTGGGTCATTTGCATAACTAGGTCAATAGTGCCTTTCATTGACGACGTGGTGGCCAAGTGATGCATTTACTAAAATCAATGTCAATGATCGGAATAATAGGATAAAATCGTTAGAGGATTACATATTTAATTACAGATATTCATGGATAATCAACAGAGTTTAATTTTTTCACTGGAACAACACGAAATTAAGGAAAATAGACTGTTATTGTTCTGAATGGCTGAAAAAACGTGGATCAACTCAATATTCATTACATACGGACGTGAAAGTTATTTATTTGTTGTTCATGTTTATGTTGATGGATCCAATGTAACAACCATGGAATACTGGCATTTGTGGAAAAGTGTCATAGTTGCTGAACATCTCATTAAAGTTTATACCAGAGAGTTGATTTCTAAACTCTGTCATTTGCGTTACTTGTGAAGTGGACGCCATTGTTGAGGATCTAGCCGGAGTGGGAAGTGCCAACGGTTGAACAGGTGAAGGTAATGTTAGTTGTTGATTTGGGGCAGGCAAGGCATTTGCATCAGGATCTCTTCCATTCATTGCAGCATCAATCATTTGTCCCATTTGAAATTTTGCCTTGTCGGAAGTTCTTTGATATATTGCCAAACTCGAGACACTTTTGTGGCCAGTGACAGACATGATTTGAGCATCAGCAAAGTTCCTGCTTTCTGTAAGAATAGTTGCACCGGTCGCTCGGATTGAATGGTTAGTGTAAACTTGTGATAACGAACAAAGTTTACTTAACTTATTCATAAATTGAGCCAAAGTGTCACGACCAACTGGAGAATTACAATACCAAGTAGCAGAATCTTCATAAAAGGATCCCAGTGGTCTTTGCCATAACCTGTTGCATTTAGGATGCAATTTAGAAATGTATTTCTGAAAAGCTGCCACTGTCACGTACTTTGTTTTTGTTTTTGGATCTGTTTTGACGATAAAAGTGTCTTTTGTCATCTTATCCATATTTTCAGCCCCTCGTCTAAAGAAGTACATTCTTATGTCAAATTGTACTTTATTTAATAAACCAGTAGGGGAGCTTGGTTGCATGAAAGTTGAAGAGTACAATTTTGTCCTGTCAATTTCTGATATTATTGGAAAGTGCTGTGTGGCTCCTTTTCCGTTTGCTTTTAATTCTGTAAGGGCTGTTTTAAATACTTGATTTGATTCATTAAAGTCTTCATACTTCATTATGTCAAATTCCTTTAAAAAAGGGGGAGCCTTAAGATATCTATTCAGAGAGTACCGGAATGAATCAAGCGAATTGACTTTATACATTTCTCCATCAGGTTTACGGGCGTCAAGATAAAAATGTTTCAGAACATCATTTAGCCGACTAGGACTATACTGTTCAAAGTGTGTGTCTTCATTTTTCTCAGAGAGATATTCTCGTAGTAAATTACCAGCCCTTTTGTTTGCTTTTTCTGTTGATGACGCAATGTTTTTAGATCTTTTGTCAAGAATTTCATTCTCCGTGTGGGAAGCAAAACGCTTTGCCATTTTCAATATGGACGCCGTCAGCGTATAAACGCGCGTGCCGTCCCCCGGGTAAATGGATAGCAACGTCCGGGGATATGGGTTAGCAACACCCAGGGGCTATGGGTTTTTTAACGACGTCCGTTAACCAATCAAAATCCTAGAAATATACTAAGCCGGGGATAATATAAATATTGACCCAACAGTCGTTTGAACAATACAAGACTAAATTGCGCTAATTTTGAGGTAAACGATGCAGCTAATAACTTAAAATGATACTGCTCATTAAAATATACCTGTTATTAATTAAGAAATCATTTCAAACTAAGGAATATATCTCCCTCACGCAAAGCTCTGATTACTTGTTCGGTTGTGGCTATACATTATGTCTTTTTGGTGATCAACTCTACAACTTTTGCGTTATGTTTTGGATTTTTTAAAATTTTGCCTCTATCATCAATGAAGAGGCATTTATTGTCGAAATGCGCAACTGGTGCCGTAAAATTTGTATCGCTTATATTATTGAAACCATGAACGACTAAAGAATAACTTAAACAAACTCTCATATTACAAAAGTAACAATATTTCACTACTTGGGAACCATCAGTGCACTCATTTACAGAACTATTGTAGTCACAAGGGTAAGCAGAATAAATAGATGGTTAGTAGTAACAAAAATGTTTTTTTGTCCAAACGATGAGATTTCTTGGTGGCTTATGTGCTGTTGAGAAATTAATGTGATTGTGTTTGATTACATTTTGTGGGTATTTTATCTTCTTGAGTTTTCGCAATTTTGTATTTCTTTAATAAAATTGAGATGTGTCAAAGAAAGAACAATGCGACCAAAGAGCAGCAAACAGCCCTAGGTCACTAATGGCTTTTTAACATAGCGATTTTTGTTTTCAAATGGACCGATGTTACGCTTTGGTTGTTTGAGCATAAAGATATACATAAGCATACCCGGCTCTTCAGGCTGGCTCCAGCTGGCACCTAAACAATAGAGTATGCTAGTTCAGCTTCAACACTATTCCGTATACCCTATTGTTTTTGTCCTTTTTAATCCTGGATGGTTGTTTTGTTGATAATATGGCATTTTTCAACGAATGTCCACCTTTTTCATATTAATTTTCATTTGGTGTGTTCAACCTGTGTTTAATCAAATCTATATTATTTATACTAGTGCAAATAAAAAAAAAAACGGAAAAAAGAATAGGTTATGTCTCATTGTTTCAACATCTTGTAATTGACGTAAGCAAATGGCTTAGGTAGCAATACACAGTTAGAAGTGTGGTTTCGCATTTTGGACCCTGTGGATTTTCCAAATATGAAAGTTATTGTGCAATAAAACTCATTTTTTAGACAGCTGAGTACTAATTTAGCCTTCAAAGTTGGTTTATAAGAACACCACGGGCTATTTTCTTTTTGTCTGTCCGTATGTTCATTGCTTACCGGTCATAGGTTCAGAAATCAATGTAATGTTTACCCACACATTTTTCTACACGAAGTATTTGATGCAATTTTACAAAAAAAAATGAGACGAAAGACATATGGTTTTTATATGATTTCTTGATAGATATATGTAAACATTTTTAAAAAAAAGGTAAAAATCCAAGGGATTGAAATTTTACTTCTGGCCATTTTTTTTTTGGGAAACATGTGACATTTTACCCCCTTTTACATTATTTATTGTTGCCATTGATATACCAAAAGAAATTATATTTTACCATTTTAACTACTGGATATAAAATCTATGGAAGATACTGATAAACATATGCACACAAACAGTAAGCTTAATTTGTAAGAAAACAAAGAAAAGGGATGGTAATATTTATGAGAGTAAATTTTATATTTTTTTCCTAACTGTGTATTGCTACCTTATGGCATAATAACAAAGCTCAGAATTGCATAATTTAAGACTTTTCAAACCACAAAGCTATTGATATTTAGATTATAAAATAACTTCTGAGGGGATAAGTGTTTAAGAATGACAATACATTTTAATTTTATTGTTTACAGTCCTTAGCAACCAAAACTAGACATTTTGACACAACCTTATATTTTGTCTCTATTGGCTAAACCCTTGCTTCTGAGGGATTGCGCTGGCTGTATGTAGTAGCCTAAGCATTGAACACTTAGTATTTTTTCTTGCAAATATATCAAATTATTATTTTTATCAAGATTTCATGTTACAATTTGGTATATATTAAATGTATTGTTGATTCAGTTATTAAAAATTGATTCCCTATTACCAAGTTTTTCAAACAAGGCCTTTGTAAGCAATACACATAAAGATTAACATTTTCATGCTTTAAATTGCTAAATTTTGTACAATTCAGAGATCTTATTAAGATTTTCAATATTGAAAAAGCCTATAATCACTTGCATCCACTTCATTTTAATTTAAGTGGATAGTTGTCCCATTGGCAATCATATAACATCTCCTTATAGTGGAGCGGCGGAGAGGAAAATTTAAGAAATTTAAATTACCTAAATACCTCATGGCATTTTAATAGCTCATTAGAAAGCTTAAGACGGTATGGGAGTCTAAAATAAAAATGATAGAATTTGTTCATACTTTGCCAAAACGTAGTATCTATTGATATATGTTCAAAAATATAATAAAAAAGATAGGTCACCGTGCATTTTTTCAAACTACAGGTTGTGACAAAATGACACATTTTGTATGGATTATACAGGAAAAAACACCATTTTGTGATTAGAAACTAAACAAAATGATAGAATTGTAAAATAAATTAGGAAAAGGTAGCTTTCAGACAATGCTTTGAGAATATCAAAAGAAAAGATAGGGTCACCGTACGTAATTTCCGGCTAAAATACAAAATAGGAAAATTCCATGTAGATTCCTTCAGAAAATGCACTGTTTTAGAGTAACCTCCCTTAAAATGCCAATTTAAAACATTTAGAAACAACCAAAAATAATCTACACTTGTAAAATATTAATATTTATAAGTTATATTCTTATAAATTGGTTCTTTTAAATGAAAATTCACATTAAATATCTGTATTCCTGCATCAAATTTTGCTAACTTGATAGAAAATCTGGACCTTAGGTTCTCTGTTTTAACAATCCAAGATGGCGGAATCTTGCCGTAAATCAAGGACAAAGGTTATCACTTAAAATTTCCTTTTTATCTAGAGAAACAAACCATTGATATTTTTCAGAATTATTAATCCATTTAATAAATTATATAAGTAGTATTATGTGTCAATACTTCAGTTTATACTTGATGTTTTCCATATTTACACATGACGTCATAGCAACGTTTTATTTAATTTTTGAAGGTAACACGTGTTATAAAATTTCAAAGCTTAATAAAAAACAATATCAGAATAACCTTGATATTTGACCTCGACAAATAGCATTTATGGAATACTTTAGAATAAAAGTTTTAAAAGAGTATCCGAAATGCATTGTTGATAAATCAAACAAAATTTGCAGTCATGTTAAATTTCGTTACAGTTTTCCAGGATTCGACATGTCACTGATGTTTCTTAAAATGAATTTGAACTGTCTTAATAAACGATACCTTTTCAGATGATACCAGTAGCGTGAGCTATTGGAGTTATACCACGTTTAATGTTCATTCCACATTACTGCAATTAGTGCAATCGTGTTATATAATTAATATAAAAAGTGAAACATGACCTTTTCCATACAAAATGAAACGTTGAAAAAATCAAAATAAAGTTAAAAAATATTTCAAAAAAAACATTTTTATATTTCATCTGTATCATCAGCTATGTCGGATGATACGGCCTGTATATTTTGACAAAAACACAAATCAGTACAAGGAAGACCCTGCTCCTTGCAAACACATGCTGCCTGGCATGCCTTTTCCCCCTTACACAAACATATAAGATCTTGTAGAAAGTCTGATGCCATTGTCCCTCAAAGACGTGTTGCTAAAATACTGATTCACATGGCGGGAGCTTTATAAGACTTTAATCTTTATTTATAGCCAACTGATGTCTCTGCAAATTTAAATTGTTGTGCGATTTCTTAAATTTGTATTTCTAGTCGTATAAAGCACTATCAACATCATCGTGTGTTAATGCTACAAGAATAATGGAGCGGCTCGGTTTTGTCCAAAGGAGGTTGAATACTGACTCTTACCAATTCCAAAAAACTTAAAGTGGAATCACACCCACTCAAGGCATGAACGAACGGCAGAATACCGGAAACAACTGGATCAAGAGACGACACAGTGGCGTGAACTGGTATCAATCGTTTGTTATCCTTCAAGCTGCAATGACGTTATTCGCGGCATCAACAGCGTCTCCAATAGAAATATCGCTAGCAAATCCAATGCTAGATTAACCTTGTCCTTGTTGAGCAAAGAACACAATGGAAGCCCTGTAGTGCTTCTCAAGTTAAGCCGTGAGGTAAGAGGAATTGCATTAGGTCTTACTAATTTTATCTGGTAAAAAAGACTGTTTCATTGTCAAAATTGACGACATTACAAGAGACTTTTGGTCATGAATAAGGTTCATGTCTTAAGTTTCAACTACTGTTTCAAACGCCAAATCATACGCAGATTTATCAGTGGATTTTGGTCTATATGCCAAGTATGTGGTCAGACATGCCGCATGATCAACTGCATTATTGAGCAAATTCTCTTGCTCTATTTGATAAGTCATTTCAGCGTTGCTTGCTCTAACAGTAGCATCTTTTAGATTTGCTAACCTTTCAGCAGATGCAATGGTATGTAATGTTATCACCTTTTTATGAGATAGTTTCTTGTAAGTATTACACTTTGATGTATTGAGAGGATGAATATTTTTTTCAGACGGCAAAGAATTGGATAAATCGGGTTTCATATCTGGTGCTTCCTTTTTATCCGAAGAACGTGCTACAGATTTCAAATTCAATTCTGCTAACTTGTGTAGATTTATTACACGACCTATGATACCTAAATACGGTTGATTATGTTACTGTATCATTAAAGAATTCATTAAATAAAAAACGAGCAAATCATCACGTCTATTTGCTGCAGAATTTATTAGATTTTTTCGTCCAGATTCAGTTGATATAATTAAAATTTTATCAACAACAGAATCGCAGATAATGCATTTGTCAACACCAACTTCAAATCGCCTTTTCTTGGCATCGTGCGGAGCCAGTTTTAACGAGACAGTGAAATTGTCCATTTACTTGAATACAAAACAAATCAAAAAAACCTGAAAACCAAAAGAACCCTTCCAATGATATTCACTTTCCCTATTAAATTCAACATAAACCAATAAACAACAATACAAAACAACATAAAGAAATCACAAGGCTTCGGAAATTCTAAAATGAACAAGAAATAAGCTTGATAATGACTACAAATGACCTTCGCTAAATCGCCTAATGTGGGCCTATAACTAGAAACCACAACAGTGTCGGTTAATGTGACAAATATCCGGACTTGACATCCGGATAAAAGCAGATATTTAGCCAAATATTTATCTTCTTACGAATTAACTTCAAAATGTTATTCGGGTCGATTGAAGTTTTATACTTCGGCTTTACTGTTGTACCTTTAAAATACGCATTTAATGCACGTGCAAATAATGCAAGGTTAAAACGATGATTTTTCAATGCTATTTTTAACCTTTTTCAGATGCATTGTGCTTTACATATAGGACTACTTAAAAATGCCCTTATAGTGTATGAAGTTCAAGATTAACTTTATTTACCAATTTCGTTCACAAATTATATTTAGAAGGGGTTAGTTATGAGATTTGTCTACCGAATCAGCAGTGGTGTATTCGTTGCAAGTTGAGTAACGTCAGTTAAGGCTTTTTTTAACGTCATTTGTACTAAATTTGATATTTACGACAAACATTTTTCTGAAGCTGAATAATCGATTGACAATTTAAGACATTAAAATTCCATGAGGTATTTATGTAATTTAAACTCGTTAACTAAGCGACTTTTTCAACATTCACCGCTCCACTATTACTTTTGTATACAAACACCTTTCAAAAAGATCGGTTTTCCATTATGAGATATTTACTGTAGAATACTGTGTAATATTTTTGTATTTAGAATTTGACATGTACAGAACATGCATAAAGCCTATATCATTTATCATAATTCATCAAAACTGCACAAGACATTTCTGAATTCTTGTCTGACAATGTTAACAAAATCTCTAAGTATTGATTTTTTGGCATATTTTTAGTCTTTTAGACATTTTTTTCTATTTTAAACTGTTCCCTTTGTTCTGAAGGTAATGAAGCAATATTTTCCTTAATCATTGCAAGCAGCTGTAGTTTCTTTTTGTTTTCGTCTTTGCAAAGTTCATTTTCATCTATGGAGATATTGGAATTTTGATATTTTTAACGGACTCGGATTTTTACCAATCTTAAAAACATAATTTATGATGTTATCCGTGGTTATGTGCGACAAGGACATGAACTTTGTTACTTTTTTTTGAAAATTGCAGCTTTGGATCTAAATCTACTATATTTCTCTTATTTATTGGAGAACCTTTCTTCTCGTTTTGTATATAAATTAGGCCGTTGTTTTCTTTTTTTTGTTTTCGTTTAAATCTTTTTGCACTAGTATTTTTGGTCCCTCTATAGCTTACTTTTCAGTGTTGAACCTATGATTGCTTACTTTACTAGATTGTGTCTTGGGTGGAGAGATGTCTCATTAGGCACTCATACCTCATCTTCTTATTTCTATATACATAGCACGTTTTATAAAATCTAAATGGGCAACATGGCACCCACTAGGATTTAAATGATTAAAATATTGCACATAAGTCAACAGGATTGCAGCCGAACGTAGAAATGCCTCTGAGGCATATTTTGGGATAATATTAGCAACAGACGGACTTCATCGATGGACAAAACTATACAAACTATGTTAAGCTATATACCGTCCCCGCTTTTATAACACTTTTTTATTTAGAATACTGAACATTATGATATTCTTACTTTTAGATTAGGTCCTAATAAAAAGTTTACACATCCAGTGCAGATAAGTTTGCGTCTGTCGTTACATCCATATTGCCGGGCAGCCTTTAACGCCAGAACCGGGCAACATGCTTGAAATTAGCAGTGTTTCAGTGTTATGTTCTTTGTGCTTTTCGAAGTAGCAATGCTTTTGGAATGGCATTATACAGGTTTAAAAGATCTAAAATGATTTTCATACTGGACAGGAAATTTCACTGTTTCACGCCACATGCACAGGTACAATGCACAATGGACAAAACCTGTTCAACTACTTTTACAAGGCGAAAAAGAAAGTCGAATCGTGAAGCCAGTAAACTATCCTTTTTTTAATCTGAGCATGTAAATTGAAGATTATATTATATATTTTACACTAAACATATTCGCAGAACAAAAACATTTATTATGAGAGTCCCAGACAGTATATTAGTTGACAGTTTTCCAACTAATTCCACGTGTTTTCAAGTGGTAGTAAACTTGTTGTAGTGCACAATGCATTGTAGTTCATTGAGTCGATTGGTCAGTTTTCCAAGGCCATATTGGCCTTGTGTTTAAGAAATTACTATGCAAATATATGCTGACGTCAGGGAATATAGAGTTCCCGACCTGTTAGAACACCCGGGTTCCTTGCGGTATGCCAAAATATTTACACAGCAAAGACTAACTAAATTGACCCTGCTACGATCTTTACACAACCTTTGCAGGAAGTAAATATTATTAGCAGTATAATGCAACATTCAAAAGCTGACAAAAAATATAGGGTGTCCTCAACTCCAAATGCTTATTCCAATAAACTATTGTGACTAAACAAATCTAAGCTAATTCTTCCAGTTCAGAACTCATAAGTGTACCCTTTCGGGTACACTATAAGATATCGACTTAACGGTATTGTTTATAACATTACAAGACAAAATTGCACCAATTTGATGGAATTTGATGCGACTGTCATATAAGTGAGAGGTTTAGCTAGCTATAAAATCAGGTTCTATCCACCATTTTCTACATAAGAAAATGCCTGTACCAAGTCAGGAATATGACAGTTGTTATCCATTCGTTCGATGTGTTTGAGCTTTTTATTTTGCCATTTGATTAGCGACTTTCCTTTTTGAATTTTCCTCGGAGTTCAGTATTTTTGTGATTTCACTTTTGACGTAAACGATGCAGCTAATAACTTTGAGTGAAATTGCCCATTAACATATATCGGTAATAAATTAAAAAATTATTTCATATTTAGGAATATATCTCCTTTATGCTAAGCTATGATTTCTTGATCGGTTATTGCTATACTATTGGTTCTTTTGATTGATCAACTCTACAACGTTTGTGTTCGGTTTTAAATTTTTAAATATTTTGGCCTCGGTGATCACTAAATAGACATGTATTGTCGAAATGCGCAACTGGTAAAGTATAATTTGTATCGTGTATATTATTGAAAACATGAACGACTACAGAATAACTTAAACAAACTCTCAAACTTCAAACGTAACAATGTTTAGTTACTTGGATATCATCAGTGCACACATTTACAGCATTTTTGTATTCACAAAGGTTAGCAGAATAAATAGATGGTTAGTAGTAAAAAAATATGTTTTAGTTCGGATGATGAGCTTTCTTGGTGGCTCTTGTGCTGTGGATGAATTAATGTGAATGGGTTTGATTACATTTTGTAGTGTTTCATCCTCTTGAGTTTTCGCAATTTTGTCTTTCATCCAAATTTGTCTTTCTTCAATAAAATTAAGAATGGAAAAGTGGAATGTGTCAAAGAGACAACAATCCGACCAAAGAGCAGAAAATAACCCTAGACCACCAATGGGTCTTTAACATAGCGATTTTTTTTTTTCAAATGGTATTGTATCTCTGTACCGATGTTATGGATTGGCTGTTTGAAAATAAAGATATATATATATATATAAGAATACCCCGCACCGGAGGCTGGCTCCCGCTGGCACCTAAACAATAATGTATACTAGTTCAGCTTCAACACTATTACGTATACCCTATCGGTTTTTTCCTTCTTAATCCAGGATAATTGCTTGATTTGTAATATGGCATTGTTCAACCACCTTTGTCATAATAACTTCCATTTAGTTTGTTAAATCCTGTGCTTAAACAAATCTTTATTTTTTGTACAACTGCAAAAAAAACAGGAGAAGGTATAGATTATATCACGTAGTTTCACTATTCCTCAAATCATCAATGATTTTGTTTTAAAGTTTTAAAATCAACATAGAGCGAACTAACCAGAACAATTTGATCTATATACATATATCTGAAAGCACTAAAATTCTTGGTATAACTGTTCTGACAAATTATTGTGATATATTCCTGAAAAAGTGTGTTCTATATATGTTTACATATTACAATTTGGCAGTACTTGTTAGCACAGTTCTTTGTTTGTTAAGGTGTGTAAATTGCTCTGGATCTTCCAGCATATGCAAGTGCAGATTCTAAATTTCACAGAAGTACGAGAATTACACTGTGTTAAATGCCTCGCCGTCATTTTGTTTAGCCGGAATCGCACAACAGCGCCGTCCTGACTTGGTGCGGGCACATAATAATTTGATAGGGTTAAGCATGTTTGAAGGCGCTAACCCTAACCCGGGACAAACGATGTAACAGTACAACATAAGAACAAAATAAAAATCAGTTGATCAGGACTTAACTCATCAGATCGATACAAAGTGCAAATTGGAACCACATTTTTTTTTTTACAGTAGAATCATCAAACTTGCTAAAAATGTACCTCTAAGGGTTGGGGAAACAATACACAAAAAAAATTTGCGTAGCTCGCCTGGTTCGGCAACTGGAGTGAAAACAGTGACAAAATCCTGTAAGATATTATTTTCTCCCATAGGATCTTAAAAATCCTGCAGGAATTTAAGAAATACTTTACCACAAAGCTATTGATATTTAGATTATAAATTAACTTCTGAGGGGATAAGTGTTTAAGAATGACAATACATTGTAATTCTATTGTTTACGGTCCTTAGCAACAAAAACTAGACATTTTGACACAACCTTATATTGTTTCTCTATTGGCTAAACCCTTACTTCTGAGGGATTGCGCTGACTGTATGTAGTAGCCTAAGTATTGAACACTTAGTATTTTTTCTTGCAAATATATCAAATTATTATTTTTATCAAGATTTCATGTTACAATTTGGTATATATTAAATGTATTGTTGATTCAGCTATTAGAAATTGATTCCCTATTGCCAACAATTTTTTTAAACAAGGCTTTTGCAAGCAATACACATAAAGATTAACATTTTCATGCTTTAAATTGCTAAATTTTGTACAATTCAGAGATCTTATTAAGATTTTCAATATTAAAAAAGCCTATAATCACTTACATCGACTTCATTTTAATTTAAGTTGATAGTTGTCCCATTGGCAATCATATAACATCTCCTTATAGTGGAGCGGCGGAGAGGAAAATTTAAGAAATTTAAATTACCTAAATACCTCATGGCATTTTAATAGCTCATTAGAAAGCTTTAATCGTGTACAGTTTGAAAATATGTGTCGTAAATATAAAAGCTGTCAAATCTTGCCGTAAATCAAGGACAAAGGTTATCACTTAAAAATTTCCTTTTTTTATCTAGAGAAACAAACCATTGATATTTTTCAGAATTATTAATCCATTTAATAAATTATATAAGTAGTATTATGTGTCAATACTTCAGTTTATACTTGATGTTTTTCCATATTTACACATGACGTCATAACAACGTTTTATTTAATTTTTTGAAGGTAACACGTGTTATAAAAATTTCAAAGCTGAATAAAAAAACAATATCAGAATAACCTTGATATTTGACCTCGACAAATAGCATTTATGGAATACTTTAGAATAAAAGTTTTTAAAAGAGTATCCGAAATGCATTGTTGATAAATCAAACAAAATTTGCAGTCATGTTAAATTTCGTTACAGTTTTCCAGGATTCGACATGTCACTGATGTTTCTTAAAATGAATTTGAACTGTCTTAATAAACGATACCTTTTCAGATGATGCCAGTAGCGTGAGCTATTGGAGTTATACCACGTTTAATGTTCATTCCACATTACTGCAATTAGTGCAATCGTGTTATATAATTAATATAAAAAGTGAGACATGACCTTTTCCATACAAAATGAAACGTTGAAAAAATCAAAATAAAGTTACAAAATATTTCAAAAAAACTATTTTTATGATATTTCATCTGTATCATCAGCTATGTCGGATGATACGGCCTGTATATTTTGACAAAAACACAAATCAGTACAAGGAAGACCCTGCTCCTTGCAAACACATGCTGCCTGATGCCTTTTCCCCCTTACACAAACATATAAGATCTTGTAGAAAGTCTGATTCCATTGTCCCTCAAAGACGTGTTGCTAAAATACTGATTCACATGGCGGGAGCTTTATAAGACTTTAATCTTTATTTATAGCCAACTGATGTCTCAGCAAATTTAAATTGTTGTGCGATTTCTTAAATTTGTATTTCTAGTCGTATAAAGCACTATCAACATCATCGTGTGTTAATGCTACAAGAATAATGGAGCGGCTCGGTTTTGTCCAAAGGAGGTTGAATACTGACTTTTACCAATTCCAAAAAACTTAAAGTGGAATCACACCCACTCAAGGCATGAACGAACGGCAGAATACCGGAAACAACTGGATCAAGAGACGACACAATGGCGTGAACTGGTATCAATCGTTTGTTATCCTTCAAGCTGCATTGACGTTATTCGCGGCATCAACAGCGTCTCCAATAGAAATATCGCTAGCAAATCCAATGCTAGATTAACCTTGTCCTTGTTGAGCAAAGAACACAATGGAAGCCCTGTAGTGCTTCTCAAGTTAAGCCGTGAGGTAAGAGGAATTGCATTAGGTCTTACTAATTTTATCTGGTAAAAAAGACTGTTTCATTGTCAAAATTGACGACATTACAAGAGACTTTTGGTCATGAATAAGGTTCATGTCTAAAGTTTCAACTACTCTTTCAAACGCCAAATCATACGCAGATTTATCAGTGGATTTTGGTCTATATGCCAAGTATGTGGTCAGACATGCCGCATGATCAACTGCATTATTGAGCAAATTCTCTTGCTCTATTTGATAAGTCATTTCAGCGTTGCTTGCTCTAACAGTAGCATCTTTTAGATTTGCTAACCTTTCAGCAGATGCAATGGTATGTAATGTTATCACCTTTTTATGAGATAGTTTCTTGTAAGTATTACACTTTGATGTATTGAGAGGATGAATATTTTTTTCAGACGGCAAAGAATTGGATAAATCGGGTTTCATATCTGGTGCTTCCTTTTTATCCGAAGAACGTGCTACTGATTTCAAATTCTGCTAACTTGTGTAGCTTTTATTACACGACCTATGATACCTAAATACGGTTGATTATGTTACTGTATCATTAAAGAATTCATTAAATAAAAACGAGCAAATCATCACGTCTCTTTGCTGCATCATTTATCAGATTTTTTCGTCCAGATTCAGTTGATATAATTAAAATTTTATCAACAACAGAATCGCAGATAATGCATTTGTCAACACCAACTTCAAATCGCCTTTTCTTGGCATCGCGCGGAGCCAGTTTTAACGAGACAGTGAAATTGTCCATTTACTTGAATACAAAACAAATCAAACACACCTGAAAACCAAAAGAACCCTTCCAATGATATTCACTTTCCCTATTAAATTCAACATAAACCAATAAACATCAATACAAAACAACATAAAGAAATCACAAGGCTTCGGAAATTCTAAAATGAACAAGAAATAAGCTTGATAATGACTACAAATGACCTTCGCTAAATCGCCTAATGTGGGCCTATAACTAGAAACCACAACAGTGTCGGTTAATGTGTGACAAATATCCGGACTTGAAATCCGGATAAAAAGCAGATATTTAGCCAAATATTTATATTCTTACGAATTAACTTCAAAATGTTATTCGGGTCGATTGAAGTTTTATACTTCGGCTTTACTGTTGTACCTTTAAAATACGCATTTAATGCACGTGCAAATAATGCAAGGTTAAAAACGATGATTTTTCAATGCTATTTTTAACCTTTTTCAGATGCATTGTGCTTTACATATAGGACTACTTAAAAATGCCCTTATAGTGTATGAAGTTCAAGATTAACTTTATTTACCAATTTCGTTCACAAATTATATTTAGAAGGGGTTAGTTATGAGATTTGTCTACCGAATCAGCAGTGGTGTATTCGTTGCAAGTTGAGTAACGTCAGTTAAGGCTATTTTTAACGTCATTTGCACTACATTTGATATTTACGACAAACATTTTTCTGAAGCTGAATAATCGATTGACAATTTAAGACATTAAAATTCCATGAGGTATTTAGGTAATTTAAACTCGTTAACTAAGCGACTTTTTCAACATTCACCGCTTCACTATTACTTTTGTATACAAACACCTTTCAAAAAGATCGGTTTTCCATTATGAGATATTTACTGTAGAATACTGTGTAATATTTTTGTATTTAGAATTTGACATGTACAGAACATGCATAAAGCCTATATCATTTATCATAATTCATCAAAACTGCACAAGACATTTCTGAATTCTTGTCTGACAATGTTAACAAATCTCTAAGTATTATTTTTTGGCATATTTTTAGTCATTTAGACATTTTTTTCTATCTTAAACTGTTCCCTTTGTTCTGAAGGTAATGAAGCAATATTTTCCTTAATCATTGCAAGCAGCTGTAGTTTCTTTTTGTTTTCGTCTTTGCAAAGTTCATTTTCATCTATGGAGATATTGGAATTTTTGATATTTTTAACGGACTCGGATTTTTACCAATCTTGATAACATAATCTATGATGTTATCCGTGGTTATGTCCGACAAGGACGTAAACTTTGTTACTTTTTTTTTGAAAATTGCAGCTTTGGATCTAAATCTACTATATTTCTCTTATTTATTGGAGAACCTTTCTTCTCGTTTTGTATATAAGTTAGGCCGTTGTTTTTTTTTCGTTTAAATCTTTTTACACTAGTATTTTTGGTCCCTCTATAGCTTACTTTTCAGTGTTGAACCTATGATTGCTTACTTTACTAGATTGTGTCTTGGGTGGAGAGATGTCTCATTAGGCACTCATACCTCATCTTCTTATTTCTATATACATAGCACGTTTTATAAAATCTAAATGGGCAACATGGCACCCACTAGGATTTAAATGATTAAAATATTGCACATAAGTCAACAGGATTGCAGCCGAACGTAGAAATGCCTCTGAGGCATATTTTGGGATAATATTAGCAACAGACGGACTTCATCGATGGACAAAACTATACAAACTATGTTAAGCTATATACCGTCCCCGCTTTTATAACACTTATTTTTTTTTAGAATTCTTAACATTATGATATTCTTACTTTTAGATTAGGTCCTAATAAAAAGTTTACACATCCAGTGCAGATAAGTTTGCGTCTGTCGTTACATCCATATTGCCGGGCAGCCTTTAATGCCACAACCGGGCAACATGCTTGAAATTAGCAGCGTTTCAGTGTTATGTTCTTTGTGTTTTTCGAAGTAGCAATGCTTTTGGAATGGCATTAAACAGGTTTAAAAGAGCTCAAATGATTTTCATACTGGACAGGAAATTTCACTGTTTCACGCCACATGCACAGGTACAATGTACAATGGACAAAACCTGTTCAACTACTTTTACAAGGCGAAAAAGAAAGTCGAATCGTGAAGCCAGTAAACTATACTTTTTTTAATCTGAGCATGCAAATTGAAGATTATATTATATATTTTACACTAAACATATTCGCAGAACAAAAACATTTATTATGAGAGTCCCAGACAGTATATTAGTTGACAGTTTTCCAACTAATTCCACGTGTTTTCAAGTGGTAGTAAACTTGTTGTAGTCCACAATGTATTGTAGTTCATTGAGTCGATTGGTCAGTTTTTCGGGTACACTATAAAATATCGACTTAAAGGTATTGTTTATAACATTACAAGACAAAATTGCGCCAATCTGATGGAATTTGATGCGACTGTCATATAAGTGAGAGGTTTAGCTAGTATAAAATCAGGTTCAATCCACCATTTTCTACATAAGAAAATGCCTGTACCAAGTCAGGAATATGACAGTTGTTATCCATTCGTTCGATGTGTTTGAGCTTTTATTTTGCCATTTGATTAGCGACTTTCCTTTTGAATTTTCTTCGGAGTTCAGTATTTTGTGATTTTACTTTTGACGTAAACGATGCAGCTAATAACTTTGAGTGAAATTGCCCATTAACATATATCGGTAATAAATTAAAAAATTATTTCATCTTTAGGAATATATCTCCTTTATGCTAAGCTATGATTTCTTGATCGGTTATGGCTATACTATTGGTTCTTTTGATTGATCAACTCTACAACGTTTGTGTTCGGTTTTAGATTTTTAAATATTTTGGCCTCGGTGATCACTAAATAGACATTTATTGTCGAAATGCGCAACTGGTAAAGTATAATTTGTATCGTGTATATTATTGAAAACATGAACGACTACAGAATAACTTAAACAAACTCTCAAACTTCAAACGTAACAATGTTTAGTTACTTGGATATCATCAGTGCACACATTTACAGCATTTTTGTATTCACAAAGGTTAGCAGAATAAATAGATGGTTAGTAGTAAAAAAATATGTTTTAGTCCAGATGATGAGCTTTCTTGGTGGCTCTTGTGCTGTGGATGAATTAGTGTGAATGGGTTTGATTACATTTTGTAGTGTTTCATCCTCTTGAGTTTTCGCAATTTTGTCTTTCATCCAAATTTGTCTTTCTTCAATAAAATTAAGAATGGAAAAGGGGAATGTGTCAAAGAGACAACAATCCGACCAAAGAGCAGAAAATAACCCTAGACCACCAATGGGTCTTTAACATAGCGATTTTTTTTTTCAAATGGTATTGTATCTCTGTACCGATGTTATGGATTGGCTGATAATTGAAAATAAAGATATATATATATATATATAAGAATACCCCGCACCTGAGGCTGGCTCCCGCTGGCACCTTAACAATAATGTATACTAGTTCAGCTTCAACACTATTACGTATACCCTATCGGTTTTTTCCCTTTTAATCCAGGATAATTGCTTGATTTATAATATGGCATTGTTAAACCACCTTTGTCATAATAACTTCCATTTAGTTTGTTAAATCCTGTGCTTAAACAAATCTTTATTTTTTGTACATCTGCAAATAAAACAGGAGAAGGTATAGATTATTTCACGTAGTTTCACTATTCCTCAAATCATCAATGATTTTGTTTTAAAATCAACATAGAGCAAACTAACCAGAACAATTTGATCTATATACATATATTTGAAAGCACTACAATTCTTGGTATAACCGTTCTGACAAATTATTGTGAAGTATTCCTGAAAAAGTGTGTTCTATGTTTACATATTACAATTTGGCAGTACTTGTTAGCACAGTTCTTTGTTTGTTAAGGTGTGTAAATTGCTCTGGATCTTCCAGCATATGCAAGTGCAGATTCTAAATTTCACAGAAGTACGAGAATTACACTGTGTTAAAAGCCTCGCCGTCATTTTGTTTAGCCGGAATCGCACAACAGAGCCGTTCTGACTTGGTGCGGGCACATAATAATTTGATGGGGTTAAGCATGTTCGAAGGCGCTAACCCTAACCCGGGACAAAGAAAGTAACAGTACAACATAAGAACAAAATAAAAATCAGTTGATCAGGACTTAACTCATCAGATCGATACAAAGTGCAAATTGGAACCACATTTTGTTTACAGTAGAATCATCAAACTTGCTAATAATGTACCTCTAAGGGTTTGGGAAACAATTCAAAAAATAAATTTGCGTAGCTCGCCTGGTTCGGCAACTGGAGTGAAAACAGTGACAAAATCCTGTAGGATATTATTTTCTCCCATAGGATCTTAAAAAGCTTTAACTTCTATACAATCTTTTTTCGGACGAATTCGTTAAATTCATGATATTAGTCAAAATTGCCAAAAAGCTAATTTATTTAAAATTTAGTATACTGTATACAAAATAAGACAGATTTTGACAACATAAACAAGGATATCAGAAAATGAATAAATATTGTCTAGGTTTAATAGTACAATTAATCATCTAAATAACAAATACACATTTCGTGGAAATGTTTTGTATTCCTTGTAGGCGTTTAAACTGCACTTTGTATAATTTTATATCCCTTTATAGTACCAACATAGATAAATATACTGTTTTCTGAAGAAATATAAAATTGCAATAATTTTTTTTATTTAAGGTGGCTCTCCATGATAAAAGTATCCCGTTCAATTGACTAAAACATTATTTTATTCAGAATCAATTCATAAACACGACTGGCAATACAGGACTGTCAACGTATATTTGTTTCATTTAAAACTTTCTTCTAAACAATGCCATACTATCTGTTCCTTTTGGAACAAATATTCTGTACCCTTTATTCCGTAAAAGAAATACTGTAATATTTGTTTTTCCAGTGGAAATAATATATCAGAATATATATGTATTAGATAAACCTTGAAGGTGTTAGCCCGAATGAGTGAAGCTATTTACATCAAGTTATTATTGACAATGCAGATTATTTCAATAATTGAGAAGAGGGGTCTTTCAGTGATTTGATCATATGATATTGAAAAGCATGATAAATTCATGGTATCCAAATTCTTTTAACGACATCTTGGTGTAAATAATGAAGAAACTTTTCTTTCATGACAGTACAAGGATTCGAAAGCAAATGATTTTTTTTTTTTTTTTGTTATTTGAAATTTGAAAAATATTCAAAAATAATAAGGAATATTATAAGTATTTCTATGATTTACACTAAGGACTGTACATTTAGAAAACATTGTTTTGCACCGATTCATTAACAAGTTATTCAGTCTGAAATATTTCCGCCAAATTTAACACATTACGTCAACCATTGTAATTTTTAAATTTCCTGCGTACTAAATTGATGAGTTCCACATTGAAACTGATACAACTGTACGAATTTAGAGACGTATGGTAATACGAGGGTTCATAAATTGGTCACATACAAGTAACTTTCACCTTGCAGCCATGAATTATTTTATCAATTTAAATTGGTCAAGCTAAATGGAGGACAATCTCCAGCGCTGAGTTTATATCCGTTCTGTACGTGTAACGCAAAACTCTTATAAACACATTGAGTGTTGTGTCATGGTGTATAGATCGGAACGTAAATAAACTCTACGCTGGAGTTTAAATGTTGGATTGCACACGTTAGTAGTAGGAGATATCGATTATCAACAAATACACATCCTTGAACAATATGTAGATTGGACGCAAGATAAAACATGTGAACGGACAACTATACAACCAGTTGAACAAATTCTAGCAGATTTCCTAATACAAAAACAACAGAAACATTAAACTAAATAACACTTATCTGAAAACAGTTAGCAATCAGTCGAAACATCAACAATGTTGAATTCTTCTCTTTTAAAAATTAAGGGTTGGGAGTGAATTATTTCATTATGATGAAGTTATGAAGGTCTTAGTAAGTTCATCTCTTTTGTTTTTGTATAATGCTTGGTTGTACGGTTTGTGTGTATGAATCTGGAATTCCGTTCAATATATCTGTCATTTTATACAATTTTAAATTAATAATCATTATATAAATACGTAAAATTTGATACCTGTACTTTTGTGTCGAAAAAATACTTCGTCCTCAAGGTCATAAAATCCCAAATGAAATGAACATAAATAATGAAGCATATCAAATGGAGTTTGCATTTCATTTTATCTTACCTCCTATACATTTCTAGGAATATTATTGGTCAAAAGCTACCGCGTGGAGACCATGTATATTTCATATGAGGTTAGCAGGCGGGGCTTATTCTAATACACGGTAAGTAGTGGTGTTACGTCCCTTTAAAAAGACAATACATCGTTGATAAAAAACCTGAAATGTTTCTACATATAAAGAAATTGACGATGAACGATTGAAGAAAGTAGTTATTGTTGGCATTTGTGTTTATATAGACCAATGAAGTAGGTTCTATATTGAAGACTTGATCACTTTGATTGGCCACTAGTCTCAATGCAACATGATCTGATAGTCGGTATGATAAATTCATTACACAGTGTGTTTCACTCTTACCCCATATGGAATTTACTGACACCATATATATCGTCTAAGGTAACTACCACACTATGTAACTAATAATGCCTTGCTCATAACGTAAACACAAAAAAATTATGACTAAAACTATTTCTATAAAAGATGTAGTGAATAATGTTTTCCTGTAGACAACTTCCAATTCTTGAGCACAATATATAGATCCCAGATGGGCCAAACCTATGATTGACCTAGATGTTTTACTACGCTTACTACGATGTTGACAAACGATTAACGTACCAAAAAGGAGGGTCTCTGTATATTTTAATAATATAACTGAAGTTCTCAGGTGGATTTTATGTGATTTATACTTTGTAGGATATTAGATGTTTTGTACATGATAAATTGTAAAGCTTAAATCAATCTTGTTATCTGTTGTTCATGTATAACGTGAGTCAGTGTTTATTAATTTATAATGAGCTACAATGTACCAGATTTAAACCAGTACGTGCCTTGGCTGATTTCCCTGCTACTATACCATTGCCTTTGATGTTTAGCCAGCTATGCTATTAGTTTGTAACTCGATACCAGGGTTGACTGATATCAAAATTTACCAATAACATTATCACCAGTGTGTTAACCTGTATAAATACTTTTTACTAGCGGGACACACCCATCTGTCCTGTAACAATATTGAAGCAATTAAAGTACACGATTATAAATTATCATATATATTTTTGACTAATTTTCTTCATAATTTAGATATACTTTACATTAACATATTTCACATCACTCTGACTGTTTGGTCCTGTTTACTGGCCTAGTTGCATTACCCAATTTTCAATTTTTTATGCAATGGAGTTATGCTCTATATACATGTTCTAGATGATTCGAGATTCATCGGTACTACGATGTTGCCATGGAAACTAAATAAAAAAATATGAACAATTTCAAAGTTCTCTAAACTTTTTGAAACTTTACAGAGATGTTGAATGGCATATGTGGATGTGGCATTTAACTTTGGAATTTCCAAAATGGCTGCCGTTACCATGGAAACAGCACAATTGTTAGAAATTGAAAAATGTACCTAACGCTATGAAAACCAACAGATAGATCTGTTGTCATGCATATATCTGCATTCAATGCTGTTTAGTTGCAATTGGCGGACCAAGGTGACATCCGCTATTGCTTGCAATGGCAATTTTAGTTACTATTTGTTTATGTTTTGTATTCACTTGGTTTTATATTTTTCTTGAATGTCTATCCTTGATATATATCTGTCCTGGTATTCCTTTATTATGTAGACTTTTTTTACTGAACTTGTAGATTTTAAACTAACGATAGTGTTACCATTACCACGGTTGCAATATGTTTTACAAGTATTTACAATAAGAATTACCATTATTATCTTCCTTTGAGACTTCCCAAGAGTTTATATACTTGTTCACTTTTATTTACTCGTGCAGGTTTTTTAAATGTTTTAAACTTACTTTCAGATTAAAATCCAAGTCCTGGCGTAAAAGAGACAGTTGTGGTGGCTGTGCTATGTGTGAAATAGTCACATCACTAGTCTACAGCGAAGATTTAAGACCAGATGTTGCAGGATAAGTCTTATTCGATAGGCCACATTCGTCACATTCGAAGAAAAGAGGGCAGGATTGCGGTTTTGACAATTTGAACCTATCCGTCGTCATCTATGGAGCAGATATTTCATAATAGTTTTTAAAAAATCGTGATGGAGTCCGTAAAATTTGCGAAGAGATGCTTTCAACTAGACCGCTTCGAACTCCTGTTTTAATAGCTTCTTCGTAAACAGCAACCCTCTATCAAGGAAACCATAATAGGAATATAGGCAGCTGTATAATATCGTATACACACTAATTTTCTTACACCATTTAGCTTACGATTTAGGGTGGGTAACAGTATCTTATGACAGTTACACTACTTTCAATACACATAATTTGTTGAGTTTATTATAAATTATTAAAACTGATTTATTACGTAGACAAGGCAATCTGACATGACCATGTACTTTTTCAACGCCTACGTGACCACAGTTTATGTTATGTACTTTAACAGTATAGCGATACGTTCCCACAGACATCCTGGAGCATGTTTTAAATGTTTGTGATTGAATATTCAGCTGACTCTGTTCTATTTTAGTAAGGTTTTAAAATACATTTAGAGCACTCCTTTGTGTGTCCGCATTCAATTGAAATAGGATAAAACCGGCTATATTTTGCAGATATAAAAGAGTCTTGTTTTCGGCTTTCATAGTATATGTCATAGGTAAGTTATTCTTAAGTCTTTTGATCAAAGAATGGATAAGGTATATATAAATGCTTCTGATAAATTCAGTATTCTAATGTGATGTGCTTCTTTTGCTTTGTAAACAACAGTGTTTTAAAATTCTTGATATATCTATACTTAACGCAGACTGAGACTCAGAGATGTACAAATTAATGGCTGCTACAATTTACTTCTCACGCAAATCCAAATTTATTGTAGTCCATGTGCAAACACATATTTCCATATTTCTGTGTTGAAATTAAAATAAATTAAAAAAAGAAAAATACATCGCCTTTATTTCTATTCCTTATGCATTGCAAAAAAAATTAAATCCATAGTTTTTGGGTAAATTTTCAAAATAAAAGTAGAATGAAATATTTGGTGCATCAATGTCATTTCAAATAAAGGCAGCAGTAGTAAATCGCTGTTCAAAACATGACGTCGTACGGATGAAAACTCCCAAGCTGCATTGTTTGACATTACATGTACGCTCTGAATTCGTATTATATTGCAGGAAAATGAAGTTTTGAGGAAGGTTTTGTCTTATTTTCTATTCTATTGTATTACTCTCACATTTAAGAATTTCAGCAAGCCAACATGGAGGCTCACTCCTTAGTTACGACACGTCAACCGTCGACTTGACTGTAAACAGCAGACAAAAAACAATGTTTGAGCTGAGAATTATAAGGATGAAACACTTTTTTTCTAGGGGTCATTTAAGAAATAGTTCATGCAAGCAATAGATGGATAGGAAATTCTTAGCTTTATCTTCCAGGGGGTAATGTAGAACAGCCATCTTATCTTTGCTTCAGTTGAACGTGATTCAATTCGAATTTAACGATTTAGGACATGTGAAATATATGCGGCTTGTATGAATTTTTGCCTTAATGTTTCTTACATAATGTCAATTCTGATACACAAATTATCAGAATTTTCGAAATTTCGAATTTTTGTTGTTTCTTCACTCTTCAGTATGTTCAACGTTTGTATACATTTTGTTTTTCAAATGGTTTGACCAAGAGCACCACTAAATAGACATTAATTGTCGAACTGAGTTTCTGGTTCAATACAATTTGTATCGAATACATGGCTTTAAAACAAATACCGACGAACGACAAACAAAAGTCTATAAAACACTGCATACAAAACTTAAAGACAACACGAACCCTACAAAAAACGGGTTGATCTTAGGTTGTTCTGAAGGGTTATCAGATCCTGCTCCACACATTTCACTCTTCGTGCTTCTCATGGTAAGTACAAATTTGTTGATAGGACTCATTCGGTGATGTCAGAATCGCTGAAAAAAGAGGACAGATTGTGGCTACTACAATTGGAATATATCCGCAGTAGTCATATGTGACACAGATCATGATAATGGTCAACAACTCGTGTTTTTGTCAGAAAGGTTTTCGAACCTCTTCCTTAAAACCTTTACTACCCATTAAATGTGTCTTCGTTGGCGCCGTGTCGATTTAGAAAGTGTCATGCATTTGTATGACGTCGACAAAAGAAAAACAACGTTTTGCAGTGTTTTTCTAAATTTATTTGCTATGTGCTTTTCTCTGTATATTTTGTTATTTCACTGATTCATGATAATGGCTGAATGTTTAATAATTTGCGGAAATTTAAAAGTTTTGTTTTATAATTAGGAAAATAATCTTTGTTATTTCCATGAAATATTATGAGTATGCGATAAGCATGATAAGCGTTTCATGAAAAAAAAAAAAGAAAAAGGGGTGGGGTATTATTTGTTTTTGTTTTTTTTTTCTTTTGTTTTTATTTGTTGTTTTGGTAAAATAATTTGAAGTCGTCTCTGGATTATATTTTGCTATAAAATAAAACATTGTTGTAATAAGTTTTACAGCATTAAATATGATTATACTCATGGTTGCTATTATATTTGATACTGTATAGTTACTGGTACAACGTGGATGTATGAAAAGGAAACAATGTTCAAAGTGGAAATTTTCCTTATTGGTATTGCAGTTATCTATGTACTCGGTAAACAGGAGGGTACGTTGTTTTTGTAGTCTCGCTTCTATCGGATCTCATGCTATTACTTTTTGTTTGTTATACTTGATTTGTCTTCGTTATCTAATTATGATTTTTAAATATCGGTATAAACTGGTGCCTTAATTTGGCACCCCTTGGTAGCAACAGTAGTTTACCGATGTTCAACTCTCGTAAATCGATTAAGAAGACAAATTAAAGTAGCAAACAAATACCGAGGGAATATCCGTTTCCGAATGTAATAGTCGCTTAGTCTTATTTTGTCTCATCAAAAATACCAGGATTTAGGACTAATCATTGAAGCTGGAATGAATAAAGTTTAAACAGCAAAATCAGAAAAATTAAGTACGAAGTTAAAGAGCATTGAAGACCCAAAATTCCGAAAGGTTTTGCCAAATAGAGCTACTTATTCCGGGGAGGGGGGTTAGAAAATCCTTCGTATTTATAATTGTATAAATATAGATATACAAGCAACTTCCTGGCACAAAATTGACCTTATACTCAGGGTTATCGGTTTCGGTTTTTCAAAATATATAATCATTCAAGCTTTTCAAGCTTTTGATATTTAGCGTTCCTGACGAACACGTGCCGTTCGCAGGAATTGTTCGATTCGTTTACTAGCCCCACTGATGTAAGGGAATTATTTTATCGTAGGAAACGTTTATTTACTTATATTTCAGGAAAAGCATGTAGTGCAGATAAAAAGGACACTTGTGATCCTTGCGGAATAACTGGAAAATGGGTGAATGAGCTTGGATCGGTGGTCGAAATTATTATCCTTTATCAGGAAGATTTACAATTCCTGACTTGCAAACTAGATTCACCGGATCGGAATTCAACAGGAGAAATCATCTTTACGAGAATTCCTATTAACTAAACAAATATTGCTAAGTATAACAGTGCAGTAGGTGCTGGTTTTGAGTTAAAAGTTTTTTAAAAGACATTTTGTGTAATATACTTATTTATAAAAACAGCCAAAGCTCCGTGTGGAAGGCCGTACTTTGACCTATAATTGTTTACTTTTTACAAATTGTTACTTGGGTAGATAGTTGTGTCATTCGCACTCATACCACGTCTACTTATTTCTAATTATCTTAATCGATTATACGCAATTTGTTATAATTTTTATCTGTCTATACCATTTAATAATTGTTTTTCTTCTCCTACAAAACAAGAACTATAAGACTATTAAGATTATAACTCCTAATTTAATCGTTTTGTATACAGTTTCTCTTTTTTGCGATCTAAACGTCAAATTTTTCATTGTATTTTGACTATTTGACGATATCTCAGATATGTTCATTTATTCTAGTGAATTCCGAGAGTTTTATTTTGAATATATATTATTATCATGTACCATCATATCAAACCTAGATGGGTGAATTTGATATGACTTCTTAGAAATTTCCTGATAAAAAAAATTCACTGTCCCTATTTAATCTTTGTGAAATTCTTGTGTAATTTAGCATGTTTAAAATGTTTTACAATAACAACTTCAGCTAAATTTCAAACAATTCATTTATTTTAATATTCTGCGAAAAAAAAGTATTAAATTTGACAGCAAAATCTAAAGTCGTTTAATTTTCCATTAATCTGCACAATATACTAAGGTAAGGAAATTTGCGTTAAAATTTGAGAAAGGAACCAAAAAAAAAAAAAAAAAAAATCAACAAACACCCATAGACATATAGAAAAAGTAAAATCACAAAAATTCTAAACTCCGAAGAAAATTCAAAATGGAAAGTCCCTAATCAAATGGCAAAATCAAAAGCTCAAACACACCAAACGAATGGACAACAACTGTCATATTCCTGACGTGGTACAGGCATTTTCTTATGTAGAAATTGGTGAATTAAACCTGGTTTTATAGCTAGCTAAACCTCTCACTTGTATGACAGTCGCATAAAATTCCATTATATTGACAACGATGTGTGAACAAAACAAACAGACATAATAGGTAAAAATGTCAAAAAAAGGGGTTCAGCAGCCAACATTGTGTTATTTATTATCTTTATCACTATAAAACAAACAAATATGTAATTATCTTAATCACTATAAAAACAAACAAATATGTAAACAAACATTTACCATGGCACAATAACACAATGACGGGATGTATAAGTACAGAGCCACGTCATATGTAAAAAAGAAACACAAAAAGGCATATAGACAAAATGATGTTTAATGATAAAACTGAAATCTGATGCAATTGGCATTGTTTTCCATAATTCATCTGCTGACGCTCCCAGTGACATACCTCCACCAATATAACCTTCAAATTTCCTAAAATACGGACAGAATAAGTACACAAATGACGCTCCGCCCTTGGAATATCTTTTCAGTTAGTAAACAACTTACATAACTCATGATATTTTTTAGGGTTTTTACCACGTTTTCAAACGTTATGTACATGTCTTTGTGTGAATCATGCAGAAGGTGATTCATGACATGTCACAAAAGTAATTGTGTTTGCCCTTTGTCATAAGAACACAGGTAGATGAGTAAAACGCTATCTTTATTTTCCCTGTATATTGTGCGTTGCCATGGTTACAGTCAAAACAACATTTTGCCTGAATAGGGGAAACAAGTAGCTTTTGAAAATTGAAAATAAGGGAATTTAAAGTCCCATGGAAATACAGTTAATGAAATAAAACAATAAAGGTTTTTACATTATTAACAAACAAAACAACATACTATTCAAAAATGTTACATTTTATAATTTATGATTTAGTTTGTTTCTAGCAACCATTTAAAAAATGTTTAGAATCCTATAATAAAAAATTTCAAAAATCGCTAAATTTTATTTCTGTTTATCTCCCAAGACCAACAATACCATACTTTGTCACTGACAGATTTTGAAGGACATCATACTATATATACATGAAATAAAAAGAAAGCCGTGTTTTTTTTTTTTTTTTTCTTTAAATAAATGTTTATTCAAAAATTGTCCATTTTCACAAAAATCCAGATTGCCAAACAGATGAACAATTAAATATCTTGAACTTAAAAGCAAAAGCAAAACTCTTCCATTTATATTTGCATTTCTAACACAATTTTGCTAAATGTAAATGAGACTAAATGATTAATGAAGATATATCGGTACAGATTGAAAACTAACCACTCTGGGTATGATGCACCACCATATTTTGAAAAAAATCAGTTTTTAAAATTATAAAATTCATCGAAAAATAAAAAAATGTTCTATCTATTTGTGTTTTCCTGTGAACATTTTGAACATTTAAGCTTACAATTGCTTCAATGGTTGAGGACAATAATATATACCTTCTCCCCCTATATTTAGATAAAGTAAATTCAAAATTTTAACGTTTTAAAATAATTTGGGGTTTTGTTTGTCAACAATGTAAAAATGCTAACTGTTTGTATTAATTAACTGCATTTCAATAGTGCTTTAAAATCCCTTATTTTTCATTTTTCAAAGGCTACTTTTGAACGTATTGAGGAAAAATGTTGTTTGAATGGTTTCCATGGGAACCAAGGTTAAAAAAGATAAAAATATATGAAACTTAATTCTATACCATACCTTCTTTATAAACAAAATATGAAGATATCTGAAGAAGGGTCATGAATCGTCAATAGACAGGAACCTGCATGACTCTTACAAAGACTAACGACCAATCTAGATAACCATTCAGACAATTTCTGTATTGTTTCCCCTTTTGCTCCTGCATCAGTTCCAGACTTTGGAAATGTGAAAACTCTTTGTTTAACGTGATTTTTCAGTTGATGTAATTTTACCTGCATTGTAATTTATTCAAATTACTCCCTATATATATGTTTTTCCCTCAGTCTATGTTTAAAGCTAAATAAATTTCCTTTAGGGATACGCAGGCAGATCTAATGTCAAAATATAATTTCTTTATACTGTATAGCGAGTCGATGCAAGTAAGTACAGAAGCAAATAATTATGCAGCCAGCGATGACACCTTTCGCTCTTCCTTTGTACATATTTTCCTCTCTCAATGCAAGACAGCCATCAATAAGTGTGGATAGTAAAGAAGCTGTACAAGATTTTAATATTATTCATTGATTTGCTAGCAAATATATAGTTGTTTGAAGCTTCTTATGTCTGGTGTCGGGACAGATTGGTAGGAACTTGATTTCCCTAGCAGATAGGTTGGTCCTACAGAAACATGATAATCTCCTCGGTTGCTTATAAGTGTTAATACCAAATGCAATATAACGTAGGAGAATTCAAATTCAGACTTGCCAACCAGATGTGGTCCAGATAGCAACCAGTGTAAGCAAAGTTAAGTAAAAAGTAAAATTACAAAATAACAAACAAAAATACGAATTGCAATGAAAATTCAAAACGGAAAGTCCCTTTAATAATGAGATCACATAATCCATGTGTTGCAAACGTTTGTTGAAATTTTGCAAAATCGTAGCTTCGGATGTTGTAGAATTCATGACGTGTATGTCTATCCATTTTGAATACGCATCAACCATAATTAGAAATGATTTGTTCATGAATGGTCCTGCAAAGTCTATGTGTATTCTTGACCACGGATGGCTCGGATATTCCCACGGATGTAACGGTGCTTCTGCTGGTAATTTGCGGTTTTCCTGACAACTGTAACAATTAACTACAGTTAATTCCAATTCATTGTCCATTCCCGGCCACCATATATAGCTTCTTGCTAGACTTTTCATTCTAGTTATCCCTGGATGTCCTTGGTGTAATTCATTTAACATGGCTTCACGTCCTGATCGTGGTATAATTACTCTTCCTTCCCACGATATGCATCCGTCCTGACTACACAGTTCATTTTTTCTACTATAATACGGTCTTGTGTCTTCACTGGGACATTTTGACGGCCATCCATTCAAAATGTATCTAAGCACCATAGACAGTATTGTGTCCTTGCGTGTCCACTTTTGAATTTGTTTAGCATCAACTGGCGTAGTGGCTAAATGTTCCATTAATAATATAGTATCACCTGGCGTTGGTGTCTTCTCAATGTTTGTTTTCAGCGGTAGTCTACTTAGTCCATCCGCATTACTATTCAGACTCCCTTCTTTGTATACAATCGTGTACTCATATGCAGCTAAAGTCAGTGCCAACCTTTGAATTCGAGATGCGGCCATTGTAGGTATAGGTTTATCTTCTCGAAATAAACCTATGAGCGGCTTGTGATCGGTTATGATTGTAACGGAGTGTCCATACAAATATTGATGAAATTTCTTAATACCAAATATTATGGCCAGACTCTCCTTCTCAAGAACGGAATAATTCTTCTCTCCTGATGTTAGTGTTCGAGATGTATAAGCTATTGGTTTGTCACTTCCGTCGTCCATTTTATACGAAAGTACGGCCCCTACTCCATACAGAGATGCATCACATGCTAAGATTAATTTCTTTTCGGATCGAAATGTACAAGTACTGATGCGGATTTCAACAGCTGTTTTGACTCTATGAACGCTTTTTTCTGTTCTTTTTCCCAACTCCATTTTGTGTCTTTCTATAGAAGTACATGTAGCGGCTTTAACAAGTGAGACAAATTCGCTAAGAATCTATTGTAATAGTTCAGCATTCAAAGATAAGCTTTCAATTCTGTCACATTTGTCGGACTTGGGGCTTTATCGATCGCCTCAACTTTACTCTCCACTGGATAGATTTCGTGTTTGTTTATTTTAAATCCCAAATAAACAACTTCTTCGGCCATGAACACACACTTCTGTTTCTTTAACGGAATTCCGATTCTCTTAAATCTAGACAAAACCTCAGAAAGAGTATTTAGATGTTCCTCCCTTGTTTTACCCGTTATCAGTATATCATCTACTCGAACCAAAACATTGGATATACCTTGAACAACCTTTTTAAGTGTTCTCTGGAAAATACCTGGGCTTGACGCTACACAATAAGGAAGTCTATTGTATCTGAATAAACCCTTGTGCGTGTTTATAGTCACATACCTTTTACTGTCCTCATCAAGTTCAATTTGTTGGTATGCTTGATTTAAATCGAATTTTGTATATTCTTGTCCTCCTCCAAGCGTTGCGTATAAATCCTCAGTTTTAGGAATCGTATAATTATCCAAATTTGAAACGGCATTAACGGTTACCTTGTAGTCACCACAAATTCTAATAGAACCGTTCTCCTTAACTACAGGTACTATCGGAGCGGCCCAGTCAGAAAATTCCACTTGCTGAATCTGACCCTCCTTCTCAAGACGTTCAAGTTCCATCTCCACTTTATCCTTCAACGCATATGGCAAAGGGCGAGCCTTGAAATATTTCGGTACAGCACTCTCATCAACATAAATCTTGGCTTTCATGCCTTTTACAGTTCCAAGTTCATCTTTGAAAACCTCCTTATTTGCTGCCAAGATCACATTTAAATCACTGATTATCACTTCTAACGACGGCGAAAATATCCTTCCAATCCAGTTGGAGTTTGTTCAACCAGACTCGGCCAAGTAAATTCGGACCTTTACGCTTCACTATCAGTAATGGTAATTTTGCGCTTTCCTTCATGTAGTTGACATTGACGATTGCACGTCCTATTACAGGAATCTGCTCTCCCATGTGTGTTCGGAGTTTAGCACTTGTCGGTTCGATTCTGAATTTCGACTTGTAATCCTTGTAAGTATCCTCGCTCATGATAGAAACTGACGCTCCGGTATCTATTTCCATGGCTATTTCACATTCATTCACATTGATTTGCACTTTATATGCCTCATTATATTTATTTCCAAAATGAAAAACTGAGTAAACTTCATTTTAACTTTCACTTTTGCTACTTTCATCCTGCTCCATGAAATGAGCACGTGGTTTAAAACGTGATTTAAACTCTCAGTGATTTTCACTTAAATTCCCATTGGCAGATCTGTTACGACATTTCTTTGCGATATGTCCTTTCTTTTTACAACTGTGGCATTTTGCATCCTTAAACCTGCAATCAGCGGCTAAGTGATTTCCTCCACACCGGTAACAATCTCCTTGTTTCGAATTTCCAGAGTTGTTTCTTGTATATGATTTTGAAACTTTTTTTACTTGTTTCTCAAATGTTGCATTTGTCCCACTCGCTTGGATGTCTTGTGCGTTCTTTTCAAAAGTCTCCATGCGGTAGCAATTTCCATTGCCTTGTCAAAAGTTAAATTCGGCTCTGCTAACAGCCTCCTCTGTATGCGGTCACTCTTTATTCCGACGACTAACCTGTCTCGTAACATCGCGTTTAACGTGTCACCATAATTACAGTGTTCTGTCAGACTTCTTAGTGCTGCAATAAATGTCCTCACTGACTCAACGCTGTGTCTTGTTCTACTGTTAAATTTAAATCTTTGAATAATATAACCAACCTATCTGACCGTATCTCGGCCTATTGCATTGCAACTTATGATAGCAAGGGGTATTATATTTATTAGTCTCTGCATCCGTCCGTTCTTCTGTTCTGTTCAAAATATAAAACGTTTAAAATTATAATTATATACCAAATTAGAATTTGAACCCGATTAAGTTGTGCACTGAATATGGAAATACAATCATGTGAAGGGACACAGTGTCTTAAGGCCACACATACTTATTACATATGTTCTGATTTATACACATATATGTATATTCCATATTCATAACGTTCTCTTTGGTCGGCCGCTCGCCTCGACAGTAACCACTCAAAGGTCATCAGGGGAATAGAAATATGGTCACTATTGGTCTTCTTCCGATCGGTAGTTAAACCATTGCCAAATGCGGAGTCCGTTTGGTTGGCGGGATGTACAAGTACAAGTAAGGGCCGGGGTAGCGCCATTTGTTAATGACGAGTCAGGGAAACTAAGAACGACTGAAAAACGTTCATACTGTCAGTCCCTTAGACAAAAGGTTCTCTCAATTCAGAAGTTTCGAACTGATATTGGCGCAGAAGACAACACACTACAGACTCTAGTCTAGAAGTTTCGACCTTTAAAGTCGTAGTAGAAAACACAACACCAAACCGATGTGTTATGTCAGCTGTCACGCTTAAAAATTAGTATTCTAGGACCAAGGCATTATTTTTCAAGTGCATTCAATGACCGGGTAGCGGGACATTCGAAGGTTATGTTGAATGAGGTACGTCACTTGGGTCGTCTGCAGATGGAAGAAGGAAAACCATGCGATTTGCTTAAGATTTTAGAGCTTTCCAAGTAATTCAAGATGGCGAAAATAAACCATCTCAGAATGAAATTTACAAGTTAACCATAAACAATATGGAGTTATTTAAATCAGTCGAAGACGTAAATGGATATCTAATACATTCCTTTCTAGATGTCTTTTGTTATTTGTGTCGTTGGTTAACGATGTCATTTACGTATTACCCCCATCTTTTTTATTCAATCATTTTTAATGTTAAAAAACATCCTGTACCTAAAATTATTTGGTAAATTAGTTGAACACGTAACCATCATCATATCCATTATTATTAGAAACCGAGAAAGCTTAAAATATGGAAAACATGATATATTGGTGAGTGAAATTATTCCTTCAATATCCTTTTATGACCATATATATAATCTAACTGCTAACTGTCTATTATTTTCGGTGAAAAGGAAACAAACATAAAATACCAAGCTCCAAGGAAATTTCCAAACGGAAAGTCCTTTATTAAATGGCAGAATCAGAAGCTCAAACACATCAAACAAACTTCGAAGCAAGAGAAATATAATAGAATTACAGGGAGCACAAGGTCCATGTATAGTCGAAATAAGGAAAATGTACTTTTTTTAAGCTACAACATTATAATAATGTGCATTAGTAGTTGAATTGGAAAATATAGCATTTTTCTCTTAAAGAATCTCCGGTATTCTGTTATATCAATATATAATTGAGATAGCTATAGAGTTATATGAAAATCAAAGTTGATTTGAAAAAGTTTTTAAAGGGGACAATATGAATTTACTCCAAACTGAAAATTCTGGCTTTTTTTTACCTATTCATTGAACCAAACTACCCAATAACTTGAAATTTTATAAGATCAATATGTAATTGAGATAGATGGGTTGATTCAGACCAGTCGAGACTAAATTTTAAGGTCAAGACTGGTCGAGACTGGTAAAGGCCGGTCAAGACTGACTCGGTACTGGTCAAGACTATTTGTCGAGACCATATACAGACAATAACAAGATTATTAAGTACTCAATCAGACTTATTAAGTAAAGTCGAGACAAAGTCGAGTACAGTTAAGTACAGTTAAGTACTGTCGATATTATATCCAGTCTTGTCAAGTAAAATATGTGCTCCACCAGTAAGATGGTCTTTTCCGACTATAAGCAGTTTGAAAGGTACGCCTTCATGACAAATACAGAATTGTTCCTAGTTGGATCGTTGTTCTGTTGTTGTCTTCAAGTCATTCTTGCAAACTTCTCTGGAGTAAATCATAAATGAAATTGTGATAAGCTAACACTATTTAACTGTTCAATTAATTTGTGAATACCATATGAACGGTATATTTAGATCTCTTTATATTGAACATGTTGAAACTTGACAACATAATGAAGTTCAGTGTAATTCTGAATATAGAACATCAGTCATGATTTTTATATTCTTAAGACTGAATTAAATCTAGGAAACCCTCTTCACTATTAACATGAATTATACGAATATCTTAAGTTTCCTGTATTAGGTGGAAGCTGTTAAAAAATATATGGTTGTAATCAATTGCTTCCTTATTTATTTACTTATTTTTCAATAATTTCA
Organism: Mytilus coruscus; assembly: GCA_017311375.1. Taxonomy (NCBI): domain Eukaryota; kingdom Metazoa; phylum Mollusca; class Bivalvia; order Mytilida; family Mytilidae; genus Mytilus; species Mytilus coruscus. The sequence continues at coordinate 13,326,953 of CM029599.1, forward strand.
CTGAGGCAACTGCCTCGGTTGCCTCAATTGAAGCTACATCACGGTGTAGGTGTTTAATTATTTGTATAACAATTTGTTTGGGCAAAAAGACTTACAAATACAGCACAACAACCAAAAGATGTACCCTAAATAAAACAACGTCTTTTTCAAAATAAGTTTGTGCAATATTCTATGTCAACTTATGTGTGACTGCCTATCACAGCAACATATTCTATCACTTAATAATCTATCCTGTTTCCGTACCATTACGTAAGCTTTTGTCAAGTAGACTATTAATCGGAAACATATTGAAACAATTAAAGTATACAAAATACAAACCTTACATCCCTCCCACTATCCATATAACTGATTTATGATATATTTCGATTTACGATTAGGTATACAGTTTAAATGGAGAAAGGACTATTTTTACAAAATAAATAATTTTGATGTTCATAGTACGAAGAAGTGCGAATTTCTATTAATACCAAACACTTTTCATAGCTGGTGTATAGACCAGAAATAACCCTGAATAAGTAAACATTAATTATTTGTTTGTGAACTGTTGCTGTATTTTTGACTACTTCTGTAACCCCGATTAGGTGGTTTTAGCTAAAGAATAATCGTTAAGTTTGTTCAAAATAGAAATATCATGAATGTTATAGTCGAACGATAGCAAAATCCACAGTTTCTACAACAACTAAAGAAGAAAAATGGACATTGTCACAAACATTTGTTGTATGAATATTTCTGGCATGCAAGTATACCATCAAAATATTGAATTCCGAGTAAATAATTATTTGGTTTTAATGAATATACACCAATTTGATTTGAACTTTTGCAGTTTTGAACTAGGACGAATTTGCTATTATTTTTGGTGTTCAAATAGCTCTTCGACTGTTTTGGTTCCTATTCATTTTATGCTTTCAAATATTCGGCATTGAGCGTTCCTGATGAAGAACATCCAAAAAAGTGCTTGGGACGCAAAGTATTGTTTTAATATTTTACAGCACTTGGTCGATACCGCTGCTAGTGGACAATCAGTCTGCGAGGGTATCATCAGGTCAGACGTCAGTACTTCGGTACTGAAATGATTTAAAACAATCTTTTTTTAAATTGTCCGTTTTTAAATTTAGAAATTACTAAGAAATTAACTCCTTAAGAAAAACTGACATTTGATGAATTTTGCTATTATTTTGAACGTTCCTGATGACGATTAGTTTAGAGAAGTACTTTTAACGCATTTTTAAAATTATCAATTGTTGTTTTTATCATGTGGAAAAAGTAAAATAACAAAAATACCGATCTCCGAGGAAAATTCAAAACGGAAATTCGATCCCTTATCAAATGGCCAAATCAAAAGCTCAGACACATCAAACAAATGAAATTCAACTGTCATATTCCTGACTTGGTACATGCATTTCCTTATGTAGAAAATGGTAGATGAAACCTGGTTCTATACCAAGCTAAACCTATAACTTTTATGATAGTCGCATTAAATTCCATTATATTGAAATTAATGTGTGAATAAAACAAACAGACATTATAGGTCAAAATGTCAAAAATAGGGGTATAGCAGTCAGCATTGTGTGATAATCGTAATCACTATAAAAACAAACAACAAAGAAAAACAAAACGGCATATAAGCATAGCACACGAGAAAGAATCGTTTTTCTATATTTTATTGTTGGTTTTAGTTTATCTAGATGGTTAAACATCATATCTTCCTTTCTCCTCAGAAAAATTGACAAAGCAGCCGTTGATGGTTTTATCTACAGATTTGGGTGTTCGTTGGAATTTCATACCGACCAAGGCAAGAATGTGGATGGTAATTTAATGTGGAACCTTTGTGAGCTATTATACATTTCTAAGACAAGAACCACAGCTTACCACCCGGCTTCTAATGGACAGGTAGAAAGGTATAACCGTACAGTTCTCCAAATATTTAGATGTTTTTTAAATAAGAAACAATGTGAATTGGATGTGCACCTTCAACAATTAATAGGAGCCATCCGTGCCACAGAGAACAGACAAACAGGGTTTACACCAAACGTTATGATGTTAGGACGTGAAGTTTTCCACCCGATAGATTTAATGTTAAGAACATCAAGAGACACTGCTAAAGATCCACCAGAGTATATTAAACAGTTAACGGAGACATTATATCAAGTTCATGAGTTGGCAAGAGTTAATTTACAGAGAGCACAGAAAAGACAGAAGAAGGACTATGATTTAAAACTAATCAACAGAAGTATGATATTGGTGATATAGTACTTAAAATAAACTCTGCTACCAAAATGGGTCAGACCCCAAAATTTAAACAACCTCGGAAAGGACCTTATATCACCACGGAAGTAAAATCGCCAGTACTATATATGATCATAAAAGATAGAAAAACAGAGTCCATGGTTCATCATGGCCGACTTAAGATGTCTTACTTCACAGAACTTCATATTTGGTTAAAAAGATTGAGGAACAATCTTTTACAGGACACTGACAGCAACGTAACTATAGAAAATGAAGATTCAGAAGATTTGGATGATATCTTTGAAATTTCTGGACTATTTATTTACTCAGATGCGGTGTCGGATTCTCTGACATCGGAACCAAATGAAATTTTGATACATGATGTAAAGGATATCAATCTAGAGTCGGATACTCTGACTTCAGAACAAAGACAAAGACCAGTTATCCAGAATATGGACGAATTATTATACCACTCTTCTGACCTGGATCATACATTTATGTATGATGTCCAAGATAATAACACAGAAATATCTACTGCTAGAAGGGGGAGACGGAGACGTCAGTTACCAGCATATCTTGCAGGTTACGTGCAAGATTAGGAGTTAGAATAGACCATTTGCTGGATTATATTGGTAAATAATGTCTATATGTATACTAATTGGTTCATGGTTTTTAATAGTATTTGTATTCATTGCATTTTTGGTATTTACTGAATTTTTGCAGTATGGTTGAAGATACAGACTTAGATTATGAAGACTATATCTCAGACAAAGATGAAACAGAAGTACAGAAGACTCGAGCGAACCATATTAATGGTGCAACTTTAGTAAAGAAACGAGGTCGCAGCTATCCATTGTGTAAAGGTAAATTCATACACCCTAGAAGGCACACTCTTCGCTCACATTTACCAAGGTATTTAGCTCCAAGTACGGCGTGTTGGAGTTGCAAATTTCAGTTTGGACAAGCAAGGTTTGTACAAATACATATGAAAGAAGTGCACTCCTCAGATGATGGTGGCTGTATGTACACCGAAGAAGAGTATGAACAGAAGTAGGTAGAGTTGGTAAATGCCTATTTAAAGCAAATTTCAAACGCATTAGGATTTAAATAAATTATACAAACCTGTGATTATGTTAATCAGAATAGGAAATATAGAGATTCATGTCACCAGTCCAGCTTTCTTGATGAAGACGTTTCTCTTATTCTTTCATTCAACCGTATAAACCAATTTGAACCGGATACAGCATACATGAAACCATACCCAGCCGTCTCTTTATCTTCTCGTCTTCGTTGGAAAGTACTTCCTTTACTTGTTTTGGATTCTGGGTACCTTGATATATCTACAGAACAAAGTCTACAACTATATAGACCTCCAGTTGATATCAACTACATGTATGTGGCTTCACATTTGCATATGGACAAATTAAGGTGGAGAGTCGGATCTTCTGACTTTCCGCTATTCAACACAGATAAAGACCACATAAAAGACTTCCTTCAATTTGGAATCTAAAACTACTGCTTCCCAAAGAATTGGCCAAGTAGTTCTGAACGAGAAAAAATAAGAGAAGATAAAGGGTAAGATTGACATTTGGCTTACATCCAACAACAGTCAACCATGAAAGCCCAAAAACTCTTCAGATATGGCTGGAAGACTGAGAGGTATTGTTAGACTCAAAGAAAGTAGTTGCAGTTGGAGAATGTTGATTGGATATAATGGACAGACCATCGTCAAAAGATTATGAAAAACAAAAAGAAATCTTGAGAAAGCAAGCAAGGATTGCAAAGCATAAAAGATTACCTGTGGTGATACATTGCCGTTGAAATTATGACACATCTAACGAATGCCTCAGTTGTCTCACTGCAAACTTACCTGTAGATCATCATTTTCACAGACATTGTTTCAATGGTTCGTATGTTGAGTACATCAAATTGAAAATTGCATTTTCAGAAGTTAGATTCGGAACATCCCCTTTCCTACTTAATGAGATAAAATACCCACAATTTAAGGAATGAGTATACGAGGTGGAATTAGTGGATCTGCTATTAGAAACAGATGCACCATACCTACCAGGAGCGTATGGAAGTACTGGTACTCCAGTGTTGGTTACAAATTTGACTGAAAAGATGGCTAACCTGCACAATGTTTCCACAGAAGAGTCGGCCAGGCTAATAACAGAGAATGCCACAAAAGAAATGTAGATAACATCCATTTATGTATAGGATAGGTTTAATTGTAAAAGAGACAGACTTTATCATTTATTGTTTGATAATTTTGTGTTGCGATATTTTTAATCTTTGGACATACATGTATGTATATAGTCTTATGGTGGAATTATATGGAGATGATTACTCTTGCTGAAAATGGTGAAGATATGTTGGTTAATTGGTAATTGGTCAACCCGGAAATACCGATCAGCTGATAGCGGGAACTGACGATTTGAATCAGTGTTCTGTAAACAACCTTTGTGTCTGGACGTACATTTGGAACTACGTATAGACCCGAGTGATAACCTAGTTGGTTGGATACCCCAACAATAACGTAACTCATATATTCATACATCCTCATTCATATTCACCATTCGCCCATTTACAACAGTTACTCAATATTTTATGTAGAATAAGATGCGGGAGATACCGTTGAGAAATTCAAAACTGAGAAGTCCAGGCCAGAGTAGCTAAAAACACCATGACAAAATAAGACGAAAGGACAAACAAGTTCATAAAACACTACATAGTGCAATCACGAGTTGGTTGACCGTAACGGAATAACCGATATTAGATATATTCCAAATGTTGTAACTACAATCCCGTCCCTTTTCCCCGAATGTGACTTACCGAATTAGACTTATTACCGAGTTTGTACTAACATGAGCAACTCGACGGGTGCCACATGTGGTAGCAGGGTCTCCTTACCCTTCCGGAGCACCTGAGATCACCCCAAGTATTTGGTGAAGTTCATGTTGCTCAGCCTTTAGTTTTCTATGTTGTGATTTGTGTACTGTTGTTTGTTTGCTTGTCTTTTTTCTTTTTTAGCCATGGCATTGTCAGTTTATTTTCGACTTATGAGTTTGAATGTTCCTTTGTAATCTTTCGCCTCGCTTTAATATAGAAAATTAGAAAATTAACAATATGAATTCAAACAAAAACTTTGGCTGATTTCATGAAGGGTTGAATTTTTTTTAACTTCTTCATTTAACATTTTACGTCCCACTAAATTTGTCCTAGGTGGCGCCGTGTTTATTTTGGAAGTAAAATTGAGAATGGAAACGGGAAATGTGTCAAAAAGACAAAAACTCGACCACAGAGCAAAAAACAAAAGCAGCCAAGACCACCAATGGGGCTTCAACACATAGAGAAATCCTGCGTGTCATGCTGTTGTATGACCTCGCCAATAGACAACCGACGTTTTGCAGCGCTTTTTCTAATCTTATTTATAATGCACTTGTCTTTGTATCTTTTGCTTATTCACTGATTCATGAAAATAAGCTAAGGGAGGGTTTACTATTTGCCAAATTAATGTAACTTACGAACATTTGATGTTCTGTCCTAATGCCAGTCAGGAAACTCATCATGACTCTTTTGCTGACGTTTTGTATATATATAAATTTTGTTTATAATTAGGAAAATAAAGGATTATGAAAATGCTGACTAAAGCTTTCTGTTAGATCTTTGTTATGTCCATAGGATATTACAATTATGCGACAAGTGTTTCCTCCAAAAAGGGCAACTTTTAGTTACAGTAAAATCGTGGTAGTGATTTTACGAAAAGGAAACAATGTTCAAAGGGATTTTTCTTATTGGTATTGCAGTTACTAGTATCCATGTACTCTGTAATTAGGAGGGTTTGTTGTTTTATAGTCTCGCTTCTATCGGATCTTATGCCATTTCGCTTTTGCTACTTCGATTTGTCTTCTGTGTCTATATATGAGTTTTGAATATCAGTATATACTGATGCCTTAATTAAGAACCCCTGGGTAGCAACAGTAGTCTACCAATGATCAAATAAATCTCGCATTTTTGTACGTTTTCAAAAATTGCAATAATAAATGAACGCAGTAATTTCTGAACTTACGGTATATATATATATATATATTTTCAATTTAGACTTGTTTATATTTTTCGTTTGGGCTTGTATTATATTTGCCTTCGGGTTTATATGATCCGTTCATCCTATTTCGACTCTTTCAAAATTCAAGAGTCTATCCTAAATTGAGGTAAATTATATGGCCTTCCAAATACCGTTTCGATCCCTAACATCACTGAAGAGACATTAATTGTCGAAATCTGGATATGGTGTACAAAATTTATGCACCTCATGTTTGTGGTATACCATCTTATCCGCAAGCTTATTGTTTTCTGTTTAGTATTAAATTAATATAAAGATCCATTTTACATCTGGTGATCAATTTATTTGGCAATCGCTAATGGCAGTCAGCGGGGTTTAAGAACATCCGTTGTTCGACCTGTTAGTCAAATGCGTTTTGTTAAAATATACTTTTCATTTTTTGGTCTTTTGGAAAATGTTGTTTGTGCTGTATTTAGACCCTTTACCAAGAAATTTGTTTTACATGGACATGTATAAAATTGCGGTTTTATCCAACGCAATGATAGGTTTGAACGTTGTTTTCAATTTAGACTTGTATATGTTACAGGCATTTTCTAAATTTAGGCATTTTGTAAAATGCCTTAAAACTTTGGGCATTTTCTAAAATGCCTGTAAGATTCAGTCATTTTACATAATGACTAATTTTTCTAGGCATTTTACAAAATGCCTGGAAAAATTGAAAGTCATTTACAAAATGCCTGAAATTATTTTAAATAATGAAATGTTAAAAACAATTGAAAGCTTTGAACAACAGAGCAGTTTTATTTATGATAATTACTGAATGTTAAAACTTACATTTTAAGAGTTTTAATAATCAAAATAAATTTTACTGAATTATTCTAAATTCATACAAGCACAGAACTCGACAATTATTTGTTATTTCTTAAAATGTTTGGACGACAGAACTGTAGCAGGAGACGCTTACCCTGTCAATGCATCGTTATTTGTCCCTTCTGGGTCGATTTTCTAGATTTTCAGTTAACTACTGTCTCATTAATTCATCAGATTGCAAAGACCCAGGCATTCCCTTGAGGCAGTGTAGATGAAGATACTCATATCTTTGCATCACACACGACCTTGTACGGCGAAACCCATGCTATAGAGGGAATTTGTTTGGATGTGGATGTATAAATTCTCATTATTTCTGAATGGGGACATTACATATATTGCCGCATATGGCGTACGGAAAGGGTCAAAAGTAAATTATTTTGCGTATGCTACATTTAATACAGCATATGCTATATAAACTACAGCTTAAGCTATAATTTATGTACCCTATGCTGTAATTAATGCCGCTTAGGCTATAATATATAGCATATGCTATAATTTATACAGCATATGCTATAATTTATACAGCCTATGCTATATTAAATGCAGCCTATGCGGTAATAAATAGCATATGCTGCTTAAGCGCCCAGTTGACGTACCATAAGGTTCAAAAGTAAATATAGATTACGCTATAATTGTTGAAACATGTACATTATTTACATTTAAGTTCTAACTGTCCCGAAAGGGTCAAAAGTAAATGCTGCATAAGCTGTATTGTACCATATGGTTATAAGGTGGGGTTACTGTCAATCACAAACCATGCTATTATATATTTACTGTCAATCACTCTTCATCTTTGAAGGCTTCACAAATTACACCAATCAGAACCTTATTTTGTTTAGGGTGTGTGAAAATTAAGAGATAAAAGTTATTGATAGTCGAGTTCAGAGAGTTAATGAAATATTCGGAATATTTACATGAAAAATCATGCTCATCTATATTTAAGAGAGAAAGAATAGGTTTGACTTTGCTACTAAATCCCTCAACATACAAGGCAAACAACCAATGTTACTATGTCTGGGTTTTTATAGCACAGTCTAGCGAAATGTGTGTTCGTTATAAGTTTTACAATAGTTCGCAATATTCAAGTATTTATAAGAAACGATGAAATATTAAACTTGCCGAAGTCATGCATTAATTTATAAATATAAATAAAAGTATTTAAAAAAAAAAATTTTATGAACACATCCTCTTCGTATCCTCACAAATCTAAATAAAAATAGTAGAAAGGAACACGAAGCAATTTCCGTAAAGTGACCTGCTTGTTTTCCTATTTCGCTAAAATGGGATGTACAACCGATTTGCTAAAATGTCCCAAAATCTTTTGTACATGAGGTATCCCATGGAACCATAACTCCCAAAATCAATCCCAGCCTTCCTTTTGTGGTTATATACCTTGTGCTCTATTAACTTATACTAAAGTTATTGTCCGGAAACCATATACGACACTGACGATGACGACGTGATACCAATATACGACCGCAAAATAAAATTTGTCTACATGATTTAAATACTTTGCTTAAAGCAGAGCGAAAGGTACCAGAGGGACATTCAAACTCGAAAATCTGAAATAAAGTGACAACGCCATGGCTAAGTCGAGCGATAGGTTCTACAACAAGTCTCAGATATGATCAAAACATTAGTAAACTAATAAGACGCCAATTGTGGAAATATGTATATGATAACAGTTTTTTTATTGCTTTTGCAATATACAAAATTATTTTTTTCGTCAGATATTTTAGAATTTATTAATTTCTAAATCCATGCCCAACAGCCCCATCCTATGTTAATGTATAACGATGTATAGAGTGTAATCTGTATGAAATATAAGAGATTGAAGGAGCCTTTAAACAATTTAAATCCTGACTTACTATTCACTTAAATTTTCAAGGAATAAGAAAAAGCAAATGATAATTTGTCTATATTTAATTTTATCAAACAAAGGATCGTTGAATTATTGTTATTCCTAAAATCATAGAATAATTATTAAAATGTTCAGTGATTATATAAAATCACTGGTCATTTTCAGGGATTATGTATAATTACTAATGATTTTAGTGATTCTACATAATTTTTATGATTCTAGTAAGAAATACCAGACTTAAGAATATTCAAAAGTGCCGAGGATGAAACCTGTATATATTATAGTCCGAAATAACGTTAATGGTATCTTATCTTTGGTTTGAATTTAATTTATTTATTGATGCACACAGTTGTATCCCCAAAAGGTTTGATAGCATACTAATTATTTATCAATACAACAAATATAAAACAACACAAAAACAATTATACATAACAGTTTTGACATTTCAATATTATACCCAAAAAAAACGCTATAATGAATGTCAAATTGTATCGAAGAATATGGCATTGCAGATGAACAATACGTCTTATAAAAATATGTACAATTTTTTTTTATATTTAAATGTAATAGAGACATATATTTTGTAATAGTCAAAGAATTCGTGATCGATATTCAAAGTTTGTATTTGTCAGCATTGACGGTGACCAGTTTCATCTGTAAAGAATAGACATTATCTTCCGATGTTCAGACAGTTTTAAATCGATACAAATTGACCATGATAATTGGTAAACTGATTTTCAACATTCCTCAGTTCTCTCTTGGCTGTTGTAAAGAGGAAAGCAATGTGAAATAGAACAACAAGATGGTAACACAGTGGTAACATCGATTCATCAAACTGGATGTAGTTATATTGTCACTGCCATAAAAATGTTGTGCCATTGTAAGACAAAGAACATGATTGATTAGCAACAGAAAAGCAGGAAGAAAAGATGCAAATTACCGACATCTGACTACTATATTACATGTATGTTTCCGCTGTTTCGTTTGTACGGAAGCGCATTAGGAACATATTAAACATAAAATTGATAGTGAAATTTTTTTCAAAGTCGAAATTTTGACATTTCAAATCTTAAAATTTCGACTTTAACTCGAAATTTTAACTTTTCGAATCTCGAAAATTTGACTTTCTAAAATCTTTGACTTTCGACTTTTTAAACACATTTTGGCAATTTATTTTCAAAAATTGGTTTTGTTCTTAAAATATGATATGGATAAGCATTTAATATTGAAGAGTTTCATTCGGAAAGTACATGCATGTTGACAGAAAAAAAAATTGTTTCCCCATATTCCATGGTTTAGTTTTCACGACACTGTCATAGGATCGTCAGATCTGAGGACATTTAGCATTCCATGTTTTATGGTTGGTTTAAAAGGCCTGTTTGGTTTCCCAAAAGCAAGTCACTGACTTTGCCATGTTTAAACAATGGTAAATCAAGTGGCATATATACCATGTATATTCAGGACGACTCATGAGCTGCTCAGTTTTCTATTTTAAGAATTTTTAAATGTTGTTTCTTTTTTCTTTCACATTGATTAAACTCTACAAGTTGGCATGCTTATGCCATAACTCTTAACCCATGTCTTTATATATTAGACTGTTGCATTAAAAAATGGCGTGATATAGGTGTGTGGGAATAACGGGGTTGTCTTGATACACATGAAGTCCAGACTCGAAGTAGATATTTGTACGTGAAACATATTCAAACTTATTTGATTCATTAGTCAGTAGATAGATATAAGAAGATGTGGTATTAGCCAACTCTGCATCCAAGTCACAATTTGTAAAAGTATCATTATTGGTACAGTCTTCAACACAGAGCTTTGGCTCACACCGAACAGCAAGCTATATACAGATGGGTCACAAATTAACAATCGTTACTGCCGTCATTGTTAGGTGCATTCCCGATAATAATTTGTTAAAAGTCTAATAAGATCTTGTGAATCGTGGGCTGGAAATTCAAAATTTGTAAAAACATTTATTTATTTAAAGGTGGTATGGGAGTCTAAATTAAAATGATAGAATTTGTTCATATTTTGCCAAAACGTAGAATATATTGATATATGTTCAAAAATGTAATAAAAATTACAGGTCACCGTGCATTTTCTCAAGCTACAGGTTGTGACAAAATGACACATTTGGTATGGATTATACAGAAAAAACATCATTATGTGATTACAAGCTAAACTAAATGATAGAATTGTAAAATAAAATACGAGAAGATAGTTTTGAGAATATTAAAAGAAAAGATAGGTTCACCGTGCGTTTTCGGCTAAAATACAATATAGCAAAATTCCATGTAGATTCCTTCAGAAAATGCACTATTTCAGAGTTACCTCCCCTTAAAATGCCAATTTTAAAACATTAAAAATCAAGTACAAAAATAATCTACACTGTAAAAATATTAGTATTTATAAGTTATAATCTTATTAATTTGTTCTTTTAAATGCAAATTCACATTAGTTATCTGCATTCATGCATCAAATTTTTCTAATTTGATTGAAAATCTGAACCTTAGATTGTGTGTTTTTTACAATCAAAGATGGCGAAAGACACCCATACCACCTTAATCACGACAACAATCAGATATTTATAAAGCTAGGTTCACACTGCTGACTCGATTAACCGATGGTCCAAATTTCCACGACCAAGCGTAACCAAATTCTTGTTCGGGCCTGTTTACGACTTATACCCGATCGCTATCCGACAGTACACGACTTTAACTCGACTATTCACTACTTCTAAATTACTCAGGGCGTGAGGCCATACCGACTCCAACGTGACCACTGATTGAATTCATATACGATTATTCCGACCAATCTAAGATCTTTACTCGACTAGCTAGACCAAATCAACTGTACTCGATGTCAGCCCGATCTCGACCAGACCAGATCGACCTGATCGTATAGGGGTCGTAGGGATAGCCGGGAATTGGTCGTGTATGTAATATTTCAGTATAAAGCTAGGTTCACACTGCCAACCAGATCAACTCGATGATCCCGATTGTCAACTTTTTCACGACCAAACGTAAATTAATTCGTGATCGGGCATGTTTACTACCTCTTCCCGATCGCTATCTGACTGTACACGACTCCTTAATGTCTCCATCAAGACTCCCACCCGACCACATATTCGAATATTCCGACCAATTCACAATCTCTAGACGATCTTTACTCACCTAGCTAGACCAACTCAGCTATACTCGATCTCATCGCGATCTCGGCCAGACCAGGTCGACCTGGTGGTAGGGATAGTCGGTAATTTATCGGGTATGAAAAACGTCTGAATTTGTTAAGCCACGCAGCGGAGGGGGCATTCAGTGTTAACCTTGTCCATCCGTACGTACGTCTAATCAGTTAGTTTCCCCTCTTTCTAAATTTTGCCCCAACCAAATGTTATCACACGTAGACTCTTCAATGTAGTGCTGTCTTCAGGTCAATATCCTACACAGTGGTCATCCGCATATTTGTCACCAATTTTAAAAAGCAATAACCCAAGCAAACCAGAAAATTACCGTTGTATTGCAATTAATTCCTGCCTTGGTAAATTATTCAATTCTATTTTGAATAAAAGGTTAGATAAATTTTTAGAAGAAAAAAATATAATAAGTAAATCACAAATTAGGTTTTGTAAAAAATCAAGAACTTCTGACCATATGTTTGTTTTAAAAACCCTAATCGACAAATACATTAACAAAAAGAAAGGTGGAAAACTATTCGCTTGCTTTGTCGACCTTAAAAAAGCATTTGATACTGTTATACATGCAGGCATAAAATATAAACTTTTAAAACTAAATATAACAGGCAAATTTTATTCTATTATCAAATATATGTATAGTAAAAATAAACTATGTGTAAAAATTAGAAATGAATTAACCCCTATCTTTAGATCTTTTATAGGAGTTAGACAGGGCGATGTATTAAGCCCAAATATTTTCAAATTGTTTATAAATGATATGCCAGAAACTTTTTCATCATGTACTGACCCTATTGATCTAAATGACAACAGAATTGATTGTATTATGTATGCAGATGACATTGTTATTTTTTCTGAAACACAACATGGTTTACAAGAGAGAATGGATAAGTTACAATTATATTGCTGAAAATGTTGTTTAAATGTAAACCTTAATAAAACAAAAGTTTAATTTTAAACAAACCTGGAAAACATGTTAATTGCCCAGTGTATTTGAATGGGCAACAGCTTGAAAGTGTAAAATGTTATAAGTACCTAGGAATTACTTTTGTATCTAGTGGTAAATTTACACAGTGTAAAGATGAGCTATACAAGAAATCTATAAAAGCTTGTTTGGATTACAATAATGCCTAGCATCATCAAATCCTAGTGTCACAACTTTAATGCACCTTTATGACCATACAATTAAACCTATTTTAATGTATGGCAGTGAAATATGGGGAATCTTTTCAACCACTTCAGTGGCATGTAAGAAGAATAACGATTATATTTTAGAAAAGGTTTATTCAAAAGACATATCTGAAAAGTCGCACACAAAATTCATGAAGTATATTCTTGGGGTTAACAGAAAAGCAAGTAATTTTGCTGTTACGTCTGAATTAGGAAGATTTCCTGTATATTTTTCAATTTTATTGGCAATGTTAAAATATGCTCATAGGTTAGTGAACACAAAGGATGGTTTATTATATGATGCATATATTTGTAATAAAAGTTACATGCAAACAATATCACTACATGGTTTTCTAGTATTGACTATTTAATGACAGAACTAGACTTACCAAACTTAAATGTAAGTGTTGGCCGTTTATGTACTATAGTTAAGAATAAATTATGTACAAGTTTTCATAATCATTGGAAAGAATTTAGAGAAAATACTGTTAAATCAGGTAGAGGTAAACTCTAGACCTATTTTTCAATTAAACATTTTTGGTACAGAAAAATATCTGCAATTAAAAGAATTTAAAGATAGACAAGCACTGTGTAAGATCAGAATAAGTGCACACCCCTAAAAGTAGAGACAGATAGATATGCTAAAATATAGATAAATCACAAAGATTATGTAAAAAATGCACCTTAGATAAAGTTGAAGACGAAGAACATTTTATATGTCAGTGTCCCCTTTATAACTTTTTAAGAAAAGAATTTTATGATAATATTTTAAAAGGTTGTAAAAATTTTGAAAAGTTAAGCACAAGTGCCAAATTGTAAATTACTTTGCTCTTCATGGGCCCTTTAATTGGAATAAAAATATCTTATTTTATATATCTTATCTTATACACAAAGCTTTTTATCATAATACACAGATCATGTGCGAATTTGGATGGCGTCACTTTTACCGTTTTTGAGTAATGATCCTTTGTAACGCTATATGCAAGCGGGGCATTATTTGTATCCCATGGACAAATTCTCTATTTAATTAATTTGGTTAGATTCAGTAGTTTACAGAAGATCTGAGTAAAATAAGACCTTTAAGATATCTTCGTCGAAATAAAGCAGTTGGATTTGTAGGCAGGGTGGTAAGTCCTCCAAATGACAGGTTAACAGCTGTGAAGGACCTTGAAAAACGAAAAAGACGAACAAGAAGTCGTCGATAGCAACGTGGGCCAAGGCGTCTAGGTGTATGACGACAGCTGTATGGGCAAAATGAAAGACTCGCAGGAGTTCAACAAAGAAGACCCCCAATGTTTATAAAAACGTTCTCAAAGTAGAGTAGGAAGCTGATGTGTTATGGTAGTTTTCGTGGCTCTTTTCATGAAAATGACATCACCAAATGACATTTGTCCCCAGATTGGTACTTGTGTTAGATAGCAATATACATAAATTTTACCATCCCTTTTTCTTTCCTTTCTTGCAAATTAAGCTTACTGTTTGTGTCATATATGTGTATATGTATGTAATCAGTATTTTCTATAGATTTGATATCCAGAAGTTGAAAGGTTAAAGCTTAAATGTATTTTTGACGTATCCATGGTACCAACATGTTTTTGCTAAAAGTGGTGTAAAGATGTCACACATTTCCTCAAAATTTGGTCTAAAGTAGAATTTCAATAGCTTCTCAAACTGTTTACATATATCCATCAAGAGATCAAATAAAAATCATTTGACTTTCGTTTCCTTTTTTTTTGGTAAAATTGCGTCAAAAAATCGTGTGAAAAAAAGTTTTTGTAAACATTTGGCCCCGCCGCATGTTTGTGCATCTACAAAGTCAGGGGCCTCTTCAATGAATTAGTACACATTTTCTTTTAGGGGCCACGTGTAGCCCGCCACCGGGTGCGAGATTTTCTCCCTGTGTTGAAATATATACTACAATAATTTCTGGACCTAAGGAAAATACGAACAGTCAAAAAGAAAATAACCCATAAAACGGGTGAAAAATAATCTTGATGTTCATATAAACAAACTTTGAAGGCTTTCTAAAAATGATTGTTATTGCACAATTACTTTCATGTTTGAAAAAAATCCTCCGTGGCAAAAATGCAGGATACATGTATAATTTCCTTCCGGTGCACCTGAGATCATCCTAGTTTTTAAATGGGTTTCGTGTTGCTATTTTCTTTTCTATGCTGTGATATGTTGGCTGCTGTTTGTCTTCTCGTCGGTTTTCGTTTTTCGCCATGGCTATGTCGGTTTGTTTTCGACCTTTGAATATGTTTGTTCCTTTGGTATCGTTTGCCTCTCTTTTTATATATTAACCCTCCCTGTAGAAGTACAGACAAGTACTGTACATGAAGTAATTTTGGCGGAGTTAATCTTCAATTAAAATTAATGTACAATGACAAAATATTTTTGCAAGTGCAAAGTTGTAAAAGTTAATCAGATCTGCACACTCCTTTAGAGAATCGCTTAGCAGTCATGTATACTATTGTATGACCGAATAGAGATCGAAGAATAGTCGAATGTGGTCACGTAGAGACCTGGTATTTGTCGAATTGGTCTGGGATAAAAAATAATAGAAGTCGCAGTGATCTGGAAGCGATCGGGCATTGGTCGAGTTAATCTGGACCACATATCAAATAGGTTGGTGTTGATCGGGAAATGATCGTGTATTAGTCGAGCAAAGATAGAAATGATCGAATACTGATACTGATCGGTAAATTATTTGTAATCCGACCAAATTCGATCTCTACACGATCCTTTCCCGATCAGTTCGATCGCTACTCGACGAATTCCTGATCTCTTCTCGAGTGACTCGCTTCTCGATTCTTACTTGAATGTTTTGACATGTCAAAAATCTCGGTAGAGAGTCAGACCGATTACGAGCAAGGTAGACTACCACGAACATTTTTGTCGATTGAGTCAGAACAGTCTCCCGATCAATTATTCTGTCTTGATCGGGCTTGATCAAGTTGATCTGATCGGCAGTGTGAACCTATCTTAAGAAAACGTCTCATTTTTTTATGCCCCATCGCAACGGAGGCAGCACTAAGTGTTACCCTTGTCCGTTCGTAGATACGTTATATAACGTGTTTCCGTTCTCTAACTTTATTTTGACTCAACCAAAATGTACCATACAACATAGATCAAGTCCGAGTTTGGGTGGTGTATACTTAAGTATTTTAACGTTCTTGAGTAATGACCCTTTATAACGTTATATATTCAAGCCGGAGATCTTTGTAAGAACCAGACAGAGTGCGATATATGAGGGTTTCATATAAAAATGAAGATGTGGTATGATTGCCAATGAGACAACTCTCCACAAGAGACCAAAATGACACAGAAATTAACAACTATAGATAACCGTACGGCCTTCAACAATGAGCAAAGCCCATACCGCATAGTCAGCTATTAAAGGCCCCGAAATGACTATGTAAAACTATTCAAACGAGAAAACTAACGACCGTATTTATATAAAAATGAACGAAAACAAATATGTAACACATAAACAAACGACAACCACTGAATTCAGATTGTTTCTATAAATTGCCTGGTAGAAGCATAACTTGAATACTGCTCAAAAATAAATTTGAGTGGGAAAATATGATTGGTTGCCACGGTAACAGACACTCTATGTTTTGGTTGTTAAGCGTGGTAAAACTTTCAAAATCCGCTAAATCCCTAAAATTCAGAGCCTGATAATGAATAGAATCAAGCATATTTCATTAACTTTCATATGTAACATTGATACAACTTGCTTTCAGCTTCATTTTAGTTAAGATTGCATGTGAACCTAATTTCAAAATTTTGCCAAAATGCATATCTTCAACTTTTCTGAATTTGAGATTTTGCGAAATTATCAAATTTTCTCTGGTGTTTTCAGTGAAGTTTGGATACTACTTTACCAAATTAAATAGAAAATGCGTGGGACTTTCTTTAGTTTTATCACCATAGCTACCGATTTTTAAATGTCCTGAATTGTTTCATAACCGATAAGAAAATACATAAAGCTAACGCAAACTTTAAATTGCTATCGTCAAGTGTTGTTGACTTCAATTGTTACCATTGAAACAAAGATTATCCATAGCAACATCCATTTAAAACTTCATAAATGGAAAGTTACGTAAAAAATACATAAATAGAGGGTGTTTATTTTCAAATTGGAATATGACTTCATTCTTTGCTTCACTCACAGTCTTGTCTTTTTTTTTTCAGACGGTTCAATAAATGTAATTTATTGCATAGCAATATAATATTTCCCACAGAAAGTAACCAAAAGTTAGCGTGCAATAAATTCTAATATTGCACTAGTGCAATAAATCTTCAAAATTTATGACGTCATCAACGACAAAATCTTAGTTTAAACCAATTTTTACTTTCAAATATTATATTGCTATACAATAAAAGGGTTATTGCATGAATATTGAGGAATATTGTCCCTCGTAGAACATATATTGCACTCGCAAGCTCGTGCAATATAAAATTCTACTCGGGACAATATTCCCCAATATTCATGCAATAACCCTATAATATAATTTAACATTGGGGTTGGAGGGTCAGGAAAAGGGGGGTATGTTTTTTTAAATGTTTCATCCAAGTAGAGCCTTAAAAAGATAATTGCGTTTGGTCGGACTTTGTTACACGTTCATCAACTTATAATCAATTTTTGAAAGTTAACAGATGGTGACCTTCATGGGATTGCAAAAGCCGGGCCAACCTGGCTTATGGTATGGCAAGATAAAATATGGCCCTTAACAATTGTAAAAAATTCTTAATTTCTTAGGGCACACACAAGTCTGAGATGTTATCCCACCAGCTTAAATCACAAACTTGACCTGTAACATAATAATAAGCGTAAACACCAAAAATAGAATCATTTGGTCAAAGCATTTCTAAACTGAAACTGAAGTGTGATAGACGGATGGATAGACGGACGGGCAAATTAAACACATATTAAGTCGGTGGGGACTTAAAAAATAATAATAGTCAATTGGTGATCGTTGATATTAGAAGTCCAGTATAATGGAATCCTCTTAATATATAGCTATTAACATATCATTAATAACTCCTTTGTTGTACTACTATTCCGCAATTGGAATTCAGGATCTCCGAGATAGACGAATAGATACATCTGCTAAGTTGGAATTGTGCTAACCCCGGTCATTGAAAATAATTATGCTATTACCGGCAAAATTATCAAAACAAAATTATTGTACAAAATAATTGTATTAATTATGAATAATTTCTGACTATGCACCGTACAACATACATGTATATCTCATAAGTTCATGCTTCCGATAACATTAGATCTTAATTATTGTTTTGTGTGTGTGTGTTGGGGGGGTCAGCTGATGCACACTTGTAATCCTTCTGAAATCCCCCTCCTCTCCTTTAAGATAGTAAAAAATGTATCATTTTTTCAGGTTGAATCTTAAAAAAAAAATCGTTTTGCTACTTTCATCGTATTGGTTTTTTTTTTACCTTTTCATGAATTACGCCCTTATTTTCTGTATCTGTCTCTGTAACCTTTATACAAGACTGTGCATTAATCCTGAGATTTGGAATGAAACCATTAAGCTGAGAATGTTTGCATAGATAAGATTAAAAAAAATATATACTGACTGACTTTTAAAACGTAACACTCATTTTGTAGATTTTTTTTACCCAAATCATGTTTGATCCTCATACAACTATACTATTCATGCTTATCATACTTCTTTCTCTTTCGAAAAAATCAACATCTAACTTACCTGTGGTTATTGATCTTACCAGATAATTGAAATCGCAAGAATTTCAGAAAGCGAAATTTCTTAGTAAAAAGGTTTTCTAACCGAAATAATATATATATATTTAAATGTACCTTATATACCATTCTGAAACTGTCTACCTGATCTTAAAAGTATCTGCAAAAATATTGATCTGTCTGTCTGTCTGTCTATCTATCTGTCTGTCTGTCTGTCTATCTGTCTGTCTGTCTGTCTGTCTGTCTGTCTGCAATTCAGTTTTCCAGACTTTTTTTCTTCATGCTTGAAGATATTGATTTGATATTTGATGTATTGTTTTATTATGACAAGTTACAGGTCAAGTTGGATTTTCACGATTCTAGCTTATTTCCTTATTCACTCAAATCCCTAGAATTAAATTTTTGATGATATACTTATTAAATACTAGATTTCTGTTCTGTTTCTGTTTTTTTTTTATGAGAAATAACCCTTTTTTAACTTTCTAAAGTCAGAAAAGCATAAAGCCATTCTGGTATTATATCTATACAAAGATATCAAAGTTCATAAGAAAGTGAATACAATTAAATGGACTTCCAGTTATTTGAAAAAGACTAAACACGAGGCTTAAGTTGGAGGAAAAAGTCAGTTTTAAGAAAACAAGTGTACAACATAACATTAGGCGGCACAGATTTTTCCAAATTACTTTTACTGATTTTGAAAAATAAGCAAATTGGGCTTATAATTATTTTGACAAAGCATCATTAAAAATCTTCTCTGAAACTCATAGAGAAATTAGAACTAAATGGCTTTCAAAGACTGTGTTAGTTCCCCCTGAAACATTCTAATTCAGGTTAGCGATTATAGGCTCATTAGTTATATTATGATGGTCACATGAGCTGTAGCCACTTCTTTGTAAATTTTGTATCATTTGTTTGTATAGTATTGATGTGTTGGAAAACATAGTTTGGATTTTCTTTTGTATTTTTATGATGTGTTTTGTTCTTAAAAATGTATATATTCATAAATAAAAAAATTATTTTAATAAATGAAATTTGATTCACTCTTCACCAAGATATAGATTAGGGAAAATGGGAACAATCCATGATTACATCTAATTTTTAAGACATATAAGCTTTGCAATGAGGTTTCCCATCATTTGGTAAATTGTCTGATAAATTGTAAATTTTTCACGTTTTAATCTTCTTACTAGAAACCACTTAATAGGTTTTTTGAGATATTCATCAATTTCAGCGGAATTAAGGACTGCAGAGAGTCGCATAAACTCAGTTTATTACATCCTAAACTCCAATCGCGATAATAACCCATTTATTCACCCAATGGACCCTTAAAGTAATACCACTTGCAAAACTGTGTCATTTTGGTCTCTTGAGGACAGTTGTCTCATTGGCAATCATACCACATCTTCTTTTTTATAAGAATGTACATAAAAGACCTGATCCAAGTTCCGTTTAAATGCATCAGGTATTTTAAAGGGGGATGCAAAGTTGCACCGTTGAAAAATGGTTTTGTAACATTATTTGAGAGAGGTAAAACCTCGCTTGAATAAAACATTTACACATATAACTATGTCAACCTTTCTAAAAAAAAAATGGAGTTCAAATGATTCGTTGCAATGTTGAAATCAGTTGTTGCAAGTTAAGATTTTGTACAATCTTGATTATAAATTTATTCACTGTACAGTTCTTTTGAAAACACGAAATTGTTGCGAGGTTTGAATAGATTAGTTACACTGTTAGAATAATTTAAAGAGAATATACATAGGAAGATGTGGTACGAGTACCAATGGGACTACTCTTCATCCAAATCACAATTTATAAAAGTAAACCATTATAGGTGAAAGTCAAAGTACGGTCTTCAACACCGAACCTTGGCTCACACCGAACAAGAAGCTATAAAGGGCCCCAAAATATTACTAGTGTAAAACCAACGGTCTAATCTAGAACATGAGAAACGAGAAAGTCTAAAATGATTTATACAATGTATCATTTCAAACTTGCAACATGCAAGAAATCAATTTTGCCGTTCAATGAAAAATTTAATGTGCCAAACAAGTTATTAAAACGCTGAACGAATCGTTTCAACATTCATTTAAAAAAACGGATGTAATTACTTTGTATTGTATTTGGGTTTCTGTAGATTTACCATTCCCTACACTTTCCAGAAGACACCCACCATAAAAGAGTGGCTAATGAAACCAGAGTGACATTCGAAGTCGTAAAACTGCATCGTGCAGTTACAATATAAAGTGCAGAACTTAATGATAAAATTTCTGTGGAAATCAATTTGGTAGTTTCAGAGGAGTTGTAGATTGTAGAGTGTAACAGCATCCAGAAGTACTCAGACACAGCTCACTCAAGGAGTAGGAATTTGAAAGATTTATTAAAATTTCTATAATGAAAATTTTTGGAATTTCGAAATTGCACAATACATTTTATTTCTCTACTCTTTATACAACCATTCCATACAACAAGATTAACAGTAATGCCTTTCTGAATTAATCAGAAAATGTCTTTGGAAAGAAGAGAGATAAAGCCTACCATACCTCTGTATTTTTAACCATTTTTTAGTTTCCATATCTCCATAAAGCTTTATTTGCAACAACAAAAACTGGTAGTCACAGTGACTGTTACATAGCCGAAAAAAAATGCTATTGGTTATTTTACATGTAGACAACATAAAAAAAAATAGAGACCACACATGAATTAAAAGAATAACAAGAAAACAGCATATCACAACGAAAAATATGAAAGAAACACAAAAGCAAACCAAAACACACAGTAAAATTTCATACAATTAAGGGTGAGAATAACACCAGAAACACAAGAACAAGAAAACATTGAGCGGAAAAAAACAGAAACAGCGAAGAATATCCCAAAACTGTATACTTTCTGTAATTGCCAGTAACAGCAATTTTCTGCCACAAATAATGTGTTTGTTCGCTAGTATTCTTATTTCGGATGATTACAACTTCAACTACCAGTAACAAGATTGAGCCGCTAATTTTGCAATTTAAGATTGCCAAAAAAAAAATGCTTTTTAAAAGAGGGTCGAAAGATACTAGAGCTAGGGACAGTCAAACTCATAGATTGGAAATAAACTGACAACGCCATGACTAAAAAATAAAAAGACAAACAGACAAATAATAGTACAGAAGACAACATACAAAACTAAAGACTTAAGCAAAACGAACCCCACCAAAAACTGGGGGTTATCTCAGGTGCTTCGGAAGGGTACGCAGATTCTGCTCCACATGTGGCAGTCACTAGTGTGGCAGCCGCCGTGTTGGCTTATGTTATTACAATTCCGGTAAATAGTCTAATTCGGTTGGTTACATACGTGAAAAGGGAATGGTTTTGTTGTTACATGTCGACATAAGGAACATATACGATATTATCTGAGAAACAGTTATTCCATAACGGCCAAACAAACTCGTGGTGGTGTCCGTAAAATTTACGAAGGATGCCTTCAACTTCACCATTTGCAAAATGTCCGTAATTTGCGATCGTCTGGTGCTAGAAGATAATATCACACGCACGCACAAGAAGTGACATACGCATTGATTGACCAGACACGTAGTCCTGGTAATATTTGTCCGGCTAGCCGGACAGATATCAACTGCCTTACTATATTCAATTGTTTTAATTTACAATGATCTCAGATAGTCATTATTAGCCTGAAATAAATCTGGGTGTAATTATTGCCAGGATAAATATATAAACATTTGATAATTAATTGCAAAATTGAGAATGGAATTGGGAATGTTTCAACAACCCGACGAAAATAGAAGAAAACAGCAGAGGGCCACCAATGGGTCTTCAATTCAGCGAGAAAATCCCGCACCCAGAGGCTTGCTTCAGCTGGCCCCTAAACAAAAATGTGTACTAGTTCAGTGGAAATGGACGTCATACTAAACTCCAAAATATATCATGAAATAAACTAAATTGAGCTTATAAACAAATTACACTTAATTTCCTTCAACATACACAAAAACTACGTTCATAGTTAAAAGTTAACATACACGAACTTTTTCACTTATGAGATATATTATTTTTCCCCATGTTTCTGGATTCTGTCCGGCTAAAACCTCAAAACTGTGTAATATAGAATTATGACCGCTTGTTCTCGATTTAAAGCTGAAACTCTGTTTTATTGCTTGTGCCGATGTTCAAGGAAATAGTTCATTCTGTTCTGTTTTTTTTTTTTGTGTTCTTTATTTGTTTATGGATGTTACAGAGGGCTCTGAATATTTCCAAAAACTATAGAATTATGTATGACAGAACTTAGATTTTGGTGCCATTTCAAAATAGGGAGTAAGTTTCCCTGGATGCAGTTTTTCTAGAATTAAGGAGTAGCCCGTTTCAACACTTTTCTATATTTCTTGTTCAAATTAAGAGCTTGGCGTCGACAGCAGTGAAGACTAGTCCCCAAAATGTTCCTGTTAATGTCTTATATATAAGACCAGTACTATGGCCAGTGAATATTTTAAAAGACTTTAAAATAATGTATTATCAAATTATGAACTTAGCCCCACTTTAAAGCTGAAATCAAATTTTCCTGCTGCATGTACTTTTTTGTCTCTGGCATATCTGTTCGTGTTTCGGCCTTAGCCAAAAGTTCAAAGATTATTTGGATAATGTCTTGATATTTTTATTATCAGGTTTTGAAACTTTTGTATGAAGCGCGCTCAACGCTAATACAACCATATGAAATTAATTAAAGAAGCATTCAATGTATTATACTTAGACCTATTGATTTAATTATTAAGATTTGAACATTTACTAAATGACACTGCAGGTGCTTAGTTGCCACTTTCAGAAGTTTGTAGTCCGACAAATTATTTAGTTTAAAATCATTTATCGTTGAGAAATTTGTTTATGTCAAATAAAGCGTGATTAATTTCATATTAATGACATAGTTTCGTATAGCAAGTGCAGCGTATTATACAACTTTATAATGGAAATGACAGTACATTGGTTAGCGAGAAGGCTCTGCGGGGTACATAATTAATACATCACCCGAGACAGAGATGATATAAGAAAATTATTGTTCATGTGTGCCGCGTTTCCATTCCTCTTGTTTTAAAACTTACCGATGCCAGTGAGATAAAATCCACTAATATACCAGGCAAAAACATATGAATATATAAAATGTAATAATATTAAAAATGATTTTTTTCAATAAACTCGGACTATCATTAAAAAGTTTTGTTTTGTTTTCAAATGATCGTATTATACATTTCATTTCTAGAAGTATTGATAAAAAAGGGCGGAGACTTTAGTGATGACAATTTACTAGATTCGTTAAACACGCCCTCCAACAGTGAGATTTACAGTCCAATCAAAATAAATTATACAGCCTATGCTACTTTCGAGTTTTGACCCTTTATTGATGTGTTTGAAATAGTACAGCATATGCTACAATTTGAAAATATAGCATAGTCAGTGTTTGTAATATAGCATATGCGATTAAAATGCAGCATAACCAGACAAATATATATTGACCCTTTTGGTACGTCAAATATAGCTTATGCTACAAAGCAGCATAAGCTATAAAATATAGCTTATGCTGCTCTTTTTACTTTTGACCCTTTCCGTACGCCACGGGTGCCACATGTGGTAGCAGGGTCTCCTTACCCTTCCGGAGCACCTGAGATCACCCCAAGTATTTGGTGAAGTTCATGTTGCTCAGCCTTTAGTTTTCTATGTTGTGATTTGTGTACTGTTGTTTGTTTGCTTGTCTTTTTCTTTTTAGCCATGGCATTGTCAGTTTATTTTCGACTTATGAGTTTGAATGTTCCTTTGTAATCTTTCGCCTCGCTTTAATATAGAAAATTAGAAAATTAACAATATGAATTCAAACAAAAACTTTGGCTGATTTCATGAAGGGTTGATTTTTTTTTAACTTCTTCATTTAACATTTTACGTCCCACTAAATTTGTCCTAGGTGGCGCCGTGTTTATTTTGGAAGTAAAATTGAGAATGGAAACGGGAAAAGTGTCAAAAAGACAAAAACTCGACCATAGAGCAAAAAACAAAAGCAGCCCAAGACCACCAATGCGGCTTCAACACATAGAGAAATCCCGCGTGTCATGCTGTTGTATGACCTCGCCAATAGACAACCGACGTTTTGCAGCGCTTTTTCTAATCTTATTTATAATGCACTTGTCTTTGTATCTTTTGCTTATTCACTGATTCATGAAAATAAGCTAAGGGGAGGGTTTACTATTTTCCAAATTAATGTAACTTACGAACATTTGATGTTCTGTCCTAATGCCAGTCAGGAAACTCATCATGACTCTTTTTGCTGACGTTTTGTATATATATAAATTTTGTTTATAATTAGGAAAATAAAGGATTATGAAAATGCTGACTAAAGCTTTCTGTTAGATCTTTGTTATTTCCATAGGATATTACAATTATGCGACAAGTGTTTCCTCCAAAAAAAGGGGCAACTTTTAGTTACAGTAAAATCGTGGTAGTGATTTTACGAAAAGGAAACAATGTTCAAAGGGATTTTTTCTTATTGGTATTGCAGTTACTAGTATCCATGTACTCTGTAATTAGGAGGGTTTGTTGTTTTTATAGTCTCGCTTCTATCGGATCTTATGCCATTTCGCTTTTTGCTACTTCGATTTGTCTTCTGTGTCTATATATGAGTTTTGAATATCAGTATATACTGATGCCTTAATTAAGAACCCCTGGGTAGCAACAGTAGTCTACCAATGATCAAATAAATCTCGCATTTTTGTACGTTTTCAAAAATTGCAATAATAAATGAACGCAGTAATTTCTGAACTTACGGTATATATATATATATATATTTTCAATTTAGACTTGTTTATATTTTTCGTTTGGGCTTGTATTATATTTGCCTTCGGGTTTATATGATCCGTTCATCCTATTTCGACTCTTTCAAAATTCAAGAGTCTATCCTAAATTGAGGTAAATTATATGGCCTTCCAAATACCGTTTCGATCCCTAACATCACTGAAGAGACATTAATTGTCGAAATCTGGATATGGTGTACAAAATTTATGCACCTCATGTTTGTGGTATACCATCTTATCCGCAAGCTTATTGTTTTCTGTTTAGTATTAAATTAATATAAAGATCCATTTTACATCTGGTGATCAATTTATTTGGCAATCGCTAATGGCAGTCAGCGGGGTTTAAGAACATCCGTTGTTCGACCTGTTAGTCAAATGCGTTTTGTTAAAATATACTTTTTCATTTTTTTGGTCTTTTGGAAAATGTTGTTTGTGCTGTATTTAGACCCCTTTACCAAGAAATTTGTTTTACATGCACACGTATAAAAATTGCGGTTTTTATCCAACGCAATGATAGGTTTGAACGTTGTTTTCAATTTAGACTTGTATATGTTACAGGCATTTTCTAAATTTAGGCATTTTGTAAAATGCCTTAAAACTTTGGGCATTTTCTAAAATGCCTGTAAGATTCAGTCATTTTACATAATGACTAATTTTTCTAGGCATTTTACAAAATGCCTGGAAAAATTGAAAGTCATTTTACAAAATGCCTGAAATTATTTTAAATAATGAAATGTTAAAAAACAATTGAAAGCTTTGAACAACAGAGCAGTTTTATTTATGATAATTACTGAATGTTAAAACTTACATTTTAAGAGTTTTAATAATCAAAAATAAATTTTACTGAATTATTCTAAATTCATACAAGCACAGAACTCGACAATTATTTGTTATTTCTTAAAATGTTTGGACGACAGAACTGTAGCAGGAGACGCTTACCCTGTCAATGCATCGTTATTTGTCCCTTCTGGGTCGATTTTCTAGATTTTCAGTTAACTACTGTCTCATTAATTCATCAGATTGCAAAGACCCAGGCATTCCCTTGAGGCAGTGTAGATGAAGATACTCATATCTTTGCATCACACACGACCTTGTACGGCGAAACCCATGCTATAGAGGGGAATTTGTTTGGATGTGGATGTATAAATTCTCATTATTTCTGAATGGGGACATTAAATATATTGCCGCATGTTAGTAAAGTGCAACACTATCTGCACGTTAAGAACTCTATGACCATTCTGCAGGTAGAATTTTCTGTCCTTCTGCCATTTTGACAAAATAATCATAAATTTACTACTAGTATCTGAAGTACAGAG
Source organism: Mytilus coruscus (assembly GCA_017311375.1). Classification (NCBI taxonomy): domain Eukaryota; kingdom Metazoa; phylum Mollusca; class Bivalvia; order Mytilida; family Mytilidae; genus Mytilus; species Mytilus coruscus. The sequence continues at coordinate 13,354,210 of CM029599.1, forward strand.
TGAGTACAAACTTAACGTAGTTTCACGAAAAAGAACATATCATACGACATACAAACCTTCCCAGCTGGTTTTTGAAAAATATTTAATCATTTAAACTTTTCAAGCTTTTGATCTTGAGCGTTCCTGACGAACACATGTTATTTGCAGGAATTATTTAACTGTAGGTAACGTTCATTTTCTTATATTACAGAAAAGTTGTGAAGTGCGGATAACAAGGACACATGTGATCCTTGTGGAATAACTGTAATATGAGCTTGGATCGGTGGTCGAAATTACTTGCAAACTAGATTCACCATATCGGGAAGTATAACAGTGCAGTAGGTGCTAATTAAGATTATTATTCTCTATCTGGAAGATATACAATTCCTGATCAGGATTCTAGGAATTTTATCATAGGATTTGTCGTAGCGTGGAACAATAAGGCAAACGCTAACTCGAATTCTGCACTAGCTTTACGGGAACGTATTATAAAGACGCCGATAAAATATATACCTTTTGGATAATGGCTAGATGCACCAAGTATGCAGATATGTGGGAGAACAGTAACATTAGAAAGAATGTCTTTACTAGAATGCCTATTAAATAAACAAATATCGCTACGTAGTATTTTCCATCTCATGTTGCTTGAATAATCCCTTTCGGGTTTTTTTCAAAAATTAAAACAGATTAACTGTAATTTGTTTTATGTTTTTTTATTTATCTTCAATGCATCATAGTCTGAAAAATGATTTTGGATTAAAAGTTTTACACGACATTTTTGTGTAAAAGTAAAATAACAAAAATATATTTTTTTTTCATGAAAACAGACATTAAATAGTTGTTTTGTTCTCCAATAAAACAAGATTTTTAAGACCTTTTATATGATAACTTCTGATTTTGTCGGTTTGTGTACTGTTTCTCCTTCTTTCTTGTAAAAGTCAAAATTTAATTGTATTTGGACTAATAGACGATCTCTCAGATATGCTAATTTATTCTAATGATTTTCGAGAGTTGTGTTCAGGGTATATTTGGTATCATGTACCAACATATTATATTTAGGTTGGTGATAGCCTTCTGAGACATTTCCTGACATTGTCAGATATTTTATTTTACTAATGGAATGTATCCATTGTAGTCATGAAATTGTCAGTTTCTTTTCGACTTGTGAGTTTGAATATCCCTTTGGTATCTTTATAGTTTCCATTGCAATAATTTACTTGAAGTCATCCTTTTGAGTGTATTAGGAACGCGTTCATAAGATGTTTGACTGTTATGGAGTATTTCTGTGACTACTATGCCGTGTTCTTTTGTTCGATTGTATACTTACCATGGGAAACACGACGAATGGAATTTGTGGAGCATGATCTGATTACCCATCAGAAATCGGTCCGTTTTTTTTTAAGTTGTTCATGTTGTTCAGTCATTAATTTATGTATGTAGTTTTTTGTATACTATTGTTCGCCGTTCTTCGGTATTTGTTTTTTAATCATGTCGTTGTCGGTTGTTTTTTTTTTTTTTTTTTTTTTTTTTGTCGTTATATCAGCAAACAATGAACATTGCATATCATGATAATATCGAAGATTAGTTATTGTAACGTTAAAACGTACATGCTTTAACAATGAATCTATTCTGAAAACGTGAATTTAAAGCATAACTAAAATTTCGTTGATTAAACTTATTGCTTAAGATTTGAATTGTAAAATTACATTTCTATATGTTTTGATAACAACAACAAATAATACACGAGGAACATCTGATTTGTCCATTTCCAATTAAAGAATTAGGTAAATGTATCTTTTAATATAATCATCAATTGTGCTGCCAATGTATACTTTGCTGTATATACATTATTATTTTAAATATCAGGACAACAATGTTAAATCTGCAAATTTGCTGAAGCAAATTTTGTTCTTCCAGCGTCGGGATTCGAACTCATGCTATTGGGATGTCGAGACAACACCGCCTGCACTGTGTCCAGCGCTCTAGACCACTCGGCCACCTAGACTCTTTGCTATATATATAGAGAGAGAGATAGAGTCAATTTGTTTTATTTGCTTATATAACATCAAATCATACTATCACATACAAGCTTAAAATAAAGATTAATCAAAGAAGCATTACAACGCCCATTTAAACATTGGTTATTGGGAAAGTTATTATTTATCGCCTTCTTCGGGTCAAGGCAACACATTGTAACAATTGCTATCCTTTACCAAATAAATCCTTATAAAAATCGCTTTATTTAATTTTTGCAATCAATATGTCACTATATTATTTTAACCCACCTGCTATGTTTGCAAAAATCTTGCTGTCTTTTATAACATAACTTTTGATAAATTTATTGAATTTCTCTTACAGACAATTTTATTGAATATTGATATCATTTTCTGCTCCTTTTGAAAATCCGGTTTTTCTTTTGTCATAATTCAAATTGCGCATAGACCTTTAAAGTATAACATTGGTAAATAATATAAAATTCGAATACCAACGACAATGACATATGAAAGTTGTAAAAATAGCAATTAAATATCAAAATACGAAAAACAATAGACTACATAATGCCAGAAAACACGGCGGCAGTCTACAAAAAACTATATTTAAATATAGACAGAGCAGCAACAAACAAGAATGGTGACCACAGGTTTTCGGGTTGCTAAACAGATCATGCTCCGCTAAAAGCGTTCGTCGTGTTGCTTGAGTAAATATTCGGTGATACATTGTAAGTCGCGTTCAGTGACGTCATAGTGAATCTTTAAAATTGCATATTGCATTAAGGAAATCTCATCTCCATGTGTTGTTTATATATAAGATAAAAAGTATGGAATTGTTATGCTTCCAAATGTGTTTATCTATGAATATTTCATAATATGCATATCGTCACAAATTCAGTGTTCCTATATAATCTTTATGAAATTCATTTATTCTAAACTTCTGACAAAAAAAATAGCATTAAATTTGACAGCAAAATCGAAAGTGGTTTATTTTCCACTAATCTGCACAACATACTAAGGTGAAGATCGTTGTCTTGAAAATTCAAAAAGGGAACAACAATCGTGGGTTGAAACAAAAACCTGTATTCATATAGAAAATGATGATTTAGATAGAGTTTTGATCGTCCAGTGGTTTTGATAAAAATAAAATAGTCCGAACAATTTACGCGTCAATATCTTTCCGTGCTCGTTTTCATTCTCTGTCTTGGATTACCGGAAAAAGCATTGAAATATGATGCAATTGGCTTTGTTTTCCTTCATTCATCTGTTGACGCTCCAAGTGACACACCTTAAGCAAAATAACCTTCAAATTTCCCACTTCACGAAAAAAATATGAACACAAATAAAGCTCCGTAAACAACTTACATAATTCATCATCGTTTTGTAGGTTTTTACAACGTTTACAAACGTTGAAACGACCAAACATGATAAACATTCTGCCAGTTCTGTATTGTTTTAATTTTTGCGCCTGCATCAGTTCCAAATTGTGAGCACCTGTATTTGAGAGATTGATAAAAGGCGATTTTTGTCAGCTGACTTAATTTTTCTACAATTTCATTTACAAATTGCTCTACAATGTTTACCCCAAGACTTTGTGCAAAGTTAAATGAATTCCTTTTAGGGAGAGATACGCCGGATGATATGCTGTCAAAACATAATTTCTTAGTACCGTAGAGCGAGTCGATGCAAGAGTGGATAGAAAAGATGCTGTAAAATCTTACCATATATTACCGGTACATTGATTTGCTAGCAAATACATTTTTTAGTTGTTTGAAGCTTCTAATTTCTGATGTCGGGAAGATTGGTAAGAACTTAATTTCCTTTGCAGGTAAGCTTGTCCTGCAGAAACATAATAATCTCGATTGATAGTAAGTTCCAATACCAAAGGCAAGGGTAGGTAGGTAAATGTGAATTCATATTAACCAACCAGAAGTGGTCCAGGAAGCAACTGCTGCAAGCGGAGTTAAGTAAAAAAATAGAATAACAAAATAACAAAAATACCGAATTGCAATGAAATTTCAAAACGGAAAATCACTTATCAATGAAAAAATCAAAAGCTCAAAAACATCAAACGAATGGAAAAAAATGTCATACTCCTGACTTGAAGCAAGCATTTCCTATTGTAGAAAAGCAGGGTTTTATAGCTAGCCAGACTTTTCACTTGTATGACAGTCGCATGATTTCTAAAGATAAAACTAGCCTCTAAAGCAGGATTTATTGTGTCATCAAGTACAAATATTTGATGTGCCCCTCCACTTAGCAATGAGTTTTCATTCATTCTTTTATGAAGACGCAATGTCAATATGTTCTAAAACTAATCGGGGGTTTTTCCCCTTTAACATATTGATAATATGAAGCTTACATGTTAATCAAAGTTATGTGTAAAAATAAAGAAAAATAGTACTGTGATTAAAAATTAGTTTACATCATATTTTTCAATTTCTCAAAAGAGAGAAGAAGGATACCAAAGAGACTTTCAAATGCCAAGTCAAAAATAAACTGACAACGTTATGATCAAAACGTAAAAGACCAAGACAATGAGCAGTATACAAAACACTTATCACACTCTTTAAAAATGTTCAGTTGATTTTCCTCTACCGGTGAATCAAGTAAATCAAGCGAAATAAAATGGAAAAACAAAGAAAGGTTTATCATATATAAGCCTGGTACTTTTGATAACTATTAACACCACTGGGTCGATGACACTGCTGGTGGACGTTTCGTCCTTGAGGGTATCACCAGCCCAGTAGTCAGCACTTCGGTGTTGACATAAATATCAATTATATGGTCATTTTTATAAATTTCCTGTTTACAAAAGTATGAATTTTTCGAAATACTAAGGAATTTCTTATCCCAGGCATAGATTACCTAAGTCGTATTTGGCACAATTTTTTGGAATTTTGGGTCCTCAATGCTCTTCAACTTTGTACTTGTTTGGCTTTATAACTATTTTGATGAGCGTCACTGATGAGTCTTATGTAGACGAAACGCGCGTCTGGCGTATCAAATTTTTAGCCTGGTACATTTGATAACTATTTCCACCACTGGGTCGATGACACTGCTGGTGGACGTTTCGTCCCCGAGGGTATCACCAGCCCAGTAGTCAGCACTTCGGGGTTGACATGAATATCAATTATATGGTCATTTTTATAAATATCCTGTTTACAAAAGTATGATTTTTTCGAAATACTAAGGATTTTCTTACCTCAGGCATAGATTACCTTAGCCGTATTTGGCACAACTTTTTGGAATTTTGGGTCTTCAATGTTCTTCAACTTTATACTTGTTTTGCTTTATAACTATTTTGATCTGAGCGTAAACTATAAGTCTGGTACAATTGATAACTATTATCAAAAAGAATAGAACACAGTGATTAATCAAGAAGTAATAGATATGTGTATCAACACATCTTGTAAATTAAGAAACAAATGCGATCATACATCTGAACTAAAGGATAAAGAGTACACTTAAAATTTCTAGCTCCATGTAAAATTACAAATATATTTTACTTCTCCATCAATCAAGTTCATTCTTGATTTGGCCTTTGACTTTCTTTTCGATAGTCACAGATGAATCTTTTATTGACAAAAATGCATGTTTGGCGTACACATTTATGGGCCTGAAACTTTTAGTGAGCTTTTGTATACATGTTTGTCATATTCTCACAAATAGTCAGTCAAAAAGTATGCGCAATCAACGTCTTTATCCGCGACATAAAATATTATAAAACATTTGACATATAAATTTCGTTAAAGAAGGGACTAACCATACCATAAAACATATATCGAGTTTGACTTCATGAAATACTCAAAACTCCGAACAACTTAATTTGTGACAGGACAAGAAAATTAAACAATCTCGAACTTAATAAAGTAAAAATTGCGTCAATTTATTATCTTGATTTTTTGGTCCAATTTGATATAGAGTTTTGATTAAATAAATCAATCAAAACACAATGGATAATAACATCCTCTTTAATTTTACTATTGCAGTTCTTTCTGGAATATGTTTGACATGCATGCGCAATTATTATTATCTAACAACATCCAGTTGTGAAATTGATTTATATAACTTATTAACTGCTACTAGATTTTTAGGGTGCAAAACATAACTTTAATCGGATACTATTTTGGATACAGAACATTAGACATAATTTTGATAGTCTTATGACTGATACAGTTCTTAAGCTATACAAAAAAAACATTTAAGTAATACAAACGAACAGATCAAACATATTACAACAGTTGTGCTCTCATTAGATCATTAGATTTGTACAAATATTACCGAAAACAACGTCTTTTCAATAGAGATTAGTTAAATATGCTATGTTTTCTTATTGACTGACTTCTTTTTTTAATTTCAAATCAGCATATATGATCACGTAATAATTAATCGTGTTTCCTTATCATTACTTAAGGATGTACTTAGGTGAGATTTTGGAATTTGTGTCAGATGTTCAGACTCCTTGGTGTTTTCTATGCGATACAAGGCAAAATATTTTGCCCCCATAACACCCATTTATATTTTCACATAAGACATAGTAGCTCATAAAAGGTCATTTAACAAAAGTTAAGCAGATTCTAGATTTTCTTTCTTTTGATTTGAAACCCAAATAATACCAAAGCAAATATAAGGTAAAAGTCCGAGTCAGCCTTTTCCCGCCATATTTTACAAATCAAATATCTTGAAAAGAAGCTCCATGACCTATCAATATTGTAAGCTTATTTGATCCTTAACCTATGTTCTTCCGCGTTATAGTATCAATTTTAAACTCTTGATTTATTTAATTTAACCTAAGTACATCCTTAAACTATTGTCAAGTGGTGTGTTATAGGATACATCTTGAAGGAAGTTGAACAAGGAAGAAAAATAACAAGTGTAATCAAATTGTAGACCTTAATTACGCACATGATTTTCAATTTACTATTTGACTGAATTTCATCATAATTTTTGTATACAGTACAACCACTGACATACTCTCATAAATATTTAATTCCAATATGGTCACCTTCAAACGGTATGATAGATTGATTGGCGTTTAATACAATTTTCAGCACTATTGTGCTATTTTATGGCGGTCAGTTTTTATTGGTAGTGGGAGCTGGAGTCCCGGAGGAAGTCATTGACCTTCGGTAGCAAAAGTGACAATCCTAGTCAATTAAGATTTAAAGTGGAGTGCACCCGCACAAGCAGGTTTTGCAATCAAATATTCAGTGTTTACTGGCTAGTGATTACGGTAGTTGAACTACAAGGCCTTTAAGTCACCAAGGCCCCTCATAAATGAAAGGATGTTGACCATTTATTTGAAAATTAAAGTATGGGCCAGTGGTCAATCTGAGAAGGTAACTTGGGGAAATACAAAATATATTTATCTGTTCAGCTGTCAGGTGTGAAAATGGAATCCTGCATAATCATCAAAACGTTACCTGACCAGGGAGATAGTTCTTATCTCTGTCTCATTACTTCCATGTTAAATAAAGCTTTTATTCATTATCCATTCGGTAAGAAACTGAGTGTTTTATCAGTAACAATGTGCTTAATTCATTTTTGAGTACAATGTGATAATAATTTTATCAGTCTGCATTTTTAGGTGATACAAATCAATTCCCATTTTCATGCAGTGTCAAATATATTATATTGAAGCATTTTCATTTGAATGTTTTTCCAAATGACTAATATGGACAATGATTGGTTACAATATAAAATGTAACAAAAAATTTGTCAAATTTCAGTTTTCAGAAACTTGTTCGATGATTTACTAAAAACTTACTTTCTATCGTTTTTTTTTCTCCATTAAGTACATATATACAGAGATACATATAACATAAAACATATAATATAAAGTATTGTATGTCTTTTTATGCATATATATTAAAGTGGTGACAAAGTTTAACAGTGAGCAAAAAAATCGTGATAATTGTGGACTATTGTCTAAAACTCCAGTAGGAACATTAATATATTCAATGAAACAATGTTCCCTGTGAATCTTGGGTTTATGGGTATAAAGTTGGAAATCCTCAGCTGGCCCCTAAATAAAATTGTGTACCAGTTCAGTGAAAATGGACGTCACACTAAACTACAAAACATATAACTTAATGTTTGTGCTTCTTAGTTAAATATTTGTTTGTTTTTGTTCTGATTGAGATTGTGACACAGTGATGACTGATGTACCCGACTTTGACAATTTTACCTATTATAGTTTTCAAAGGTACCAGGCTTATAATTTAATACGCCAGACGCGCGTTTCGTCTACATAAGACTCATCAGTGACTCTCAGATCAAAATAGTTAGAAAGCCAAACAAGTACAAAGTTGAAGAGCATTGAGGACCCAATATTCCAAAAACGTTGTGCCAAATACGGCTAAGGTAATCTATGCCTGGGATAAGAAAATCCTTAGTATTTCGAGAAAATCATACTTTTGCAAACAGTGAATTTATAAAAATGACCATATAATTGATATTCATGTCAACACCGAAGTGCTGACTACTAGGCTGGTGATACCCTCGGGGATCAAACGTCCACCAGCAGTGGCATCGACCCAGTGGTGTAAATAGTTATCAAAGGTACCAGGCTTATAATTTGATACGCCAGACGCGCGTTTCGTCTACATAAGACTCATCAGTGACGCTTAATTTTGTTTACGCATCGTTGTAAATATAAAGGAACTTGATGCGACTGTCATACAAGTAAGAGGTTTAGCGCAAACAGTGAATTTATAAAAATGACCATATAATTGATATTCATGTCAACACCGAAGTGCTGACTACTGGGCTGGTGATACCCTCGGGGATGAAACGTCCACCAGCAGTGGCATCGACCCAGTGGTGTAAATAGTTATCAAAGGTACCAGGCTTATAATTTGATACGCCAGACGTGCGCGTTTCGTCTACATAAGACTCATCAGTGACGCTTAATTTTGTTCACGCATCGTTGTAAATATAAAGGAACTTGATGCGACTGTCATACAAGTAAGAGGTTTAGCGCTATAAAACCAGGTTCAATCCACCATTTTCTACATTTGAAAATGCCCGTACTAAGTCAGGAATATGACAGTTGTTGTCCATTCGTTTGATGTGTTTTATCATTTGATTTTGCCATTTGATTAGGGACTTTCCGTTTTGAATTGTCCTCGGAGTTCAGTATTTTTGTGATTTTACTTTTTTTCGACAGATTGATTAAGAGCAGAAATACATCTAACAAAAACACAGACCAGACATGGTAGGGTACTTGTACATTCACACAACAAAAAAATCACTTATTACAGATCTGAGAGTACTCGCAGTCACTGACCTCTAGTTCAAACCCAATAACAATTATTAAAAAGATATCATGCATAGAAGTCTTAAAAAGCAACAAGTACACATCTAGCATCCAAAGTATTTAGTATAAAGACGTCATTAATTGTCAGAGGAAACATGACCTTGTGCAATGCCAAGATAAGCCTTCATAAGAAACATTTTGGAAAGGAGTAATTGTATGTTTAACTAGGGATCCCAACAACCTGCAAAGATAAAGAAAATCCTAATGACAAAACGACATTTTACAATAAATTTCATAATACTGTATAGGCTAGGCAGTATTCAGCTAACGACTGAATTGGGGAGGGGGATGGCATGACAATTGCACTACTTTTGCTGAACGTTGAGTAATATAACTATTTGTTTATTATTAAAACGAATATGTAAATGTGAACAAGTCAATCTGACCTTGACATGTACATTCTCAAGACCTATTTCTATTTTTTTATCTTCAGTAATTTAAAAAGATTGCAACACGTTACCAGGTTCTTCCCCGTGCATATTTCGTATGTCTATTTTTGCATTGTCAGCACAATTTGTTCTATTTTTGACCGTTTTAAATCCATTTAGACCACTCCTTCTTGTGATCGCAATACATTCAAATGGTATAAAAACAGGCTCCATTTGGATATTTCAGAAGTCTTAATTTGGATTTCAACGTAGATATCAGAGGTAAGTTATCATTAAATCTTATTATTTAAGAACAAATAAAGTATACACGAGTGCTTTTTGGAAGTTGTGCATTGCTATTGTCAAATCTAGTTACAACGATAAGAATTGATAAATTTTGATCGCCTAAGAAAAACAGCATGTTAATAACAGCATTTTATCAAGAGTTTCTGTAATCATAGTGATTCAACCCTGAAGTCTATTGAAATGAAAGATATTTTATAATTTTTTTATATGTATATTACTCATTTTTGTTTCACACATCAGTGTCAATTTCTATCTATATTTTGCTAAGGATTTACACTACTGTAACAACAGCCCATGAAAAGGCCGTGAAATATCTGTGAAATATCACAGGGCCGTGAAAACCCCGTGAAAATACCCCGTGACTTTTGTAAAAAAAATATTTCTAAGGGCCGTGAAAAATATTTGATGTTAGAAAAAGACCGTGAAATTTCGATATCCCGTGAAAAGGCCGTGATAATTTGTCCTTTCGTGCTTAATAAAAAATATCACGGCCTTTTCACTGATTGTTCAAAACAAGTGAAAAGGCCGTGATATTTTTTCATGTCAATTTTTTCTTATCCTAATTCAGATTTAAAACATCCCATGTGATTATTGTAATATGGTCTTATTATTTCCACTCACATTTTTCTAAATATCCTATTAACTTGTCATTATAAATATATGTCTGTTTAATATTATTATATACAATACTACTGTACAGGACTGACTTTTAAATGGAACCATTCATTGTTATAATTAATGACTTTGTGCCAATAAATATTTTGTATTTAAAGAAAAGTATTTTGCTTCTCGTCTGTACATTATTATAAACAATGTAAACATTAATTTTAATTGGAACCGAAACATGTAAAAACGAGAACTTCCCGGAATATCAGATCGTATCCGGATTCGTGTTTCTTTTAGAGTAATTGTAACATTTCCGCAAGGTTGGAAATCTGAAAGACGCCGAAGGTCGATTAATATTTACTTTATAGATGCAAGACGAGTGACAGCAAGTTTGAGGTAAGTTAAGTTATTAATATTTTATTCTTTTATGCATTATATCACCAAAATGTTGATGACGTTTGTGAGCATTTCCATTGAACTGATTTTCACTGAATTTGCAGAAACCGCGCAAACATGCATGTGATATATTCACTTATACTTGAGTCTGTTGCACTTGATTCCTTTAATCATTTCGGTTAATGTTTTCTAAGACTTACCGGATCCTTTAAATACGATTATGGTTTTGTTTTGTTTAGTATTTGGAGAAAAAAGGGGGGTCCTTTTTCACCACACTGGCCACATAAAACAAAATGACATTTATGTACAGTACACTACGTAGACATAGACATAGATAATTGGAAATGATTATAATAGCAATAAGTATCTCTGACATGGAGTTCAGTCTGATAATCAGAGGCGTAACCCCCCTTTGAATGTGTCGGGAGCTATTTAAGTATTTTTCTATTTATGTAATTCAATAGGAGAGGTGTGAGTAGTTGTGTGACAGATAGTGAGTGTGTGCAAGTTTTGTGATCATGTTTTTGTGTAGGTATATGTGTGTGTCTCTGTTTATGTGAAAGTTAAGGCATTATACTCGTAGAGCAATACTATGTTTCTCATTTATGTTTTATGTATACTGTTTCTCTGTTTACACGAAACGATTGGCAATACTTTATACAAAGTATCAACAAAAACTCATTCTTTATCCATGTTTTTGATCATGTTAACTTACCATCAGAATGTCATCAATAATTGATATATACTCATAATGCTTTAAGTTTTCAGTATTCTGTAGCGTGTATCGTTAAAGAAAACAAAACAGTTATTTCATTAAATTTAAAACTTACCAGATAAGTTAAGAATATTCCAACACACAAGAATGAATAAAATACACGTGTTCGAGATACATAATAAACATATATACCACGTGATATACAATTAAAATAAGTAGAAAAACGTAAACAGAGAGAACGTATGTTTTCCGGATTTGTTGCTATGCAGATTTTGTAAACTATATCGATTGTAATATTCTATTAACCACTTTTGAAATAAGTTTATCTTGTGAATCCCCTGGTTCATTTGATAATTCACACACAGGGATAAACCTATTTGGGATAGTTGTACCTTTTAGGGTATTTCTTAACAACCAATTGTGCAATAAACTGAATAATTATTAAAAAAAAAAGTATTTTCTGACTTGGCCGTCGTGACACAGAGTTCAAAAGGGATTAATCAGAGGCGTAGCAGGGAAAGTATTTAATATTTGTACGGCAAAATGTCCTTTCTTGAGAGTTTGTGCCATATCATAAGAATAATTGGTATGGCAATGAGGTGTTTAAAAAATAATTGGTATGGCGAATGTGCCTACAGTAAAAGTTGCTACGCCCCTGGTCCCCTGTAAAATAAATAGCTGTGACTCATTACGGCCACTTAGTCTAGACAAGTTTGGCTTTAGCCATACATATAATTACTTGAAAGAAACAATTAAATTTAATAGTCTGTCTTAAAAGTGTCTTTAGTCTTTAAACAAATCTAAAAAAATTAATATAAGTTTACAATACAGAACTTCGTCAACTAATGATGCCATATTGGATAGGGGGAATATTTTCTGGAAAATGGTATGAAAATATGGGAAAACCAATGCATGTTTCCAAGTGGCTGTTCTGTTTCAATGATGTTTTTTACTATTTTTCATACCATTTTCACGTCCAGTATGAAAATCTGCCCCCTATTCAATATGGGGTCATTAACCGTGAAGTCCTGTATTGCATGGAATAATATTGTAGCTGTTTTAAGTACATGTATGTACATAAATGTCAAAAATTAATTTGAATATATAAATAGTTTTTTATATACATGTATAATATATGTAATGTTTCTTTTTTTATTTTAGGAATGAAGAGCAAAAGGATATAGCAGTCTTTATATGAAATAGTTCAGGAATCCAGTTGGAAAGAAGAGCTTTTCAGTTAAAAGTATTTCCTGGGAATTAACAGGAACTTCTATAAATATTTTTCTGGAATAGTTATTCAAAAGGGCAGTGAAGTGAAGGATTACATTAGACAAATATTGCTGAAGTGGTAAAATCAGACCCAGGAGATGTACAAAATTTCTACAATACATGTTACAGCTGACTTTAGCTACTTAATCACATTGACATTTGTGTGCTTTTATGTTTTCTTTACATAATTACTACAGTTCTATTAAAATTAATATTTTTATTCTTTGCCACAATTATTACTAAAAAAATACAGCATTTTAATATGGTTTTTCATAGCCTCACTTGCATTGTACTTAAATAAGTTGTCTGTAGATGTTTACACTAGGTTTTCAGGCATTTCACTTAACTTGATTGAAACAGCATTTAAAGTTTTTGTTAAATTATGGCCTGAAAAATACATTTAACATTTTACAGTTTTCACAATCAGTGAATGGCTGTTTATCACAGTAGTACATGTACATTTCACGGTCTTTTCACAATGGGCACATAATTTATCATGACTTTTTCACGGTGTACATTTTTGTTTTTCACAATACGGTCTCTTTACCCAAGTTTTCAGTTGGAACCTCTTTACGGCCTTTTCACGACAAATAAAGGCATATACTGTACTATATCTACATTTCACGGTCTTTTCACAATGGGCACATAATGCGTTATCACGACTTTTTCACGGTGTACATTTGTTTTATTTCACAGGGTTTCTACGGTCTTTTCACCCAAGTTTTCAGGTGGCACCTCTTCACGGCCTTTTCACAAACTTTTCACAGCCTTTTCACGACAGTCATTCCACGGCATTGTCACGGATAAGTTTCACGGCCCACCGTAAATTAACCGTGACAAACACTGTAAAAATCACCAGCATTTTTACGGACATTTTCACGGCCAATCTACGGGGCATTGTTCCAGTAGTGTTACTTGTATTTCAACTTTTCAATGGAAACAAATATGTCCGTAATTCATAGCTGAGTGTCAGTTGGTAAGGTCATAATCCAAGAAAAGAAGACTGGTTGCGGTTACTTTAATGAAAACATTGTCAAAAATGTACACATTTATAATGAATAATGATCAACCAACAAGTGGTGGCGTTTATAAACTTTCAATTTCTTGATTAAAACTTTTACGACAAGCTAGAATTTTTTTGTTTGCGCCGTTTCATTTTAGAGTATTGCTATTGTACTTTTTTTAGATTTATTAAACATGCGTTTTTCTCTGTATCTCATGTCATTTCACGGATTCATGATAAAGGTTTAGGGTTCAATATTTGACAAATTAAAGTGATTTACAACCATTAGATGTTAGATGTCCTAATTCAAGAATATGATTCAATTTTTTCAAGTATTAAAGTAAGGAAAATAAATAAATAAGTTTAGGGTTATATATTTACTGATAACAAAAATGTATCAGATCTATGTTAATGCCTTAGGATATTACTGATATGCAAAAAGTGTTTTTGTAGAAATAGAGAAGATATTTTTTGTTTTTGTTTGTTTTTATTAGTATTTTGGTAAGTTATCATTCAACTTCGTACTTAATTTTGGCCTGTTTATCTTTTTTTTTTAATTCGAGCGTGACTGATGAGTCTTTTGTAGACGAAACGCGTGTCTGGCGCAAATACAAAATTTCAATCCTGGTATCTATGATGAGTTTATTTTCTGGTGTCTGTTGAGTTAAATGCCATTAGATTTTTCTATAAAAGTAATTGCTGTAATAATTGAGTATTAGCATAGAAAACGACAATCGTTAAAATTTTATTGATTCACATTTTCTACTTGTATATTTACAGTTTCAACGTGGTGGTGGTTTTACAGAAAGGAAATAATGTTTAGTGTGAAAATTTTACTTATTGGTATTGCAGTCATCCATGTACTTTGTGAACAGAAGGGTATGTTGTTTCATTGCTTCCATGGTGTTTTTCCTGGAACCATTATATAAACTCTTGTATGCAAATAGAACATTGGTAAACTACTGTTTCTTAATTGACCACTCCCAGGTTGGTACAGGTGCCGGGAGAATAAAGGCAACACAAGTTAACCGATGTTCAAATCTCATAAAACAATTAACACATCACAACCAAGACTGAAGAATTAACCGTTCCCGAAAAGCATTTGCCTAGTAGGAAAATAAACGATATATAGTGCTTCAATTTCAATATCTAAGTCAAGTTTTAGAATTAGAAAATACATGACCGATGGCTTACATATTTTGTCATGTCCTATGCATGGTTATTTGCGAGTCAAATACCAACCCGTTGTTTCATGCTGCCAAATCACTAGACATAACTTACCACCATAAATATAAAGGGGTGGCAAGATGAACAGGATCTGCTCACATTCCTGATCATTGGTTTTTATTGGGGTTCCTGTTACTCAGTCTTTTTTGTGTGTTGTGTTTTGATGACTGTTTGTATTTTAGTCGGTTTTATTATATAATTTTCGTTTTTGCTATATAATGTAAAAAATGAGAACAACATGTTATTAATTTTATGCGTACAAGGCGCTTTTTTCTTTGCTACACTTTTTCAGGAACGCTCACAGCCGAATATCTGGAAGCCAATGATGTATGACATGCATAAAATCCGAAACAGTTGAATAGCTTTATAACCAAAAAGGACATAAATAAAATAGTCAAATAGGTCAAATTTGCCAGAGGGACTTGCTTCTTTAATTTCGTAATAATAAAAAGATTTATAAACGGACAATTTTAAAACAGTTTGTTATAAATTATGTCGTACCGAAGTACTGGCTACTGAGCTGGTGAAGCCACCAGCATAGGTATAAGAGTTGCTGTAAAAAAATGTAAATATACGTTTAATTTGTTAATTTCATTCGTCCGAAGCTCTTTCCTTAATTTACCTTCCACATGAACGCTCATGGTCGAATACATAAAAGACAGGGATGTTTAAGAACCGAAACAGTTGAAGAGCTTTATTATCGTGAGTTTGTTTAGACTTATGCATTTGATTATCTTTTTGATATCTTACGCCTTCCTTTTATCAGTTATATGCATGAAACATCCTAGTTGATGCACAGTTGACCATTTACCTTTGGCTATATGCTATGGGGCTTCAAAACATTTACAAATTCGGGCTTTCCAACCTTCTGATCTCTATCGTTCCTGGTGAACCCAAGTCAAAGTCATGTGTCGTAATGATGGGAATTGTTAGACTCGATATGCAAGATCGATTCAGATAAATGAAATATTTCACTGTAGGAAACGTATATTTTATATTACAGACAAGGCATGTAGTGCGGATAACAAGGGCAGTTGCGATCCTTGCGGATTAACTGGGAAATGGGAAAATGAGCTTGGATCGAAAATGGAAATTACTTGCAAACTAGATTCACAAGACCGGAATTCAACAGGAGAAATCATTGGGAAGTATAATAGTGCCGTAGGTGCTGCTGAAAATTTCTACCCTTTATCGGGAAGATTTACAATACCTGATCCGGAGCCTAGGAATTGTATCGTAGGATTTGTCGTAGCGTGGAACAATGAAGCATATGGTAACTCGAATTCTGCAACTAGCTTTACTGGAACGTATTATGAAGACACCGATAAAATATATACCTTTTGGATATTGGCTAGATACACCAAGTATGCAGATATGTGGGTGAGCAGCCACATTGGACGGAATGTCTTTACAAGAATTCCGTCTAATCAAACCGATATTGTTCCGTAACATTTTTATTGTGTTTCTATTTCAATGATTCGTAAAGTTCGCAAAAATTTGGATAAAAAATCCCATTGTTTTTTAAACAAATAAAAGAAACAATTTATTGTTATTTCTAATTACCTCTTTTTTATTCTTCCATGCATAATCTATTGAAAAAGAATGAAAATATGTGTTTAAAGTTGCCTTCTTTCCTTACTTATTTTGTGAAATTTTTATTTCCAAAGGATACTTTCATTGTATTTAAGGTTTTGGACGTCCATTTAATTCTTATGTTTTCCTTGAATTTTGGGTATTTCCTTGAGTATATATCAACATATCATATTCATACCATTTAATTTGATGTGCCTTCTTGGAAATGTTCCGATATTGAATCAAATTTTACATACCGGGCAACTTTGCTATTATCTATACTATTAAACGAGAAGACCTCATTTTGTGTGTCGCTTCTCTTCCTTCCACAATAAATTAATCATCATGCCTTTGTGTCCTATGCATAGGTACCATGCATAGTCGCATTTCATATCCAACTTTATCAGTCCTACTCAGGACCGATAACTCTGTCGATAAATATTAGAGGGTATATAATGTTGTTGAAATGTATACAATAGCACCTTTTTGTACACAATTTGATTTAAAATTTCAATATCGATTGTTTTAGTGCCTACATTTTGCTTAAAATATTGTATTAATAAAATAAATGACAAAAATTAAAATCATATGCAATGAAATCTCGTTTAATTTTCTAAGAAATAAAAAAATTGTATTTAATATAAAATTTGAATCAGAATATTTCTTTAAAACAATTATCGTGAAACATGTATATTTGATAATCTTTTGAGCAAAATCAACTTATAAAAGAATTTTCATAATATTCATATTTTCAAAAGTTCTTTATGGTATATATTTCTTCTGTTGTGTAGACGGGGAAGAGAAAATTTTTATGTGTAGTGACAGTACGTTTATAAAAACTTTTGTATATCACAAAATCTAAACTCTGGAAATTCATGTATACACAGGATGTTAATGTCACCTGATGGCTCTTGGTTTGACCATAGAGGTATAACATCTATGGTTTGACACAACCTGACAATATATTGTTGTGTAACATTAAAACCAAAGTCAGAGTTCACCTGTTCGTCAAGGGACATTAGTTTTTAAAGGTATAGAATATTTATCTATAATAATTGTTGGGCATTACTTTTTTCTCTTGGGACAAAAACGTTTTTTTATCTAAAAGCAATACATATATATATATTTCCGAATAAAGATAAGCTATACATTAATCAGGGAAAATATCTTAAAAAGGGAGCGAAAATAATTTTATTATAAATTTCAGTGTGAATTATTTTATAGGAACAGTATATCTTGGATATCTGAAATAATAACTGTTCCCGTGTTATTTTTACACTTCACACTTGAAATAATCTATTTTTTCATGAAGATATTTTGAAATCAGTCATATTGAAATATCATTAAAGAAAATAACAGAAACAGCACAGATTCTGCATGAAAATACACGATGATTAAAATTAATTTCCAAATCATCCGCCATTTTGAAAAATCCCGAAAAAATCACTTTTTTAAATCGATGTGGGACGGAATTTTCTCTAAAATTAAACTGTTTTAAGTAGAATATTTCGCCAGATATATGTTTAAATATACTCAATCGATTTGCAAAGTTTGACTTTTATTCACGGAATTTCTTAATTTGATGTACAAGTAGACATGGGTATCGCTAGATTTAATATTGAGTCAACGGGGAAATGACGAGAAAAAGTGCATTTTTTTACGATTCTCCAGGGACGGAATTTAATTAAAAAAAATTAAACTGTCAGTAACATCATTGTGTGGTAGAAATATGTTTGAATATCAAGGATTGATTTGCAAAAGTTAGAAAACAGGTCAGATTAATGCATGAGAAAATTTAACTTTATTGAAGTAACTATGCAATTTAAATGAGAAAAATAATTGAAACATTAATAAATGTTTCCGTCATCGGTTGGACTTTCAAGTAATAGACTAGACTTCCATTTAGGACGGTTTAAAATTACACATAGTTTTCATGAGGGTCGCAATGGGGGTACCTTCATGACGAATAACGGTAAAAGTTCTTGCCAAATGACGTTAACGGTAATTTTTGGTGTATGACGATAAAATGTACACTTTCTTTTAGACGATAAAAACATCGACTGATTTTGACGAAAAATGTCAATTTTTTCTCCAAAAATGACGGTAACGATAATTGTTTGAGACCTCTGACGAATCACGATAAGGATATTTTGACGAATCACGGTAAAATTGTAACCAATTTGACGCTAACGGTAGCCGAAATTACTGTTTGACGCCTGACGTTAAAGAGCATTACTACCCTCTTTCATATGTGCTTGGGGGACAGGACATTTTTTTTTTCGCTTTATTTGTATACTTTGAACATACATATACTATAAATAAAGTGTACATTGTATTTGCTATTTACTATCAATTCCAAGTTTACTATCAACGGCGGTCATATATTACATGCTTAACTTTTACTTTCTTTTTGGCTACTTATTATATGTTTTTTTTATCCAACATATTGTGTACTATACATATATGGATATCTATTTTTTTCTCTCTTTTGGGCTGTTTGTTTGTTATCTATATCAACCACATTTGCATTAAAGTGCATTAGATATTTATAAAAAATATAGTATAGATTCTTTATCTACATATTCTTTAAGAACTTAAATAGTTCTCATTAATCCTTTTTTTTTATCTCATTGTTTGTAGTGTAATGAAAATTATTGATGTTGTAATGTGTATGCCCTTTGGGGCCCATAATTGGAAAATAAAATATCTTCTTCTTCTTCTTCTTCTTCTATTATATAGAGATTATAATATGTGTGTTCACAGTATATGGAAAATTAATAGAAAATAAAAAAAAATAACGGAATTGGAAAAAAAAGGGGGAGGGCTAAAATAAATTGATCTGCCATCAAGTACCTTTGACTTTTGATACCTTTCCTGAAATTCTCCAGTCATAAAATCTTTTACAAAATTCACCCAACAACAGTTTTCATACTTTCAACCAAGCTCTAAATGCCCGCGATTTCGCGGGTGTGTTCTAGTGCTTACTAGTACTAATAACTACAAATGAGTCTTTTGTAGACGAAACGCGCGTCTAGCGTAAACACAAAATTTAAATCCTGGTATCTTATGATGAGTTAATTTACAACCACTGGGTCGGTGCCACTGCTGGTGGAGTTTTTATTCTACGAGGGTATCGTCAGCACTTCTGTGCTGACATGAATTATCATTGATATGGTCACGTTTATAAATTAACTGTTTACCAAACTGTGATTTTTTGGAAATACTTAGGCTTTTCTACCTCAGGAATAGATTACCTTAGCTGTATTTGACAAAACATTTAGGAATTTTGGTCCTCAATGCTCTTCATCTTCGTACTTTATTTGGCCTTTTAACTTTTTTGAATTCGATCGTCACTGATGAGTCTTTTGTAGACGAAATGCGCGTCTGGCGTATATACAAAATTTAAATCCTGGTATCTTATGAAAAGTTTATATATATATATAGACAATGATATTATTGTCATTTTGCTTAGTTTCTTCTACTACCTTTTTTAATATCGGATTCGGACTTTTACTGTGTGTATTGTTGCGTGCGCGTTTTTTTATTCCATATTGGCTAGAGGAATAGGGAGAGGGTTGATACCTCACAAAATTTGTTGAAACTTGCCGCATTTTTGTGCCTGTCCCAAGTCAGGAATCTCTGACCTTTGTTAGTCTTGTTTGTTTTTTTTTTTTTTTTGTTACTTTGGTTCATTTATATTTGTCTGCGTTAAGAGTCACGTTTATATTCGCTGAACTTGTATACATTATTGCTTAGTCTCCGTGTGCGGGATATGCTCGCAAAGTTGAAGACCCATTGGTGGCCTAGGCCTGTTTTATGCTATTTAGTCGGTCTGTGGTCCCTTTGAAGCATTTCCCGTTTCCATTCTCAATTTTATTGAAAAATTTTGTATTCTTTTGCGAGTAGTCAGTCAAATTTTTTAAGTCTGCTGTTTCATTGATGTACTCTTCGCTGGTCGTTTTTCATTGTTATATGTTTGAAAATTAGGGATCATAGATTTATTCTTATGAGGAAGCTCCGAGCATGCTCGGAGGATGCTCAGAGCTTTTTCAGTAGGCTCTTCTCTGCAGTTTATGTGAAAATAATTATCATGATCCATTAAGATGTCAATCAAATCTACACCACTTCTATAATAAGGAAAGTAGAGCATTATAGAGGAAGCTCAATTAACACCTGTGTAAACATCTGGTCTATTCAAATACATTTTGCATGAAATTTTACAAATTATAGAATAGATTAGAAATTCTTCAACAGTACTGTGTAATCTTGGAAAGTCTCGAAAAAAAGGGAAAGTCATTTAACAAAAATATATAATTGTTATATTTAATAATCATTTCTTTTTTTATAAATAAAAATTCTCAAATTTTATAATTAGATGATATGATTTAAATATAGTTTATATTATATAATATGCTACATAAAGTTATCAAGACACAAACAACAGTCAGGGGCGATGCTAAACAAGTTATTTTTTAGTTACTTATTATAATAATAGGTATTTTTGTTTTTAAATTATTTGATATAAACTCAATAGTTATTTTAAATGTCAAAGTGGACTAAATGTAGTTTTAAGAATTTTATATCATTTCATTAAGTAAAATTAAGTATTTATCCAACTTGAGATGAGTATAGAGGTTACTTTAAAATAATGACAAAATATTACTTTTATGAATTATTTTATACATCTTCGAAAACTAAGTATACTTACAATTATTTAAGGAACATATGTAATTGTTTTGATAAAGATTTCAAATTATAAATAACTTCAAGTCTTAATTAACTCACAAGGTTCCGTCCATTTATATCTGTTCATCTCTAAGATTTTAATGGAAAATGTTATTTTAATAGCCCCAAGAGACCAATCTTTGACCAAGAAGTGTGGCATCAGAAAGGCAATTAGTGTTTCAGGAGGATTTAAATAGTTTTATACTGCATGGGGAAATCACCAGATGTGAAAATTTGTTAAAGCTTGTAAAACCTGTATGAAAGGACACCTATAGAAAGTACTTATTCATGATATATAAGTAATATTTGAAACAACCTTGTTTTCAATATAACTTGTATAAGTAATTTTGAAAATTACTAGTTTAAGTAATGCTCTTAACTAAACAATGGTATTTTTTTTTTACAAAATAGCAAAGTTATTTAAAAAAAAAAAAATTATGGCTACTTTAAGAAAAGTTGAGGACGTAATACCACCATTGTTTTCCCTCTAGTACGTCTCTCTTTAATTGACATTTTTGTTTTATAATTGTGCGGATTTGGCTTTATTTTGAATAAAGAAATACTTGACATAAGTGAAGTTTTATCCTGTCCTGTACTTCAGTGAAAATCTAACATAATATTGTTTTTCCAGTTATCAGTCTTTGTTGTTTAATTGGTATTTTTCCAAAAATATGTGCAGATATTATCTGTTTTAAATAAAGAAATACTTGACATTAGTAAAGTTTTTCTGTCCTGTACTATAGTAATAAAACAACATAACTTTTCAGTGCATATAAGAAAGTATATAGAGAATTTGATTGGTTAACTTCTGGTGATGTTTACTTTCTTATATGCACTGAAAAATTATGTTGTTTTATTACTATAGTACAAAAAAATACCATTGTTTTAATAGTTAGGGGCATTACTTAAACAAGTAATTTTGAAAACAAGGTTGTTTCAAAGTATTACTTATATATCATGAATAAGTACTTTCTGTTAATATTATTTCTATAGGTGTCCATTCATACAGGTTTTACAAGCTTTAACAATTTTCACATCTGGTTATTTTCCCCATGCAGTATAAAACTATTTAAATCCTCCTGAAACACTAATTGCCTTTCTGATGCCACACTTCTTGGTCAAAGATTGGTCTCTTGGGGCTATTAAAATAACATTTTCCATTAAAATCTTAGAGATGAACAGATATAAATGGATGGAATCTTGTGATTTAATTAAGACTTGCAGTTATTTATAATTTGAAATCTTTATCAAAAACAATTACATATGTTCCTTAAATAATTGTAAGTATACTGAGTTTTTCAAGATGTATAAAATAATTTATAAAAGTAATATTTTGTCATTATTTTAAAGTAACCTCTATACTCATCTCAAGTTGGATAAATACTTAATTTTACTTAATGAAATGATATGAAAAATCTTAAAACTACATTTAGTCCACTTTTGATATTTAAAATAACAATTGAGATTATATCAAATAACTTAAAAACAAAAAATACACTATTAATATAAGTTACTAAAAAAATAACTTTGTTTAGTATCACCCCTGACTGTTGTTTGTGTCTTGATAACTTTTATGTAGCAAATTATATAATATAAACTATATTTAAATCATATCATCTAATTATAAAATTTGAGAATTTTTTATTATGAAAAAAGAAATGATTATTAAATATAATAATTATATATTTTTGTTAAAATGACTTTCACTTTTTGTGGAGACTTGAGATTTCTTTCCAAGCATTACACAATACTGTTGAAGAATTTCTAATCTATTCTATAGTTTTGTAAAATTTCATGCAAAATGTATTTGAATAGATTAGATGTTTACACAGGTGTTAATTCAGCTTCCTCTATAATGCTCTACTTTCCTTATCATAGAAGTGGTGTAGATTTGATTGACATCTTAATGGACCATGATAATTATTTTCACATAAACTGCAGAGAAGAGCCTACTGAAAAAGCTCCGAGCATCCTCCGAGCATGCTCGGAGCTTCCTCATCAGAATAAATCTATGATCCCTTAGACATTGTAAATTTGGTGTGTATGAAGCGCTTTTCTTAGTCTACACTCCACAGGAACGCTTAAAGACAAGCATTTGAAAACAAAGAATACAAAAATGCGAAGAAAAAGGGTCAACTCTACAGGTTTCACTATTTGGTATTAATTATTGGAAAAAAATCACAATACTGCAATTTACCCAGCATCTCAAGATGATTGAATACGTTGAACTCAAGGATGAAATGTTCGCTTTAGGTGAAGTTGATTTAAGAAAGAGAGAAGACATCATTATTAATGGTTATATTACGTCCAGATCCTTCATAACGAGGAAAAATTATAAGCAGATACAAGTGGACAAAACTGCTCTCTGTTTTGTACTGTTATTTGTCTTAATCTGAAACAACTAAGAGAATGGCCACATCAAAGCTGGAACAAGAGATTAGTGTGTTATGTCAATGTTCGATCATAGAACACATATACCAATTAATATCAAACTTTCACATGGTTTTTATATAAGTGTATAGTGTGTCAATTCTCGAAACATGTGCTTTTCATTAAAAGTTATATGCAGGTCAGACATAGACAGAGTTAAAGAAATGTCGAAACAAGGATGAATAACAAAAATAATATCGAACTCTAGTGTAAATTCAAAAACGGGAAGTCCATAAAAACAGACAATCAAAGTGCTTGTAAGCACTGAGGGTAAAGATTGCTTCAATTTATCAGTGGGAAGTAAAATAAATATTGCATTGATTGTAGTTGATTTAACAGCAATTCTAGACAAAGAAGATAACTCCAATTTTTAAAGAGAGACTTTAACAATGACATCATTTATAATTTTAGAACAGATTTTAGATTCCTGCACCTTGTAAAAGTTATGTAATTTTCTTGACAAGTGTAACATCATTTTGTGCTTTGAATATCTGAGCATGCATTTCTGGAAATGTTCATGGATAGGATGTGTAGAATGTTATGATCAATGCACTATATTTTGTGTATCAAAAGTGATAGTGATAAGCCTTGGAAGATTTAGATATCAAGTCAGTCCCATAAGGTTTTGATTGCATTTCATGCAATCTTTACCTAAAAACTTCAGACTTTATCAACCAACGAAACTAAAAAATCAACTGTCGTATTCCTGACTTTGTACTGGCAGATTCGGAAGTAAAAGGTGGGTTTATCCTAATTTTAAAGCCAGCTAAAACTTCTACTTGTATGACAGTTGTTTATAGTTCCGTTATATTGACAAAATTGGGTGAGCAACCAAAACAGATATACATGTAGTAGGTTAATGTGACAATAATTGGGATTCAGTAGCCAAAGCTATGTAAATATACATCACAGATTTACAACACAACTGACTACAAATTTCAAAGGAACATACAAATAAATCTTATAAAGACGCCAACAAAAAAAGTAGTTGTCAATCATGGTAAATGTGACAAACAAATAGATAGGGAATGTGTCCATAGGACACAGGTGATGTGCCCCTTGCATATGGCATTATAAAGGTACAAATCTCAAAAATTTGTAAGGGTTCTGCGGAACCCAGTGTCTCGCCTACTTTTTCTATTAATCGTAAGCTCAAAAAAAATGAGGAAGTAAATTAATAAAAATATTCCTCTTGATACTATCTTTTGATTGTAAGAAGCTTCTGTCCAAGTTTGGTAAAAATCCAGGATAGTTTATGTATCTAATAAATGTTTAAAAACTTTAACTGCAGACTGAATGTAATCTTAACTGGAAGAAAACAAAATTTCCTTCTAGATACTAGCATTTGATCATAAACAAGCTTCTGTCCAAGTTTGGTACAAATCAAAAATAGTACAAGAAAGTTATTAAAATTTTAAAAACTTTAACAACAGAGTGAATGTGTTGTTTCCTGGCAGAAAATCTAAGTCTATTTAAAAGTAAAATAAGGAAAAAATGGATTTATTTTTTTACAAAATTTACTTCTGGATACTATCTTATGATCATATACAAGCTTCTGTCCAAGTTTGGTAGAAATCCAGAATGGTTTAAGAAAGTTATTAAAATCTCAAAAACTTTAACTACAGAGTGAATATTTGTGGACGCCGCCGACGGAATGTAGGATCGCTATGTCTCGTTTTTTCGACTAAAGTCGAAGGCTCGACAAAAACTGTAAAAGTGAAACTATCCAAATGTGAACTTTGTAGATGTTTTGTGATAATTCGAAAATCCGAAATCGTTATTTTTGATATTTTACTCTTTATGTAAAGGTGGCATTTTTAAATCTATTAAAAGGAGACAGATCAAGGTAACAAGCAAAACTGTGGTAAACACTTGTACTCCAAAAAGAGCCAGACCAGATATGTTGACAGCATTAGGGTAAACACTCAGTCAAAATTTCAAAGAGAATAAGAAACAATCCGAAAAATTACAGACTGGTGAGGAAACCATGTAGGTATCCAATATTTAAGACTGCAAAAACTTGTCGCAAATGTTTTGGGACACCGAAACATCACATCGGTCATCTAACTCATGATAGTGATCATAAAACTGATGAAGTCGATTTCAGTTATTTTATCACAATACTGTTGTAATACGTTTATATGAGGAGCATATTCCTGTTAGCATGCGCAATATAATAGTGAAATGCATAAATTCCCTTTTAGAATTTAATTAAACACTATGAGAAACAAACGTGTACTTCCACAATTAAGTTATGATAGCTGTCTTGAAAAGCAGACACACATCTCATATAATCATATCAACAGCATAAATCAAGAATATAGCATTATTATTAGGTTTCATACAATAACCACATGTAATACTTCATAGTAATTTGTTAACAATTCATTCTTCTAAAAGTATGTTTTTCTACCAAGAAGATTAATAAACACATCAAAAAATGTACAACAAAAGTTCAAATTAAAGACTTGTTATATCTTGATAAAAGTAGACATCAAAGCTTCTGGAATCATTTACCAGAGATTCCCTGATAATATTGTTTTGATCACAGTCACAAATATGTTTCAGATACCTGAAAATAGAAGAAATAAAGCAAAATATTATCATTTTTAAATTGTTTTGATTTGGTCTACTTTTATTGACCATTTTAGAGTTCTAAAATATATACATTAAATTGAATATGTAAACTCATACTTTAATTTGAATTTCATTTCTCTGAAAAAGACTGCTTATTCATTTATGTTTATTTTAAAAGCAAGGACTTTGAAATCAATAAAAAAAAATCTGTAATTAAGATAAATAGTTACTGTTGCCAAATGTCATACAGGATCAATCTTTAAAACCTTGAGTTATCATATGTGTGATATTTCAGAGAATAAAGTGGAACGTGTATCTGAAAATTGTTTAAGCCATAGGATATTTCCCTCCAAAGAAACTATGTCATTACAATTATTTGAAGAGTAAATAGGACATTCTGTAAATTCAGGAATCTTTATGACTTTTTTGTCATTACAAAAGGATGAGATAATAGGGTATGTTAAACAAGAGTGCACATGCTGAAATGTCTCGTCTGCTTTACTGACCATTAATTTCATGTAGAAAGTCTTAAAGATAAAGGTTTCATTCCATGCATCACAAAAAACTTTTTTAATTTTCCATGGCAATGAAGTCAAGGTCAGATAATTCTGTCAGACAGACATGTACATCATATATACCAAATATCATGAATAAAGTTATCATATTGCTTATGGTACTTGAAAAACAGACAAAAATAAAAAATCTTAACATTGACCAATGAACCATGCAAATGAGGACAATTTCAAATAAAACCTGCCAGTTTGACTTGTACCCATTACAATCATTAAATACACCATCATATAGTTGACCTATTGCTTAAAAGTATTTGAAAAATGGACATAATCACTTAACTTCAACCTTAATTACTGATCCATAAAATGAGATCAAGGTCAGGTAAAGCCTGTCTGGGGGACATATAGACGTTGCAAGGAACCCATGTACCAAATATAGTTATCCTAATACTCCTAAGTGAGAAATTCACATGACAAAAAAAATTTTAAGCAGTCACTGAACCATGGAAAAAATTAGGTCATTAAAAATGGACATATGACAGACAGAAACGTAATAACATATTATAAGGTATGTGCAGACAAGATATGAAGTATTCAGGTCCTCTACCTTCTGAAATATAAAGCTTTATACAAACAGTTTAGACCTACGCCACCATGATATCCTACTTTTACTGTAACTTCATGACTCCAAATTATATTTTTGGGTTCTGTGACACAGATATTCTATAATTGTCAATCAAATAATGTTAAACTGACTAGGAAATGAACAACTTTATCATCAAGAACCATTCCTTTAAAATGAATAATGTGTATGTGAACATGATTCCTAAGTGTAATATATATTTAAATATGCTCACAGAAAATTACCAAAATGCTCTGTAAATAATTTTCATCCTTTCAGGTAAAATAAGAGAGTCTAAATGCCACTTGTCAAGTCTAAACAATACAATACAGAAGTGTACTACAACAATACCTAGTTTTAAGTCACTGTCAGCTTTTCCCTTTACTTTCATTTGTGGTAGATTTATTTCCCCTGTTTACTTCTATTTCCTGTGTTTTATTATATCTGAAAAAAATTATCACAGAATCAGGTGAAAATTCAAGATTAAAAATATTGTTCAATATTAAAGCTTTGTTAATAGTTAGGGAAGACTGCTAATATAGCAACTGCATCTGGCATAATTATATATGTTTTCAAATTTTGCTATGCCTTGCACTTTGTTTCTAATGTTGTGGTTTTACACCACTGTCAAAAATTAGAGTAGGGTTAAACACACACAAACAATTTAAATGCAGCCACATTTTTTATTTTTTAATGCCTGTCCAAATGCGGGAGTCTGTAATTCAGTCGTTGTCATTGTTTGCTATCTGTTATAATTGTTTTTGATTTATTTTGTAGTATAAATATGGTTGTTAGTATTCTCTTTGGAATTGTCTCATTTTTGTCATCCATAGGCCTAATATAGATTATAATACAGATTGGATTTGCTCATTGCCGAAGGGTAGTACAGTAAACTGTACATGTTCATATCTTTGTCCTTTAGTCTCAATAGATAGTTGTCTCAATGACAATCATATCACGCCTTACTATTACATAATAGAAATCAGTTAAACAATAAAAGTATGATAGAATTTCAAGTAATACAAGACTAAATGATAGATTAGATATTGAAATCTGAGGGGGTTAGGGGTGACATAGGGGTGCTCATTTCCAAAATCCTGCTTTTTTGGTAATTTGTTCTCACTCCTCACTTTTTTTTTCAAGCTCACACCTTTTTTACCCTATATCTCACAACCTCACTTTATTTTATCCCCTATATCCAATGTCCCCACATTTTTATTCCCCATGTACATCATATATACCAAATATCATGAATAAAGTTATCATATTGCTTATGGTACTTGAAAACAGACAAAAATAAAAATCTTAACATTGACCAATGAACCATGCAAATGAGGACAATTTCAAATAAAACCTGCCAGTTTGACTTGTACCCATTACAATCATTAAATACACCATCATATAGTTGACCTATTGCTTAAAAGTATTTGAAAAATGGACATAATCACTTAACTTCAACCTTAATTACTGATCCATAAAATGAGATCAAGGTCAGGTAAAGCCTGTCTGGGGGACATATAGACGTTGCAAGGAACCCATGTACCAAATATAGTTATCCTAATACTCCTAAGTGAGAAATTCACATGACAAAAAAAATTTTAAGCAGTCACTGAACCATGGAAAAAATTAGGTCATTAAAAATGGACATATGACAGACAGAAACGTAATAACATATTATAAGGTATGTGCAGACAAGATATGAAGTATTCAGGTCCTCTACCTTCTGAAATATAAAGCTTTATACAAACAGTTTAGACCTACGCCACCATGATATCCTACTTTTTACTGTAACTTCATGACTCCAAATTATATTTTTTGGGTTCTGTGACACAGATATTCTATAATTGTCAATCAAATAATGTTAAACTGACTAGGAAATGAACAACTTTATCATCAAGAACCATTCCTTTAAAATGAATAATGTGTATGTGAACATGATTCCTAAGTGTAATATATATTTAAATATGCTCACAGAAAATTACCAAAATGCTCTGTAAATAATTTTCATCCTTTCAGGTAAAATAAGAGAGTCTAAATGCCACTTGTCAAGTCTAAACAATACAATACAGAAGTGTACTACAACAATACCTAGTTTTAAGTCACTGTCAGCTTTTCCCTTTACTTTCATTTGTGGTAGATTTATTTCCCCTGTTTACTTCTATTTCCTGTGTTTTATTATATCTGAAAAAAATTATCACAGAATCAGGTGAAAATTCAAGATTAAAAATATTGTTCAATATTAAAGCTTTGTTAATAGTTAGGGAAGACTGCTAATATAGCAACTGCATCTGGCATAATTATATATGTTTTCAAATTTTGCTATGCCTTGCACTTTGTTTCTAATGTTGTGGTTTTACACCACTGTCAAAAATTAGAGTAGGGTTAAACACACACAAACAATTTAAATGCAGCCACATTTTTTATTTTTTAATGCCTGTCCAAATGCGGGAGTCTGTAATTCAGTCGTTGTCATTGTTTGCTATCTGTTATAATTGTTTTTGATTTATTTTGTAGTATAAATATGGTTGTTAGTATTCTCTTTGGAATTGTCTCATTTTTGTCATCCATAGGCCTAATATAGATTATAATACAGATTGGATTTGCTCATTGCCGAAGGGTAGTACAGTAAACTGTACATGTTCATATCTTTGTCCTTTAGTCTCAATAGATAGTTGTCTCAATGACAATCATATCACGCCTTACTATTACATAATAGAAATCAGTTAAACAATAAAAGTATGATAGAATTTCAAGTAATACAAGACTAAATGATAGATTAGATATTGAAATCTGAGGGGGTTAGGGGTGACATAGGGGTGCTCATTTCCAAAATCCTGCTTTTTTGGTAATTTGTTCTCACTCCTCACTTTTTTTTTCAAGCTCACACCTTTTTTACCCTATATCTCACAACCTCACTTTATTTTATCCCCTATATCCAATGTCCCCACATTTTTTATTCCCCCACCAAGATCCCACAAGTTTGTCATCCCCATAAAAGCAATATCAAAGTACTTAATCTTTTGATATACAAATGTGCCAAAACTTAACATACTGATATGGAAATCAGCCAATTCTAAAATCTCATGTCTATTTTGAGAATCTAGTATTTTGTAGTAACTGTTTCATTAGTGTTTACCCCACATTTAAGTATATTCATACAAATTGCAATTGTACCTACATTCCTATTACAAAGTTAAGACTGAACCCAAACAACAACATAAGACCAAGCAATCGTTGATAAGAAAAATCTTCTGACATAAGAAAACTTTGTGAATAGTTCTTTGGTTGATATTTCTGTGACGGAGATCGGAACCGACGTATATCCATTGGAGATGGCGCACCATGTGTATACCTGAAAAAAAAACAATATAGCTTCTAAAAACATCCTTATAACATTTTAATTCCAATGTTATTATGACAAGTTTTATTTCATTGGTGAGTGTCATGACAACGAAAAAGGTTTTTACATTTTTACATAACTTGTTCATGACATCACAGGGGAAATAGTTCTGTAAGTTTCCACGACATATTTGACTAGGGCAGAACTTTCTGTACATTTCATTGGAATTATAAGTAATAAAGATCATTTTTACAGAGTGTATTGATCTGTAAACCTATTACTCACAATTTAACAAAAAGTCCTTCAGACTTTATCTAGTTTGTGACTGAGTAGGCTGAGTTTACACATCAAATAAATCCTTCAAAATAATATTTATTATTATATAGGATTAAACATCTTTTTAAGGAATTTATTGGTGTATAAACTCAACCAATTCACTCACAAATAAATAAAAGTCCAACATGTCCAAAGGACTTTTATGATATGTTAGTGAGTGACTTGGTCCAGTTTATACACCAATAAATTCCTTTAAAAAGGCGTTTAATCCTTATAATTCTTTAAAAGTGGACATAAGGATTTTTTCCACACTCGTTACATCTATTACATGTAAATTGTATATTTTTGTCATTGAATTGGCCAGGCGCATGAATATATTTTTTGGTTAACGCATAAATATGTACTTCATGAAATTTGCTATCTGATAAAAAATAAACTACAAAAATATCTTTTTACCATTCCAATTAATTTTTTGTGTCTATCATTTAATTTAACGATTAACGTGAAGCTAAAATAAAATATTTTTAACGTCAAGCGGGATTGTGTTTTATTGCCGTCATCTTGTTTACATTGGTTACAAAAAGTAATTCGGTCAACGTCGTCTGTCGAAAAATAAATAATGTCAAAAGAAAGCCACTACCGGAAGTCTTCTAGAGCAATCATATAAACGTATTCCCTAATATGCAAATCATATAAGAATTATTATGTTAAATTTCTGAGAAACAGAATCTTTTTTTAATCAAATGTATGTGTAGGAGTGCCATGTTTTCTGGTTATACTGTTCACATACATTTGTTCCACCTAACAGAAGTTCTCCTGGTAACTTTTTTATAAACAATACCATAATATCTTTTCCTGTTGGAACATATATTACCTGTAAGATACCTGTAAGATACCTGTAAGATCATTGTGGGGCTCATATGGAAGGATCCTATCCTTTTTAGCCCACCTTATTTTGGTACACTTTTATAACTGATACAAACATCAATCCTGCATGATTTTGTGCAATATTTCACACAATTAAAAGTTATAGAAAAACTATTTGTGTCCTCATCAATTACCGAACTGATACATTACTGACTCCCAATGACGGTCTATACTAATTTTAAAAGCTTCCACAGTTTTTGAAGAAATAACTTCAATTCCAATTATGCCCAAGGGTATTTGTCCTGGTAACAGTAAAAAGCTTGTATCATATCACCTCTTCGCCTTCTGTGAGTAAGAGAAGGAAGTTTAAGTACTTTTAATATTTCTTCATAACCCAAATGTCTTATATCCGGAATTAATTTAGTTGCTCTCATCTGCACTTTTTCTACTGCATTAAAATCTTTCCTCAAATGCAGATACATATTGTGTTTCCATATTTCACGTGCGGTCCTACCAACGCAACGTATAGTATTCAAAATGTAGATTGTTCTTTAAAGCTAAAAGTCCAATAAATCAACCCAAGTATACTATTTGCTTCATTTATTTTACTTGAAATGTGTTTTGAAAATTTAAGATCCTTTTGGAAAATAATTCCAAGATCCTTTTGTTGTTCATCTCTGGTGATATCAATATTGTTTATGGTATAGACATTTTCAGGATTATTTCTTCCATAGTGGATTGGCTTACATTTGTTCACATTAAATTTCATATCCCATAACTTGGATCAATTGTAGAGTGCGCCTAGATCATTTTGTAAGACATCACATTTACAAGTTGGTGCATAAATTTTGGTATCGTCTGCAAAATATTTTTCTATAGGCTCTACAACGTCTGGTATATCTATACCTTTTTAAATGTTGCAAAGGAACTTCTATTTCATAACAGTACAAGAGACCTTTTAGCAAATCTTCCTATGTGTTCATCGCATGTATAAATATTAGTGATTTTGGACTAACTTCATTTTTAATTGTTATAATAGAATTGAGAACGGAAACAGGCATGTGCCAAAGAGACAACAATGGCAATAACTGAAATGACAGAAATACACACATCAAATAATGCCAGTACAGAAATACTGGTTTCTGTTTCAAGGGACTAATAATCTATTCACAGCCAGAGCAACACAGTGGTAGCGAAAAACACTTGATAAAAAATTGTGACACCGACAACAAATTCCATGGAACACCTTCATCAGATACACTAGCATTATAAAGATCTATAAGAAGGATTTGAAGAAAAAGTTATAATCACTTGAAGAGATTTATGTTTTTGGTAAAAAAAAAAGCACCCTTAACAGTGTTAATGGAACAAATGAGGGAAAGCTTTAAAAACAATATAATACTATTCAGTCTTTTAGATTCTTCATCCAGGGGTTCAAATTAGTGTGGGTCCGAGGACAGGGACCTGTCTTTTCTAGGAGAGGACTTTTCATTTTTAAAATTACAAAAGTCAAGGACCTACCATTTTTTACACTGATGATTTATACAGGACCATTGAATTTCTTATGGAGGACCTTTTACTAAAAATTTCAAATGGTCCTGGACCATGGCTTCCAAAACGGTCATATATTCCGGACTTTTTTAAAATGTCCGGACATTGTCTGTCTGGGAAAAGCATGAAACGGACATCTACTTTTTGTTTTCAAGGCTTTATTAAGAGACGGTCATTTTAACATATGATTCACCAAAAAATTAGGAAGTTGATGCGATGTTTTTGACCCGACCTTTTGCCAACAGCCAGACATTTCCGGTCATAAAAGTGACATGATGATTAAGTACTATCAAAACAACCCCTACTTTAATACCTTCTCATTTTAATCAAGGCTAATGAGTAGTCGGACAGCTGAAATTTACCTGTTCAGGTGACAGGTAAACAATTTTGTATCGAACATTGATCGGTCTATTCAAAGTTATTTCAGCAGTTTGCATCTAATTAATTTAGTAAAAAAGATTTAAATCATCAGAAATACATTTATAAATATGATTTGATGAAAGATTTAAAAAGGTTTTAAATGAAAAATCGTCAGAACCACGTTCTTTGAACTAGTACAAGTATGCGCATGTGGTGGGAAATTTAATTATGCATCCTAATTTCTAAAAAAATCGTAAAATTATCATTGATATCTTTAACTTTCGTTCATTTCGAGTATTTTCTTGAAGAAATAACATGGAAAGTTACTTATGCTCAATCGTGCTTTGTAAACGTACACGGATAACACGAATCCGTCACTGGTCCATCTTTTACCATTATCAAGTCAACGAGGCAGTCAACATCCGGTATTAGGAAAATGTGATTTTCAAAACGAAAGTAAAGTTTTAGACAACGTTATTTTGCACAAATAAAGATTCTAAGGCAGATATAAGTACGCTGATATTGCACACTTAGAATGGTGCACTGTAAATTTAACAGTTTACGTCAGAAGATCGAATTTATTTCAAAGTAAAGCTTAATGTCGTTTTTTTTTAAATCAATCATTGGGATGGCCAACGTACTGATTAACATAATTGCCTTTTGTTATTTAGTCTTAAGGGATCAAAATCGGGATAAGGCATAAAATGTCCGGCTGGCTCAAATATTTTTTGGAAGCCCTGTCCTGGACCTTTCATTATTTAAGGCAAATTTGAACCCCTGACATCGGCAAATTTTATTATTTATTTTCTTTGGGGAGAGGGTTAAATCATTACAATTAAGACTGTAGATTGCTTAGAACAAAAGTCAACGACAAAAATTACTGACCTCATGCCTCCACCATGATTTACTTTCGCAGAATCATTCTCTTTTATTTTCATCTTTATAACCCTCTGTACACCAGCTAAATATTTGTCATAAGTCTTTTTCTTAGCAGGTGTACTGATAGTTGTATAAGCTTCTTTAAGTCGTATAAATTTGTCGTGTGTTTTTGGATCATGTGGATTCAAATCTGGGTGCAGCTGAAATAAATTCATAAAATAATTAAGAATACAAAAGGGTTGCGAGCTAACAAACATATTCAACCCTGTCATATTCTATATGTGCATGTCCCAAGTTAGGAGCCTCTAATTCAGACTGTGGTAATGGTGGTTGTATGTCGTATTTGTTTTAAATTTGTTTATTGTTTTGCCATAAATCTGTTTTTTCATTTGAATTGTTTCATATTTTAACATGTTAGGGACTTTTATTGCTAACTGTGCATGCTGTATGGTATGGGTTTTGCTCTTTGTTGAAGGCTACATCAATTGGACAGTTGTCTCATTGGCAATCACACCATATTTTAGTAGCAATTACTGTAAATTTATTATAATTTGTGGGGTACCAATTAAGATTATTAACAGAATTCCTGGAAATTGGTAAACCACCAATTAAAATGTTCAACAATGTACACATCTTCTTAATATTTTGTAAGCAGACTTTGGCAAAACCAAATTATCAAATATCCATGAAAAAAGCAATTTTTCCTCTATAACTAAAATTGGTACACACAAAAATTAAAGCATCCGCATGTACAGTACTTAACTTGAACTTATTTGAATACTGATAGCTGATCATACCTTTTTAGACATTTCTCTATACGCTGCCTTTATTTCCTCTTGTGATGCTTTTTGATCCACACCAAGCAGCTGGTAATGTGTCTTTGACATACATCTACAATGAGAAAAAAAAACATTAAAAAGATGGGAAGGCATAATGCAAATTTTTTATCCTTTTCACCCATTCAGGAAATGTAATTCCTAAAAATAAACAAAGGAATGCTTTATCTGTAATTCATATCATTTGTCAAGTTCTCTTTACAGGGACTTTAAATACACTTGTTTGCAGACAGGGCAGATCTATTGTATTGCATTTTTTCTTAACTTGTACATACTCAGGACATGTGATTTAAAGAGATAAATTTTTGTGATTTATAAGGACCCATTTTTTTCATGTGGTTATATTTTTGTGTTTCTCTTGTATCTTATCCTGTTCTCCTTCTAACGTCAATTTAGGGATAAGAGTTATTTTTATAGATTTTATCTTATTCACAAAGTGAGCAAAATTATCCAAAATTCAAATTTTCCTTAGTTAGAATTTGAAAGTTTTGCATAGTTGCCAACTGACATGATATTCGCGTGTAATACACGCTTTTTCAACAGTTTACACGCAAAGATTTTGTCACATGGCGTGTACACGCGTTTCGCCACTTTACACGCAATTACACGCTTTTTCTTTGTTTTGATTTTTTGGTCGTTAGTGATATCGCGATTCTCGGGTTTTTTCATTATTAGACAAAAAATACCGAAAATTTCGAAGTAATTGTATCGTCGCCATTGTTTATTTTTCTGTATGGACCAACAGCAAAAGCCCTTAAGGTAAGTAGGCCTAGTTTGTGATTAGTTCTTACGATATTGTGACTTTCTTTCTTTCAAATTCACTTAGTCGAAATGTCGATAGAAATAGTTCGCTTTCAGGACCTGTACCGTCGTCTAAAGAGCCGATTGCTAAGCGAAAACGATGTGTACGTACCAAGATAAATTTCAAGATTTACAAATTATATTTGGGAGTTCAAGTTTAAATTATTGAGAGACGAGTAACGCATTGTGCACCCTATGTTGCAATCATAACAATACATGTAAGAGGAGAACTATAATGTAGCGATTTGATAAAGCATTTAACGTGCTTAATGGTAATCAAATAATAAAAAACTTTTCTTTTTCAGTTTCAAATCTAGCCAACAGATTTCCACAGGCCAAAGGGGATGGAAATATCACGAAACTGTTGGATCAGTTCTCATAGTACCAGCTGTCTTCTGATGATCTACCCAGTTTTGACCAGACAAAAGCCTCAGAGACAATAGCAACATATATAGTTCATTGGGAGCAATGGCAAAGATAATGGATGACATTTAAGATGGCAAAAAAACGTTATGACACTCTTTCAAAGCTTGATCAAGCTATTTATGTTCAGCAAATTATCAATACTGACTGTGAGAGAACATTTTCAATTATAAAGAAATCTACACTGAATTCTGATCAGAACTCGACAATGATATATTGTGTGCCTTGTTATCAAGTAAATGTAATCAAACTGGCAGTTGTTTTGAATATGTGCCTAAGCCTACGGTGTTGCTTTAAAAGCAGCAAAACAGACCACTGTTGAATACAATAAAAGTTTACTCTAGAATATTGTTTTTATTATATATTAACATGATTAACAAATTTGTATAATCAGGATAATGTGAAATTATGAACATTGTTCATATAAAAAGTCCGCATCTTCGTCGCGCGTTTTCACACGCTTTTTTACATGTCATGTCATGTCATGACATGATTTCTCATTGTCAGAGGTTGGCAAGTATGAAGTTTTGTAGAATTAGGCACTCAAAGTTCAAAGTAAAGCCAAATAAAACCTAGATGTGTGACAGGTCCAAAAAGTGCTCACATGTTACAACTCATTACTGTGAATCTGCTAACCAAATATGAAGTCACTCTGTTCAGTAGTACCTGAGTAAATATGACAAAAACAAAAAGACAGACAAAGTGATCACAATATATTGTCCCTAGTCCTAGAGAGAAGATATAACTGAAAGGAGTATGCCCAGTAAGACCCCTTTTTCGGTCCCAAAATATAGCATTTAATAAATTTGTTAAAAATTTAAACTTTTAGCTATTTATTGGAAAGTAGAATACTTTTACTACATAAATATAGGCTGTTTTTGACATTACAATGCACATTCATTGGTACTAGCATCATTCATGTTTTTTTTGTCATTGATTCATGCAAAATTACTGAAATCTTCACAATTTCAGCATTTGTGCTAATTTTTAGAAGGTTTGTGTCTTAAATGGAAGTTGCCACACTTGTGTTAAGTCATAATATTTAAATATATGTTGTATTTGATTATCATACTGAACATATATAAAGATTGAGACTGAACACGAATGCGGCAACTTCCATTTTAGACAAAAACCATCTGAAAAAATATGTTTTGTGGCAAATTTGATAGATTTTTCATATTTACATGATTTAAGTGTACATTCTGTGTATAATTAAGCATGTACATTACCTATCTTGTACATGCTGTACCATGTGTACTGCTATTGTGATTATTGTATGCATGTACAGTACCTCTCTCTGTCTACTTTAAACAAAGACAGTGTATCTATATGTACCTGAGCTTTGAAGTCAGGACAGTAAAAACAGCTTATATATAATATTAATATGTCAATTTGACAGCAACCAACAATAAGAAAGAAGACATCCTGATTAGGTCAAAACTTTTTCATCAAAAGACTGCTTTTTTAAATACAGCAACCTGTGGGAAATCGATATGTGACCTCCACAACAAACCAATTGTCATGACTGTAGGAAAATAAACTAGAGGCTCTAACATGTCTAAAGAGCCTGTAACGCTCGTCTTGGTCTATTTGTATATTCAACCATTGACACTCTCCAACATCAGGGTTTTCTAACATTGTCGAAAAGAACTGAATTCATGACAAAAATCTCTGTTTTGTTGATCTTGTATTGCTGTTCATCTAAGTCTGTTTAGTTTCTCTCTATAGCTACATGTATCTTCTTTAGCTTTTGCTCAAAACACAAAAGAGGGTAAAAAAATCCTCATTTAAGGGCAATCAATCCTATAAAGAGTGACAGTCTACTAGCTATATCACCAATATTTGACTTGGTTAATAACATGAAGAAGTAAATATTATAGTAAAACTTGTCATTTAACATGTTTAAGACAAAGAAGTCATCTGACAGTTTTTACTTATACAGACAATTGGTAGAGCTCAACATTTTGAACATTTCTGCTCCCGTCAGATTTCCTCTTTATAATGTTTTTCAAAATAATAGACAAAACTTGCATTTTACCCCTATGTTCTATTTTTAATCATGTCAGCCATCTTGGTTGACAGCCGAGGTTATCTGGCACATTGTGATGAGAAAAGCTCATTTAATTTGGCCCTATGGGCCAGGTGAGATAAAATTAAAAGTTAAATAAATCATTTACCTCACTGTGTATAGTAAACAAGGACAAATCTTTCCATTATTCCTTGCAATAACATGTCCAAACATTGTTGTTAACTTCACAACTCAGCTGTTAAGAAAACAATACAGAAGAATATTCTATTATTAATATTACTTTAGCATGTTTAGAGAGAAACATTTTGAGTTATCATAAATCTCCATATATACTTTGAAGTAAAAGAGTTTCTCACAAGGGCTATGGTGATTGGTTAAATAAATATACATACATGACATATATATCATGTATATATATCATGTATATATATCATGTATATATACGTAAGATGTGACAGTTTAAAAAAAAAATAAAGGGTTTGGCGCCAGCCAACTAGTTAAACCCTGCCCCATTCTGTATGTGCCTGTCCCAAGTCAGAAGCCTGTGATTCTGTGGATGACATTTGCTACTGTACCATGTGTTCTATCATATTTGTTTTTTCGTTCATTGTTTTGTACATAAATCAGGTTGTCAGTTTTTTCGTTTGAATTGTTTTACATTTGTCATTTCAGGGCCTTTTATATCTGACTACGTGGTATGGGTTTTGCTCACTATTGAAGGCCATCGGGTGACCTATAGTTGTTTACTTCTATGTTATTTGGTCTCTGGTGGAGAGTTGTCTCATTGGCAATCATATCACATCTTCTTATTTTTGTAGATAATACGAGTTGATGAAACTGTCAAAGGTTAATTATAATTGTACCTGATTACTGTAATTTAATTAGTTGTTTAGACAATCAGGTAAAAAATTTCTGCGAAATGCTAAGAGACATGTAATTTGATTACATTTATTGAAGAAACGACAGAAGAGTGCATTGTTTTCCATGGGCAGGGGTTAAAGGGCCCCAATGTGTCAACTGTTTGCAAACATGGGCTTTGAATTAGACATAAAATTTGCTAATGCTTATGAGGTTCTGCATATCTGCAGTTTAGGCTAAAATTTATATCATGAATAAAGATCGATCTGGCTACAAAAAAAAATTACCATCAAATACTGTATACCCATGATAGCCCAATTGAGCTTATATATAGCCAGATCCAGCATAAGCATGATAAAGCATCAAATATATAATATTTATTTAAAGTCAGTTATCACATGGTTATACATATGAAAAGACACATGATATATATAGATTCTACCACTGCATCAAGTGTGATAAGATATTTATCCACAGGTCGGGAAAAGGATAAATCGGGTAAGAATTAGAGAAAAACATTTATAAGCTCTGTAACCTGATGGTATCCAAATAAGCCCACATTAATTGAAATTTATTTAAGAAACAGATGCATTGGACTTTTCAGTAATTTTGTTTATTTTACTTGAGACTTCATCTTTAGATAATACATTTTACAATGTATAATGTGGCTGTTTTGTGTACATGTATCTTTAGGTATATTTAGCAATGTTCATACAGGTGAATAATCATGATAATGGAAAATCATAAAAATATGCAATTTTTTTATCAGATTAGTAACAACAGAAGCAGAATAACCTTGGTTTAATTTTTCATTTTAATATATACATTTTTGTTGTGGAGCTTTTCAATATTCTCTGCTTCATGATATTAAATAATAAAGGGAACATCAATTCGATAAATATGCCAGATGGTGGACAGAATTTTAACTGTCTTATTCAGTAATTGGAAGAAGTTTTGGAAAATTGCTATACAGTAGTGTCCGGTAATTCCGCCCGTCCAGTAAACCCGCCCACTCCCGTTTACTTCTGTAATTATCACTTCCATGAATATTTCATCTGCTATTTTATTCATAGGAACTTCACTTATCATCACTGCATGTCAAATTTAAAGAAAAATCCTTTATTACCAAAATATCGTGATATATACAGTACAGTTCCTAAAGCTAACGATAATCATATTATTGCTTACAAAACTCATTTCTGACTTGAAATTTTTTTTTTTTTTATTGTCTGGAATCCCATTATAAGTGGTCTATTAATAGATCACCTTTTACTTTCAGAAACATGTGATAAACTGGCCATCCATACATATTTAATGCGCATGGGCGGATTTACCGGACAAACCTATTTCCGATGAAAACACAGATGACCCACTTGTTTTGTTGATTTTAAAATTTATTTCAGATATTTTTTGGGAAATGAGATAAACCTGGGAACAGTATACATGTATCTAACGGGAAATGAATCTGATAGGCTTTTCAGTATAAAATTGATAAAATCTCTGACTCCACGAGACTTCCCGAGATTTATGGATTTTGGTGGCGTCTGACTGAAACACTATCATGACTATTGGAACTGCTCAATAAATTAACCACATAATTCTGATCGTAAATAAATACAAGTTTTATCATAAAGTAGATACATTTTGTCATATAAAATGACCAAAATTAGTGTGATTTGATGTGAAGTGTTTTATAATGTTTATGAATTTGGGAAGGCAATCGGCGCCATTTTTTTATTACCCTGTTTGCATTCTGTACCATTCTGTGATAAAATGAATGTGATTATAACAAATTTGAAGTGACAGAATACAAGTTTGATACACTGGCATCACTGTAAAACTAGTTTGAATGACATTTTTTTGATATTATCAGAAATTATTAGGATAAAAGCGAGTACGTTTTTAACACATGTCCGTTTCCGTATCGTATCTTTATTACCTATGACCT
Source organism: Mytilus coruscus (assembly GCA_017311375.1). Lineage (NCBI taxonomy): Eukaryota > Metazoa > Mollusca > Bivalvia > Mytilida > Mytilidae > Mytilus > Mytilus coruscus. The sequence continues at coordinate 13,395,997 of CM029599.1, forward strand.
GACGATAAAATCAGCTACAATTAGGTAGTGTCAAGTCCCGTCAATATATATGTTCCTGGATAAACTACTCAAAATTGATTTGTCAGTGAATCAATTTATATAAAATTTGATACAATTTGTATATAATAAAGCAGAAATACAGACTATCAAAGACTTATGTGGGCGGATTTACCGGACTGCATTGTATATATATATATTTAGTCCAAGATTGTCCGGCAAAACAGCCGTTGGACGTCAGAGCAATATCAGACTATATATATTTCTATTCTATTTTACAAAAGGTTTTTGTCATCCTGCAAAAAATTGATATCCTACTCAGTTAAGTTAGGGATGTTAAAAATATACAGATATGACCGAAACTATTGAATTATTTACACTAGATTACAGATAACTTATGTAATTTTGAAATCATCTTTATCCTCCAGTACGGCATTTTGAATAATTTGCACTAAAATACTAATATATGTACCTCGTCCTCAACAAGAGATGACCTTCAATAAATACTGTTACTGCCGATTACATTCTGTAACTTGTAAGTATCATTCAAAATACATCAACAAAATAATTGTAAGCCTCTCTTCGCAAAGTGAAAGTGAGACCGAATTGCGGGTGTCGCAAAAATAGTTAATTACCAAAGCGTATGAACCTAAAACGTATTTAACAACGTACCCATTTAACACACTTGTTTTACAGATATCGAAATGAAACATAATGCAGAATTGTGGATGACTGTTCATTTTTTAGAGGCTTACCCGCTTGCTTCCCTTGATAAACGTTTTGATTTTTTTTTCATTTTACCCCGATGAAAGTGAACATACGGGTTATGTATGGCATATGTTCACACTGTTGAGCAGCAGTTCTCCAGTCATAATAAAAATCACTGCAAAATATAACAATGATTGTCTCTCATTAAGAAAATGTGTCTTGATTTTAAGTATGTTAACATGTTTGTTCATGTACATATTAATGATTATTTCAGAATACACTAATATTTGTAATAATAATAATAATAATAATAATAATAATAATAATAATAATAATAATAATAATAATTCAATGATGGCAACCCAATGTACTTTTCACTAATCTTACTTGGGGTCCTCTTAAAGTACAAAATGATATACTAAAAGAAGTACATACATACAAACAAACAATCAGTTAATATACATAAGATTTATATCATTCATAGTGTTCATTTAATTAATAATCTATCTCTGTGTGGCTTGATGGAAATATTTGAAGCATTTAGATTTAAATAAACATAAAGATGTTGATGTTTTTAAGTTCTTTGGTAAGCTATTCCATAGAATTACAGAACTGTATGCAAAATATTTTTTCCATTATATTCGTCTTTGGTCGAATATTTACCAAAATTTTTTTTGAGACGGATCTTATATTTCTTTCATAAATTTCAGAGTTTTGAACACACAACTTTTCAGATAATCAGGAGTTTTATTGTGTAAGATTTTATATACTAGAATTAGTTTATGATATGAAATTCTGTCTCGGAAACTGCTCATCTGCATGTTCTACAAAGGAATTGTCCATTAGGGAACGACAATTTAACTTCAAAAGGGGGCGGTTATGGTTTTTCTTAAAAATATTCTGATTCCCAATTTTACGAAAAAATATTGTGGTCAAGCAGATGACAAAAAATATTCTGAATCCAGATTTTCCCCTTACCTTATTGTGTTAAATTTTGAAAACATAATTTGATTGATAGCGTCGAAAAACTAAAAAAAAAATGTTTGCGCTTAGCATGAAAAACTTTTTCTGACTCAGACAAAAAACCATAACCCCCCTTGAAGTTAAATGGTTGCTCCCTTAGACTGACGAAAATTCTGTCCACAGTGAAAGGAAATACTGTAAAACTGTTTACTCGCGTAGTGGTATTAACCATATGTGGATTCTAAATAAATCTAAACAACTTCTGGATAATTTTAAATCTCGATCTTTCTCTGAAATTAATTCTATCAAAACTTTTGATTTTTCAACCCTATATGCCACCATTCCCCATGTGAAATTAAAAAATCGTCTAAAAGAAATAATCCACAATGCATTTCAATATAAAATTGGTAGCATACGCTATAAATTTATTACTTTCGGATACCATACGGCATATTTGATGAACCAGGGGTATGTCAAAGAGCGTCTCGTCCTTTTTCTAAAAAAGTTCATCGGAAGGTACCAAGACCTTGTTGATAAATATTCCGTATCAACTTCACAAATAAAACATGATGGTCTTGAAGAGATTCTGCGTACTGACGCTGTTTATCATCTTAATAACGTGTTAAAGTGTTCTTTTATTTGTCTTTATTGTTGTTTTTGGTGATATAACATTTGACGTGGCTCTGTACTTATGCATCCCGTCATTGTGTTGTTTGTATTATTTTTCATTTTTACTTGTGTGCTTTGTCCGTGTGACTTTTTATGTTTCTTTGATACATATGACGTGTCTCTGTACTTTAAACATCCCGCCATTGTGTTATTGTTCTGTTATAATTTTTGCATACTTTGAACGACAAAATTATTTTATATCTCTACCTGTGTGACGTTCACATTCTGACATCAAACACGCGATTCTACGCCAGAGTTAATGTTAAAATTACGATTCGGTCCCAGTGCTTAAAATCCCTCGATCCTTTATGGGTTGATTTGGCATACATAAATAAAATACAAAATAAGTAAGCAATGAACGAGATTGTTAAATGTGATATATGCTTTTGTGCTTCTTTGTTAAATATTTGTTTGTTTTGTTGTGATTAAGATTGTGACACGATGTTGACTGCTGTACCCCAATTTTGACATTTTACCTATTATGTCTGTTTGTTTCATTCACATCGTTGTCAATATAATGGAATTTGATGCGACTGTCATACAAGTGAGAGGTTTAGCGCTATTAAACCAGGTTCAATCCACTATTTTCTACATAAGAAAATGTCTGTACCAAGTCAGGAATATGACAGTTGTTGTCCATTCGTTTGATGTGTTTGTGCTTTTTTGCCATTTGATTATGGACTTTCCGTTCTGAATTTTCCACGGAGTTCAGTATTTTTGTGATTTAACTTTTTGTTAATAGTGAACAAAAAGGTAAAACATGCTACAAAGAGGAACAAGTGATCAGTTTGCTGGAGTTTCTTATTGACAACATATTTGTTGAATTTGGAGGTAGACTATTTCAACAAGTTGTCGGCATTCCTATGGGAACGCACTGTGCGCCTCTCCTTGCCGACCTCTTCTTATTTTCATACGAGTCGAAGTTCCTTCAGACACTTGTCAAAATCAAGAAGATCAAAGAAGCCAGATCATTTAATTTCACCTTCAGATATATTGATGATGTTCTTTCATTAACAATCCAAACTTCTCTGATTGGGTTCCATTAATATATCCTCCAGAACTAGAAATTAAAGAACCAACAGAAATGGCTTCCTCCGCCTCATTTTTAAACTTATACCTCGAATTTGACATAAGCGGTCATCTCAGTACCAAAATCTATGACAAACAAGACGATTTTAATTTTGAAATTATCAATTTCCCCCACCTTAATAGCAATATACCAACTTCACCTGCATATGGGATGTACATTTCCCAACTCATTCGATATTCAAGAGCTTGCAGCTGCTACCCAGACTTTATAAAACGTCACCAGTGTCTGAGCAGAAAGTTGATGAACCAGGGTTATATGTCAAAGAACGTCCTTTTTCTAAAAAAAAGTTTATTAGAAAATACCAAGACCTTGTTGATAAATATTCCGTATCAGCTTCACAAATAATACATGATGGTCTTGAAGTATAGATTCTAGGAACTGACGTTGTTTATCATCTTAATTACGTGTTATATATAGTGTTCTTTTATTTGTCTTCGTAAATTTATTAACCTTTACTGTTTAGTCCATTTTGGTAATATCCTTTTGGCGTGGCTCCCGCCAATGTGTTGTTATGCGTCATTTTTGTATTCTTGTCTTTCAGTTTTGCTTAATATGCTTTGTCTATAGCTATATAGAGTGTCTATATGCCATTTGTTTTCTTTGTTGGCATATTTGTTTGTTTTATAGTGATTAAGAATGTAATACAATGTTGACTGCTGTACCTTATTTTGACATTTTACCTATTATGTCTTTGTTTTGTTCACATTGTTGTCAATATAATGGAATTTTATGCGACTGTCATACAAATGAGAGGTTTAGCTAGCTATATATAAAACCAGGTTTAATCCACCATTTTCTACATAAAAATGCCTGTACCAAGTCACGAATATGACAGTTGTTTTCCATTCGTTTGATGTGTTTGAGCTTTGATGTGTTTGAGCTTTTGATTATGCCATTTGATAAGGGACTTTCCGATTTGAATTTTCTTGGAGTTCGGTATTTTGTTATTTGACTTTTAACCATTTAATCTGTCAAAGTTTTCTCGATTGTATAAAGAAAGGGCATCTAAAATTATTCGTGTTGCTTTTTTTTATTAATTTTTGGAGGTTTTCTTCGTTACAGTTACCCCATACTGTGCATTAGTAGTCAAATATTGGTATTATATATAGGATAATAAAATAAAATTTTACTTTTGTGGTCTAAGTATTTCTTAATTTTTGCAAAACAAAATAACCTTTAGCTAATGGTTTAGAAAATTGATTAATTTGCTCTTTCCAAGTAAGGTGGTGATCTATTTAAATTCTTAATACATTCTGTGTATTTATATTTTGAATAATTTTATTATCTAAACCAACATCAGATGATAGTAATTGCAGTTACTGACAGCTAGTTCAAATCCAATAACAACTAATAAAAAAAATCATGTATCTAAGGCTAAAATATCAATCAGTACACAGCCAACATCCAATACAAGTATGCTGATAGGTACACCCAGAGTAAACTGTATTGGACAAGCAAATAAATGTTGGTTTAGATAATAAAATTATTCAAAATATAAATACACAGAATGTATTAAGAATTTAAATAGATCACCACCTTACTTGGAAAGAGCAAATTAATCAATTTTCTAAACCATTAGCTAAAGGTTATTTTGTTTTGCAAAAATTAAGAAATACTTAGACCACAAAAGTAAAATTTTATTTTATTATCCTATATATAATACCAATATTTGACTACTAATGCACAGTATGGGGTAACTGTAACGAAGAAAACCTCCAAAAATTAATAAAAAAAAAAGCAACACGAATAATTTTAGATGCCCCTTTCTTTATACAATCGAGAAAACTTTTTGACAGATTAAAATGGTTAAAAAGTCAAATAACAAAAATACCGAACTCCAAGAAAAATTCAAATCGGAAAGTCCCTTATCAAATGGCATAATCAAAAGTTCAAACACATCAAAGCTCAAACACATCAAACGAATGGAAAACAACTGTCATATTCGTGACTTGGTACAGGCATTTCCTTATGTAGAAAATGGTGGATTAAACCTGGTTTTATATATAGCTAGCTAAACCTCTCATTTGTATGACAGTCGCATAAAATTCCATTATATTGACAACAATGTGTGAACAAAACAAAGACATAATAGGTAAAAATGTCAAAAATAAGGTACAGCAGTCAACATTGTATTACATTCTTAATCACTATAAAAACAAACAAATATGCCAACAAAGAAAAACAAAATGGCATATAGACACTCTATATAGCTATAGACAAAGCACATATTAAGCAAAACTGAAAGACAAGAATACAAAAAATGACGCACAACAACACATTGGCGGGAGCCACGCCAAAAGGATATTACCAAAAATGGACTAAACAGTAAAGGTTAATAAATTTACGAAGACAAATAAAAGAACACTATATATAACACGTAATTAAGATGATAAACAACGTCAGTTCCTAGAATCTATACTTCAAGACCATCATGTATTATTTGTGAAGCTGATACGGAATATTTATCAACAAGGTCTTGGTATTTTCTAATAAACTTTTTTTAGAAAAAGGACGTTCTTTGACATATAACCCTGGTTCATCAACTTTCTGCTCAGACACTGGTGACGTTTTATAAAGTCTGGGTAGCAGCTGCAAGCTCTTGAATATCGAATGAGTTGGGAAATGTACATCCCATATGCAGGTGAAGTTGGTATATTGCTATTAAGGTGGGGGAAATTGATAATTTCAAAATTAAAATCGTCTCGTTTGTCATAGATTTTGGTACTGAGATGACCGCTTATGTCAAATTCGAGGTATAAGTTTAAAAATGAGGCGGAGGAAGCCATTTCTGTTGTTTCTTTAATTTCTAGTTCTGGAGGATATATTAATGGAACCCAATCAGAGAAGTTTGGATTGTTAATGAAAGAACATCATCAATATATCTGAAGGTGAAATTAAATGATCTGGCTTCTTTGATCTTCTTGATTTTGACAAGTGTCTGAAGGAACTTCGACTCGTATGAAAATAAGAAGAGGTCGGCAAGGAGAGGCGCACAGTGCGTTCCCATAGGAATGCCGACAACTTGTTGAAATAGTCTACCTCCAAATTCAACAAATATGTTGTCAATAAGAAACTCCAGCAAACTGATCACTCGTTCCTCTTTGTAGCATGTTTTACCTTTTTGTTCACTATTAACAAAAAGTTAAATCACAAAAATACTGAACTCCGTGGAAAATTCAGAACGGAAAGTCCATAATCAAATGGCAAAAAAGCATAAACACATCAAACGAATGGACAACAACTGTCATATTCCTGACTTGGTACAGGCATTTTCTTATGTAGAAAATAGTGGATTGAACCTGGTTTAATAGCGCTAAACCTCTCACTTGTATGACAGTCGCATCAAATTCCATTATATTGACAACGATGTGTGAATGAAACAAACAGACATAATAGGTAAAAATGTCAAAATTGGGGTACAGCAGTCAACATCGTGTCACAATCTTAATCACAACAAAAACAAACAAATATTTAACAAAGAAGCACAAAAAGCATATATCACATTTAACAATCTCGTTCATTGCTTACTTATTTTTGTATTTTATTTATGTATGCCAAATCAACCCATAAAGGATCGAGGGATTTTAAGCACTGGGACCGAATCGTAATTTTAACATTAACTCTGGCGTAGAATCGCGTGTTTGACGTCAGAATGTGAACGTCACACAGGTAGAGATATAAAATAATTTTGTCGTTCAAAGTATTCAAAAATTATAACAGAACAATAACACAATGGCGGGATGTTTAAAGTACAGAGACACGTCATATGTATCAAAGAAACATAAAAAGTCACACGGACAAAGCACACAAGTATTTAGTGTCTTTTTTGTTGTTAGGGATGAGGGATGGATACATACCCTGCCACGTCCTGATGAGTTAAGCCTTTTTCAATTGATTTTTATAGTTTGTGTTATGTTGTGCTGTTACACCACTGTCCAAGGTTAAGGGGAGGGTTGAGCGCTCACAAACATGTTGAACCCCGCCACATTCCTTATGTGCCTGTCCCAAGTCAGAAGCCGGTAGTTCAGTGGTTGTCGTTGGTTCATGTCTGTCAAATTTGTTTTTCGTAAATTGTTTTGTAAAGGTTATGAATCAGGCCATTAGTTTTTCTTTCAATTGAATTGTTTCATATTTTTCATGTCGGGGCCTTTTATAGCCGACTATACGGTATGGGTTTTTCTCATTGTTGAAGGCCGTACGGTTGCCTATAATTGCTTACATCCACTTTATTTGAACTTTGGTGGATAGTTATCTCATTGGCAATCATACATCATCTCCTTATTTTTATATTGTGATTTTTGCGGGATGTATTAACATGTTGTTCCTATTACACCAAATGCTTACTAAATTGAGATCATGATTTGAATAAAAATTGATAGAATGGATACTATTACCAACACAGTGAAAAGTTGTGTCATCAGTAAACATTTCAATTTGACAGTCAATATTTTCTAATGGTAAATCATTTATAAACAAAATAAAGGACCCAATATTGATCCTTGAAACACTCCAAATTCCACAAGCTCAGAGAATGTCCAGTACAAACCCTCTGTGTTCTTAAAGAAAGATAAGATTCAAACCAACGAAGCGAAACATTTGAGATCTTGTAGCATCTTAATTCTGACATAGCATATTATGATCCACCATATCAAAAGCTTCCTTTAGATCTAAAAATACACAGCCAATTAGATTACCAGTATCAACATTTTGAACCAGTTATCTATTAAATTGGTAAGGGCTGCATGGCATGAGTGCTTTGAGCGAAAATCGGATTGTGATTAAAAAAAAATTAGAGAGCGGTGGCAATATGGAAATTGGTCGGCAATTTCCTGGTGTCATTTTATCACCATTTTTAAAAAGAGGAATGTTTTACGAATTCTTTAAAGAAGGAAAAGACCCTTCAAATATTCTGAGGGTGTATTATATACAATAGGCCATTATTTTTGTAGACAACTTTAAAAAATACGGCTCAGTGTTATCCAGTTCTTTAACTTTGATATATCTAATTTATGAGGCAAAGATTTTGTTACATCAAGTTTGATAAAAGATATTTTAAATTCAACATGGGAAATGATTTTGTCGCTTAGTATTTAGGTTTTCAAAAACTTTCCATATTTCTCTGGACTCTTTGTTTTCTTCTATAATTTTTTGGAAGTAATGATCCTGGTAATTTAGTTTCGATTTTTCTATTAGTGTCTTGCATTTGTTTCTCCAAAATCTGAAATTTATCTAGTCCTTACTTTTGTGATATAGATTTCTGTTTTTCTGCGCCTCTTTAATTTCACCTGTAAGCCATTCGGGATGATGAGAATATTTTATTCTTTTAGTTTTAAGAGGTGCATGTTTGTTAATCACAACAAAGAAGAATGCATACCACATTTCTGTTGCAGCTTTTACATCATTCATAAATTCAATTTGATTAACATAAACTTTTAATCATTTATTATTTTCTTTATTTTTCTTTTAAGGTACAAATAGTTTTAAAAATCGCAGAAGTTCAAACAAAAATGTATACTTTATGTTTGATGGAACACATTGACACATGCGTATTGTTGGTATATTTTACGCTAGATCATAGTGGCGAAAGAAAAGAGGAATAGCCGAGAGAAGTATTTTAGATGGGTTAAGAGGAAAGATAAACCCATCAAGTGTGACGGGCGGACGATTATAGGAATAATGTGGCACCCTGTCGGATTATCGAACTGTCGGACTATCGAACCGTCGGACTAAAGGGGCGTCGGACAGTCGAGCGGATCCCATTAAGATGCTGATATAAAAATAAGAAGTATGGTATGATTGCCAATGAGACAACTCTCCACAAGAGACCAAATGACACTGAAATTAACAATTATAGGTCACCGTACGGCCTTCAACATACATGGATTGACAACATATTTGTACGTTTGGTGGACATTTTATTCAACAGACAGTTATTATATGTTGTCAATCCATGTATGTTGAAGGCCGTACGATGACCTATAGTTCTTAATTTCTGTGTCATTTGGTTTCTTGTGGAGAGTTGCCTCATTGGCAATCATACCATACTTCTTATTTTTATATTAGCATCTTAATGGTGTCAGTTCTGCAGAACTTCTTGTTTGCTATGTTTTATAAAGTATTTGTTCCTTGCTAAGACAAGACATCTGTATCTACGTTGGTAAAGTTGAACTAATTCTTTCAATCCGTCTAAAGTTTAGAGGTAGAAATACTTGTGTAAACGGTACAGAGGTCAAGTGTCAAGCATCCCACCATTTGGCTACGAAATATTAATTGCACATTTTTTCCCTTATTTTTTTTGGTAAAAACTGATTAGAAGCAGTTGTCTCGTTGCCTCAATGGAAAAATACATACTGTGAAAGTACTTTAATTCGTGGGTATCAATTTTCGTGGTTAGAGCAAAAGTTACATGTTCGTGGGTTTTTAATTTCGTGGATTTTAGTTTTCTAAAAAAAAAAAAAAAACACAAATAGTGCGTAGAATTGAAGCCATTAGAAACGAAGATTACAAATTGTCTCGATTGAAGGAAATTGCAAAGTTAACATTTAAATTGTTGCACCCGCGTAGTGATGACACTAATTAACCTGATATCGAGTGATCAACAGATTAAAGACCATCAAAGGTGTTAATTAGGCCATAAACAAGTCACTTAAAGAAAACAGTTACATAAACAAATGCTACAAATGTACATTAATTGTAAAATTAATTCTTATCAAAAGCAAGCCCAGCATGAAATTGTTATTTTCCGTACAAGAATTTTGAGGATATAAAATGAACACTTTATCATAGCATATCATCACCGGAAATCTGACTTTCATCGATCAAAAATATTTTTTATGAGAATTAAAAGATCAGAAGTTGTACAGTTTAGGTTTTTAAAGATTAAATGGTTATAAACCTGCATGCAGTTGTAGTTCATAGTGCATTTGCCCTGAGACTACTTTTATAGTAGTGTCAGATTTGTTGATATTCAATGTTTTCTCTAGATTATATCGGTAGTCAATATGGCAAGCCGTTGTGGAATTTATTCCCTATTTATTAATATTAAATATTATTTTTTAATATTAATAAATCGATTTTTTATTTCATGTCTTGATCTGGACAATAGTTGTTATATTTCGTTGGACACTTAAATTCGTGGATAAAGTCATCCACGAAAACCACGAAAATTGGTTCCCGACGAATAAAAGTACTTTCACAGTAAGTCGAAAATAAGAAAAAGATCAACAAACAACAGTACACAAAACACAACATAAAAAAAACTAAAGACTTGAGCAACACGAACCCCACCAATAACTGGGCGTGATCTCAGAAGCTATACCACTGTGAAGGATATTAGTTGTACTGAGTGTATTGAACTTTCTGTTTCCTTTGAGTTGACAGACCAGTTATGTTGATACACGAAACTTGGAACATAGAATATTTCAAAATTGAACTTTGATCTTTGTATCTTTGTATCTTATTTATTTGTTTTGAGTTTACTGATGAATAATGCCCTTTCCAACTGATTTACTGTTTGTCCTTTTATGTTTATTGTGTTCTTCAATACTGTTCCAAATAAGTGGAGAGCGCTAACAAACATGCTTAACCCTGCCACATTACGGTGTTCATGCACCAAGCCAGGAGCTTGTTATCCAGACATTTTTCATGCTTTTTTAGCTCACCTTTCCAAAGGAAATGTGAGCTTTTGCCATCACCGTCGTCGGTCCGGTGTAAACTATTTCAAACATCTTCTCCTCTTTAACTACTGAACCAATACCAACCACACTTACGCTGAATGATCCTTAGGGTATCTAGAATAAAGTTTGTGTTTTATTTTCTGTTTCGTCAAAAAACATGGCCGCCATGGCTAAAAATAGAACATAGGGGTAAAATGCAGTGTTTGGCTTATATCTCAAAAACTAAAGCATTAAGAGCAAATCTGACTTGGATAAAAATGTTCATTAGGTCAAGTAATATCAGCCCTGAAATTTTCAGATGAATCTAACAACCCATTGATGGGTTGCTGCCACTAAATTGGTAATTTTAAGGAAATTTGGCAGTTTTTGGTTATTATCTTGAATATTATTATAGATTAAGATAAACTGTAAACAGCAAAAATGTTCAGAAAAGTAAGATCTACAAATAAGTATAATGACCAAAATTGTCAATTGACCCCTTAAGGAGTTATTGTCCTTTAAAGACAATTTTTCACAATTATCAATTTGTTCATCTTGTTTGCTTACTTTAAAAAATCTTCTCCTTTGAAACTGCTGAATAAATTTCAGCCAAACTTGGGCTGAATGAGTTTCAGAGTATCTAGTATAAATTTTGTATTTTATTTCCTTGTACGTCAAGAAACATAGCCACTATGGCTAAAATGGAACATAAGGGTAAAATGCAATTTTTTGCTTTTGAAGAAAATATGACAGATACAAAGAACATTTAAATGGCATTTTTAAGCCACTCATTAATATATATTGAAAAGCAAAAATAATCATTGATGAAAGATTTAGGCAAAAAATTACAGGTGAGCGATTCAGGCTCGAGAGCCTCTTGTTTTTATTATATAGTAATTGGTTTTGTCATTGTTGAAGGCTGTATGAAGACCTGTAATTGTTCACTTTTTTGTCCTTCAATCTGTTATTGATTAAATGGTTGATGGATTGATTTAATCCTCCATAGTCATTATGTGCCTGTCCAGAGTCAGGTGCCTGTAGTTCAGTGGTTGTTGTTGTTGGTTCATGACTGTCATATTTGTTTATTTGTAAATTGTGTTGTTATGAATTAGTCCGTTAGATTTCTCAATTGAATTGTTTCATATTTTTCATGTCTGGCACTTTTATAGCTGACTAAATGGTATGGGTTTTCTCATTAATGAAGGCTGTACGTTTGCCTATAAATTGCTTACATTCACTTCATTTCAACTTTGGTGGATAGTTGTCTTATTGGCAATCATACCACAACTCCTTATTTTTATATTAAGATAGATCAATGAATCATGAAAATGAAGTTAAGGTCAAGTGAAGGCTTTCAGACACGCATGCACTTCTTAAAATTATTCAACATACCATATATAGTAGACTTATTTCTATCAGAAATTAAGAAACTGATCTAGTCACATGATTATGACGTAAAGGTCATATGAATCCTATTAGACACACATCATCACATTGCAATCATTCGATAGGCAAAATACAGTTGACCTATAACTCACAGAATCTGAAAAACTCCCCTTATCATGACACACTTATAAAATGGTCAAATTCAGCTAAACCCTGTCTGAAAGCTTTGTTAACCTTGAACTGATTCTACATACTAAATAAAATGACTTGTTAGTATCAAAGTACATGTAATATAACTGAATATATCATGTTTTAAAAAAAATCTATATAGAATATTCATAAGGTCATTGAACCATGAAATGATATCAAGGACTGTAATTCTGGCTATTATGGATCTGTAGCCAGTTCTTATCTTATAGCTTCTAAAATAAAAAGCTTTACAGAGAACACTCCATTTCTGGATTAGCATCCCTATGTTCCACATTCAAATACCAAAGGTGACACAAAGAATAAAACCAAAATAATGTTAAATTTTATTTTTATCTTTTCACAAAACAAATTCCATAATCTATACATGATTATTTCACTGACTCAGTATTAGTGATGATTGTAGCATTAGCCTGTTACCACAAGGAAACATTGTTAACAAGTCATATTGAATAGTTAATTGGCATCCATAATTAGTTCCCACTCTTTCTTTCTCTCTCTTTTCAATAGATTGTTATTTAATTATTCAGTCTTTTATATATAAGTTTAACTTAAAATCAAATAATACAATATTTAATCTTTTATACTATTTACATTAAAATATCCTCACACATTCATATAAAACTAGTTCATTATGTATAAATACTGAGTCAAAAAATTCAATTCATGTAACCAATGCCCTTCCATTAAAAATATTTCACAAACACAAAAACACACGAACAAATACACATGTTTGCAAGTACATACACTCATTCACACATGAAAACACAGATACACTAAAAGTAAGAAGAATAACTTCTTCACTATAGCAAATCACATGGTAAAAGTAATATATGAAACAAAAAACTTAACATTTTCATGAAAAAGTTTTAACATAATGCTAGACTGCATTACCTTGAAACAAATAAGCATTTTTTTTTAAATCCAAATAATAAGTTCTTAGAAAGAATTATTTTTTAAGTTACAAAACATAAAAAAAATATGAAAAGTTTAAAACAAAGACAGACAGCGCCAGAGGAAAAGACACACAACAAGCCACCAACCTATAGATTGAGCAACAAAAAATCCATCAAAAATCAGGTTCTCCAGCTGGAGATGGACTGTGCCTGCTGCACTATTGGCAACAGGCCTGTCATGTTGCTTATACCAAGTAAAAATAATTACAAATGCATTTTTTAATAGTTCAAGTTCAACAAAATTGAATGTACAAATAAGGTAGACTAGACAAAATAACAGGGTGTTTTAAATAAAAAGTTGTTCACCTTGACTGTTGCTTAAGAATTCAAATCATATTACTAGGTCAATAAGACCACTGGTGTCCAGTAAAGACAATATTGTTGGATGTATTTTCTTATTGGATACAAACAACTACCCATAAAAAAGATCCTCACTTCTAAAAAAAATGCCACATTTTTTTCTTAAAGATAAACTTTCAGTTTATTATTGACTGCCTGTTTTAATTAAGTCAAAACCAGTAGCAAGATAGCGAAAAAATACTTTATGATTTTTAACCAAATAATAAAAAAAAATAACTTGATTAATTGTCAACAAGTTAATGATTTACTATGACACAAAGAGTAGTACACAACCAACAGAAATTTCTGCCACTTTTAAGCCTGACAGACTGACTGACTAACAATGAGGAATGTTAAATAATAATATCATTATTGTGTTTCAAATTCAAACATCAAAATAATCCAACAAAACGATGGTCACTTGTAACTTTTTTCTTTTTAAAAATTAAGTCAACTTGCACAAAAAAATTGTTAATTTTTTTCGATAAAAATAAATTTACTATTCTTACTGAAACTACCACTAAGTTTAATTATTTCACTCTTGCAAAGTATTTTCTATAAATAGATTTATATTTTTTTTAATTTCCCTTTATTATGTATTAAATGAGGTGTGGGTAGACTTCTACAAGACAGCAACCCATTGACAAAAATAACCAAAAGTTGAGTTTCTTTAGTCTGTATCATCTCCATAAATAATCTTTCATAATGTAAAATCTTATCAGAAGTTCAAAATCTGTATATAAATTGGATAACGTTGTTGATAAGCCAAAAAGTGTCCTAAAACAGAAAAAAAATAATATGTTAAAATTCAATAAAAGAACTACTGTATACATCTACAATGATATGTTCATTGTCATCTGAAAGCTCATTTGTAACAAAGAATAACTTAGTTTTTAAGTTCAAGATTTAAAAGCAAATTCAAGCTTTTAACTACCTGGTGTTACCTGATTTTCAAATCACACATTATATACATATAGATGACCTCTTTGAAGAATTTAGATACTTGCAATAGTCAGCATGAATCTCCTTTTCACATTCGCTACAATAATTGTGATTATGAAAGCGGTATTGGCCATTCAGAATACCAATTGGCCAAGCACTTTTTCAAGGTGCACTTCCAAAATATTTATTTTGCATTAACATTCTTTGTAATGGGGAACCCCAAATATGAATCTGATCAAAAAATAAATCTTAAGGTATAATTCTGGCAAGTTTTCTGCAGGAAATTTTGCAACTGAACAATATTGCAAATTCATAAATATTTGTGGGATACCAATTTTCATGGATTTCTTGGGTACAGGTGAATTACGAATATCAAAGTTTAACAAGTAACATATTTTCTATATTTGCTTGTATGCACACTTTGGCAAAACTATGTAATCAAAATATCCACGAAAATTGAGAACATGTGGACACAGATGATGCCCCCGCTTGCATATCATATAGTTATAAAGGGACATAACTGAAGAACGGTAAAAGTGACGCTACCCAAATTTGAACTTGATCTGAGTTTTGTGGTAATAAGCATTGTGTGTAAGTCTCATAACATTTGGTTGAGGCAAACTTAAGTTAGAGAATGGAAACTAAAAATTTTGCAATTTTTCCATTTATAAAGGGGCATTACTCTAGAACAGTGTGAGTGACGCCACCAAAATTCAAACTTGATCTGTGTTTTGTGATAATAAGCATTGTGTATAAGTTTCATAACATTTGGTTGAGGCAAACTTAAGTAAGAGATTGGAAACTAAAAATTTAGCAATTTTTCCATTATAAAGGGGCATAACTCTAGAACCGTTTAAGTGACACCACCAAAATTCAAACTTGATCTGTGTTTTGTGGTAATAAGCATTGTGTATAAGTTTCATAACATTTGGTTAAGGCAAACTTAAACTAGAATATGGAAACTAAAAATTTTGCAATTTTTCCATTTATAAAGGGGCATAACTCTAGAATGGTTAGAGTGACGCTACCAAAATTCAAACTTGATCTGTATTTAGAGGTAATAAGCATTGTGTGTAAGTTTCATAACATTTGGTTGAGGCAAACTTAAGATAGAGAACGGAAACTAAAAATTTGGCAATTTTTCCATTTATAAAGGGGCATAACTCTAGAACAGTGTGAGTAACGCCACCAAAATTCAAACTTGATCTGTGTTTTGTGGTAATAAGCATTGTGTGTAAGTCTCATAACATTTGGTTGAGGCAAACTTAAGATAGAGAACAGAAACTAAAAGATTTGCAATTTTTCCATTTATCAAGGGCATAACTCTAGAACGGGTTGAGTGATGCCACCAAAATTCACCCTTGATCTGTATTTTGTAATAATAAGCATTGTGTATAAATTTCATAACATTTGGTTGAGGCAAACTTAAGTTAGAGAATGGAAACTAAAAATTTAGAAATTTTTCCATTATAAAGGGGCATAACTCTAGAACCGTTTAAGTGACACCACCAAAATTGAAACTTGATCTGTGTTTTGTGGTAATAAGCATTGTGTATAAGTTTCATAACATTTGGTTAAGGCAAACTTAAACTAGAGTATGGAAACTAAAAATTTTGCAATTTTTCCATTTATAAAGGGGCATAACTCTAGAATGGTTAGAGTGACGCTACCAAAATTCAAACTTGATCTGTATTTAGAGGTAATAAGCATTGTGTGTAAGTTTCATAACATTTGGTTGAGGCAAACTTAAGTTAGAGAACGGAAACTAAAAATTTGCAATTTTTCCATTTATAAAGGGGCATAACTCTAGAAAGGTTAAAGTGATGCCACCAAAATTCAAACTTGATCTGTGTTTTGTGGTAATAAGCATTGTGTATAAGTTTCATAACATTTGGATGAGGCAAACTCAAGTTAGAGAACGGAAACCAATTTTGGGACGTACGGACGGACGTACGTACGTACAGACGGACAAGGGTAAAACTTAATGCCCCTTCTGCTACGGCGGGGGCATAATAAAAGAATTTACAGATTATAAATTGTAACAAAGGAAAGGACTGACAGAGACAATAATCAATACAGACATGAAGAAAAAATCATGTTTATTTACCTTACTGAACAGTTTCTTCTTTCTTTTTTGAACCACCTGTCCTTAATCTTCTGTTCTTTCTAACCTTTTCCTCTGCAAATTTTGCTTGCTTTATATTATCTTCTTTTGTTTCCTTTATTTTCTTGCTTCTCATCATCATGTACATGTGACCTAATTCTTTACTGTAACATACACAAATCATGTGATCTTTTTGTTAAATGTGTAAATTAGTATAAGTAGCATGCAGCATTTCCAGAAATCTCATCAATTAATATGAAATTGTTGATCATACATTAGACCATAAAAATTGTTATCTGCAGTCCGTTTCTATGTATGTTATGTTTGCTGTTGTTGTAGTTCAGTGTTTCTGTTGTTCCGTTGTTTTCCTCTTATAGTTGATGTGTTTCCCTGTTTTAGTTTATTATCAAGATTTGTTTTTGCTTCATCAAATTATGACTATTGAACAGCAGTATACTACTGTTGCCTTTATTTGACCTCTAGATGTCTTTGTGTTATTTGAGTCATTGGGTTGTGGGTTGCTGTCTCATTGACATATACCCAACATCTCTTTTTACCTAATGCAATAATTTCTGAGTTTACAGTATTGATTATATCATACCAAAAAGGTTTGTAAGGTTCTAGTTTTAAAATTACCTGAACAAAGACAAAGCTTACTGATACTATTGAATTCTTTGGTACTGGTATAATGTTGCATTCTAGCTATTTTGATGTACCCGGTATTAAGTGTTATTATTGTCCATCTGTAAGTATATCTGTTGTTAAGTTTTATATGTATTGTCTATCATTTGTTGTTTCGAAATTATTGGTCTTTTGTGCCAATGAGACAACTCTCCATCCAAATAACAATTTATAAAGTAAACCATTATAGGTCAATGTACGGCCTTCAACACGGAGCCTTGGCTCACACGAACAACAAGCTATAAAGGGCCCCAAAAGTACTAGTGTAAAACCATTCAAACGGTAAAACCAACGGTCTAGTATATATAAAAACGAGAAACGAGAAACACGTATAAATTACATAAACAAACGACAACTACTGTACATCAGATTCCTGACTTAGGACAGGTGCAAACATTTGCAGCGGATTAAACGTTTTAATGGTACCAAACCTTCTCCCTTTTCTGAAACAATAGTATAACATCACAACATAGAAAACACACGATAAAACATCAATTGGAAGGCTTAACTCAATCAAAACGTAAATTAACACACTATGAACGAATAAATTAGATCTGTGATACCTGAAAGTAAATACATAGTTAATAAAATATTAGGGACAACCATTCAAGGCCAAAAGCAAACAAACAAGTCCAAATAAAGCCATGGCACTACTGCGAAATATTAAACCCTTAGAAAATAATCACTTTTGAAAAACGGTTTTCATAATATATACAGGTAAATGAAAAATAACTTTGTCGTTTTAGGTATACTTTTTCTGTCTATATAAAATCTTCCAATAATTAGGAATACCAAGAAAGGTCTGTCATATAAATACCTAATTTAACACTAGATACATAAGGGTAAATATCAACAATAAAACTTCCTGTACAGATTAAAGGAGAATAATCTTGATGTTAATACAAATGTAGTACGAAGAGGTGAAAATTAGTAGATATTCCAAATAATCAAAGCTGGTATACAGACAAGATCCATATTAATATAAAATAACAAAAAGTATTAAAAATAGTATCAACAGGTCGAATTAACAAGAAAGTACGATTTGAGAGTACTCAGATTACTGACAGCTAGTTAAAAGCCAAAACAATTAATGATAAAAATCATGCATCAGAGACTAAAATCAACTAAAACACATCCCAGGGATTTAGTATTTTAACGTCATGAACAGTCAGAGAAGACATGACTTGTGCAATGCCAAAATAAATGTATCGACAGGTAGTAGGATAGTGAGGAGCTACTTCTTAAGAGATAAAATTAACGTGTGTGTCTCTAAACATCCGCCTCAAAAAGAAGATACAACTTAGTTATGTTTTAATTTGCTAATGACAAAATCGATATTAGTGCCAATGTAAACTATATTCAGAGATCTAATTACAATATTGGTACGATAACCCTTACTTATAAGTTTGTTTAAAGGTTCGATGAGTTTACACGGATCACATAGTGATTTCCTCGCTTTAAGTACAATATTACCGTAAAATTTAGGATGTGAAATACCATTTTAATAAGTTTTCTACAGGTACAGCCAAATTTACTAATCAAATCTTTGTATCTATGAAAGAATTTAGTAAAAGTTTTAAGTAATTTATGGTATCGAAATCCCTGACACAATAATTTCCCAGTGATGCATTGATTCGTTCGTTAAAATCTATGACATCAGAACACACACGGGCATACCGAACGAGTTGGGATATATAAACACCGTATGATGGAGCCAAAGGCACATCGCGTCTAAAAATGGAAAATTAACAATAGGAAATGAAAAATCGTCTCTTTTGTCGTAAATTTTAGTATGTAGTTTCCGTTAGAAATTGAAATGTCTAAATCTAGAAAAGGGCAACTGCTGCTGTTTATGTTAGATTTAGTTAAAGTAAGTTCTTTTGGGTAAATTTCGAAGTATATTTAGAGAACTCTGGATTATTTAACGAAAAATATCATCCAGATAACGGTAGGTATTGCTGAATGTATCAACAAAATATAGCAATGATGGGTCTTTACTGAGTTTGGTCATAAACTGAGATTCATAGCAATATAGAAATAAATCTGCTATTAAAGGGGCACAGTTAGTGCCCATAGGAATACCTACTACCTGACGATACACTTTATCACCGAAACGTACATAAATGTTATCTAGCAGAAAATTTAAAGCTTCAATCATATCCTCACATTTCCAGTAAGTGTATCTAGCATACTTTCCTTTTTCGTTACAGAAAAAGGCTTTAAACGAGTTACAGCAAATAAAATTACAATGAGATTTTTGAAAGACCATTTTATCAAATACAAAAACTTTTCTTTATAAGATTGTGTGGAAGTGTAGTGTACAGAGTAGAAAAATCATAACTGTCAACAGAATTATAAGGACCATCAAAAGCATGTATTTTATCTAAAACCTCTAAAGAATTTTAACACTCCAAAATAATTAATACCATTATTTTCATAAGCTTTATTACAAAGTTAATAACCAGTTCTTTGATAGTAGTAAGGAGGTAGTTAGAAGAACTGATAGATTAGTAGTAGAACACTTACTCGTCACGGAGATGAAACGAATTTAAATGGTTTTTGTGTAATTTGGTAACCAGTACATGGTAGGGACTTTCAAATGTTGGAAGATGCTTTAAGTTGGGTAGTGGCAGTGGTATGCTTGTTAACGATTTGACTCTCTGTGGTGCGACGGACCTGAATGTAGAGGAATTGATAATTTCGTTTTGAAGAACTTCCGTATATATCGTCACACCACCACTACATTATTGGCTGCCTTGTCTGCCGTGCTCTGATACCTTGAGTTTATTTTTATTCTTGAAATAAATATCATGGATCCTATTATTAATTTCATTGTTTTCTAAATGAGATATTCGAATATTAACAGTATTCATAATTTTATTCAAATAACTGTCTAAAGATTTTTTCTCCGATTTTCACGTTTGCACCAATTTTTACAGTAGGCAGACAGAGCGTCTTTAATGACCTGACGACACTGTTTCCAATCTATTATAGATGGAGGTCGGTATTTCGGTCCTTTCTTTAGAAAAGTTATGACCTCACGGTCTTCGACGATGTTGAGGTCTCCTGTAATAACATGACCATAGGGAACATATATAAAACTAGATGTTCTGCAGTCTCAAGTGGAAGGAACATTATTTTCTATATCTAACTTTAGATTGCCTCAACCAAATGTTATGAAACTTATACACAATGCTGATTACCACAAAACAGTTCAAATTTGGGTTGCATCACTTACCGTTCTTGAGTTATGTCCCTTTGTAATGTTATATGCAAGCAGGGGCATCATCTAAGTTTGGACACATTCCCCAATTTTTAACAATTATATGATGTATTACAGTACAGCATTGTACAGATACTTCAATTATTCTGATTTACACAGCTTGATTAAACTTACTCTTGTTGATCCTTATAATGTTTCATGAATGCTTCTTTTTCATGACTCATGGCCATTTGACTTGGATGTTCATATCTCTTTTGTGGTGGTATTTCAGAAAACTTTCTTTTGGTCATCTCAGAACTTGAAGGTAAAATAAAATTCAATAACTTTGATTAAAAATATCATTGATAAATCTTTTTCTGCTGAATTCTGATATGATTGTATTGTACTATTGGTAAATGCTTCTAAAAGTAAGATTTAATTGTGTAGCAGGTTATTTTCATGCAACATGTTTGCCATTTTTATGTCCCTGTCGTAGGCACCCAGTGCATTAAGTGTTACCCTTGACTATCTATCCCATTTTTATTTGTTTCAAGCTTGTGCTGGGCATTTGTGTAATCAGACACATTCTTCTTTTATTTAATCAATGTGTTTGAAGCTCATTATTTTCTGTGTTCTGTTCAAACTGGTAAAAAAACATGAACTTTTTTTTTTCATTCATTACAAAATTACCATTTAATTTCCCCTTCCACCCTGTACATACCCCCTCTTTATGGCCCTCTTTTAATGAGATTTTTTTGTTTTGTCTGAGAAAATTAGCATAACATATATTATAGCAATTATGACCTAACCATGACCTTGGACCTAGTGACTTAACACTCTATAGGAATCTTTATCTCATTATATGTGACCACATATCTAGTTAGGTTGCAATTCTGGTATAAAGTATTTGATTTGGCATCAGTAAACCACTTTCCTATTTTTTAGTAACTTTAACCTTAACTTTTACATACAAGTAAGGTTGCAATCTGATATATGGTACATGTATTTCATATACTATCTCCTAACCAAGATAATTGATGGACTGACCAACTGCAGACAAATGAGTCAAAATTATAAACCCCTGCTTCTTCAATGTGTGGGGTAACTAGCAAAACAAAAAGTGTACACAAAACAATTTCATGTTTATAGTTTTACAGCATGATTTAGATATCATAAAATCTGACCCTTTTTTCCTGAATCAGCATGAAATATTTGCAACTGAACATTAGCCCAACTACAATCAATGAAGCCTTTCTGACACACTTCTTAAAAACAACTGACAAATCCAGTTGGTACATCCTAAATTAAATTTGCATTTTGTTGAATTTTTAATTCATGGTTTTAATACCTTTATTGTGGAAATCCATCAAAAATTAGTATCTTATAAATAATAATAAATCAACAGTAATTTTTTCTCACTGTTTCATCTTGCCTGCACTTTACCTTCACACTAAAATACCACTTAATTTCTACGCTAAAAATATGAACTTACTACACCACAAAAAAGGCAAAACTGCCGCACATACATAAAATGCCACAATATATTTCCCAACACTTCTATCTATCTTAGGTCCAGCAGCAGAGCGGGATTCTTTCTCCATCTCTTCCACTTGTTTTATAAAATCAGCTTTATCAATCTTCACATTAAAATGCCTCTCAAAGTTTTTATGTTGAAGATCATGTTCATCTTCAAGAGATCTGTGTCTGTAAAAATTAAATTAAAAATGATCAACAGAACACCATGTACTGATAGCTGATTATTAAACATGTAGGATAAAATTGGTTGTTCTACTGGTAAGCATCAACAAAGGTGGATATCACTAAATCTTACTGGATTTTAACATTTCTGGTTGGTGTACAGTACACACAAGGAGATTAAGTCAAAACATCACTTTAGTTGGTTTGGAGTGATTCACTGTGAATCAGGATGATTGTAAGTGATTTGTGTTGATAATCAAACAGATCTAAGACTCTGTAATATACGTTCTATTGAATATGCATAAAGGTATTTAAAATGAATCACAATCTGGCAGCTTTCTTGATTTTGATTGGTTAAGGAAAGGTGAGTTGAAAATGAATGTATGTTTTCATGCAGGTGGTTATGTTATTACATTTTCAACTTTTCACTGATTTTTATTGGTTTACTTGGTCGTATGTTGTTTGTGTATAAAAAAGGGAAGGATTGATATTGGATTTTTATGGTTATACCTTGTCTTATGTCGATGGTATATGAAAGCCATGTTTAGGTCTTTGTCATATTGTTCTCGTGAATCCTCTTTGAGCAGTGTACCGTATGCATCTTTTAATTCAACAAACTTGTCATGTGTTTTTGGATCATCTTGATTCACATCAGGATGTAGCTAAAAAGCAAATAGCGAACAAGATTTAAAACTCATCAAAGAATCAGCTATGTTTCAATATTGACTTCTAAAATACTGTTTCAATGAGGAATAAACAATCATCAGTAAACATTAGTTCTCACTGAAAAGTCTTGGAATATCTTTTGATTGCATAAGTCAAAAGTTCTTAATTAAACTAATGTTATGGTTGATTGATTTTTGGTGTCAAAAGTCACTTTCAGCACTTAATATAGCCTATTCAGTGGCAGCCAGTTTTTACTGGTAGAGGAAGCCAGAGTGCCTGAGGACAACCATGACCTTTCATCTGGAAGACTGCCAATCCTAGTCATTGAAGTAAAACACACCTGCCATGTGTTGGGGTTCAAACTCACAGCCTCAGTGTTGATAGGCTAGTTAACAAAACTACTTAGACCACTCGGCCATTGAGGCCACCCGATTTTATGAGCAACTGTCTTCTTGACATTTTCCTAGAACTAGATTGTTCTACAGTCCAATTCCATATTTCAGAACAAAATGGATTAGTGGGCAGAGTAAAATATGACCTATCTCCTGCTAGCCTGCAAAAGTGTAAGGCCAGCTCATTTTATTTATTTAAGGATTCTTCTTCTCCTTGTGATCACATGATCAGAAAATCCTACACTTGAAAAGCATTGAATTTACCAGCACATTACCTCTAAGGACCTCTTCTTATATGCCTTTTTAATCTCATCTTTTGAAGCATCTGGTTTAACTCCAAGAATTTCATAATGGGTTAAATGCCTTTAAAATAAATATAAGTAACCAGAGTCTTTATCATGTTAAGTAAAAAACTAAATAGCCATAATAAATATTAAATCTTATTTCCTTTAAAACATACATTCTTCAAATTAAGCCTGAAACTTATTGTAATGTTTAACTCCATTGTCATCAGTACAAGACAATTTCAAATCCCTCTCGAGTAAGGAGGAGGTATAAGAGCCTAATTTGGCCATTGAATTTTAAATAAAGTAAAATTCTTCAATTGCTTTAAAATCACTTAACAGAATTAGGATAGTTTGGTAGCTTTAGTGTATAGATATTATGTGAATTATGATGTAATTTTAAGTTTGTGACCACAAATACATTGTTAACTACTTAAACCAAAACATAAGAATGTACCAAGTTCAAACTCTTCCATGTTCCATGTTTCAATGTTAATTTTGGGCATGTTGGGTTAACCATAATTTCGCATATATATTTTTTAAAAGTTCACATCATAATTAACATGTCCTTTTTGGTCTCTAGTGGATGGTTGTCTCATTGGCAAGCATACCATATCTCCTTATTCATATATATGTGTCTATTATGATGAAGAAATGCACAGAGCATATCATAGGTGGTTTATAATAAATTACCTGACTGACTGCAAAGACCAGATTGTTAGCTTCAAGCATTTCCCAAGAGTGAAACATTTGAGCATTATTTACCTGTAATGAAAAGTAGAAATTAACTACAATCAAAACATGTCATTGAAATTTCATATACATATACCAGTTTTACAGTAAAAATATTTGGTGTAAACGATTACATGTACAATGTATGAGGGTAGTAATGCCCTTTACCGTCAGGCGTCAAACGGTCAATTTCGGCTACCCTTAGCGTCAAATTTGTTAAAATTTTACCGTGATTCGTCAAAATATCCTTATCGTGATTCGTCAGAGGTCTCAAATAATTATAGTAACCGTTATTTTTGGAAATAATTTAACCTGATTCGTCAAAATCAGACGATTTTTTTATCGTCTAAGACAGTGTACATTTTATCGTCATGCACCAAAAATTACCGTTAACGTCATTTGGCAAGAATTTTTACCGTTATTCGTCATGAAGGTACCCCAATTACCACCCTCATGTATATATATCCAGGATAATTGTAGGCATGTTTGGTTGGAGTTGAAAATTCCAAAAAAATTCATGCATTATTTTTTTGATTGTTGAACAATGGACATAAAAGCAAGATCAGTTATAACAATTTCAATAAATGATGTATACATTCATGTACAAATACATATACAGTCTGCACCGTTAGCCACTAGTCCAATGCCCCAGACTTGTAAATATTGATTCGGACTAGTGAAACTTTTCAAAATTATATATAGTCATATAGGGACAAGTTTTGATATTTAGTTTCCGAACTAGTAGATGAAAAAGTTTTTTGCGCAGACTGCATATAACAAAATTTAAAATGTGAGTTTTTATTTTTAATACCTATATCTTTAAAATGGTGTCGCCATTTTGGCAAAAAATAAACATGTCAAAACAAAAAATCTAAGTTTACAATATCTAAAAATAAAATTGAGAATGGAAATGGGGAATGTGTCAAAGAGACAACAACCCGACCATAGAACAGACAACAGCAGAAGGTCACCAACAGGTCTTCAATGCAGCGAGAAATTCCCGCACCCGGAGGCGTCCTTCAGCTGGCCCCTAAACAAATATATATACTAATTCAGTGATAATGAACGCCATACTAAACTCCAAATTGTACACAAGAAACTAAAATTAGCTGTTTGTTGTAGATTCACGGCTTATACTACTTGGGGATGAATAGAGATAACGGGTTGCCTGCATTTCTGTTATCTTAATGTCTATGTCTCCCAAGCTCCAATAGGCCTTCAAGTTTTTCTTTCATTTAGTAGAGAAAATTTTGATGAGAAATGTAATCTGAAATGTATGGCCATGGTGGTGCATTTGTTCTGAATTTCATTCATCAGATCATTATTTATTATGAATTAAGAAATACAATGCTGAATGCTACTGCAATACTGGTATATTGACGTTTCATTTCCATTGTTTAAATCACAAATTTTTTTAAAGATATATATTTGAGCATCTTTTTGCATATATACCATCTTCAGCTTTGATGAGTTCTCATTGATGACATGTAGTTGCTTCTAACTTCCTATGCTGCCTTTTGTAAAAATGTGGATTATACCTCAATTGAGGTATAATCTACTAATTGATGGATATTCATGACTGGTTTCCATAAGTGTCTGCATCAGACTCAGTTCCAACTATATGATTTGTAAGTCAAAATGGATAGGAAGAGACTACAGAACGGAAATGAGATTTATTAAATGCAAACTCAGAATTTAAAAGTCCGAAAAAGAGGGTCAAATTAGTTTGTAGGTTTCTCTGACAAATTGCAGCATGAAGTGTTAGAATCAATTATATTTCATCACTAAGCATGCTAAGTTGTCATCAAAGCTTGTTATGGTAAATGCAAAAGGATGCTCCAACATCTCTTAAAATTTTGTTGTTGATAAAAATTGCATTATACCTCAATTGCACAGGGACTCGGTTAGAAGATTAAAATTTTGTTTATCAATGTTTTTCAAATTTTTTTGGTATTTTCTGTCTATTTGTATTAATTATTCACGTTTTTAACATAAGCATCACTATTTCTTTATTTTCTAGCAATGTGCAGTTTACTATCCATATCCGTATACTGAAAAATCCTAAAGGGATCTAAGTCGCCATTTTGAATAGCATACCCTTCTTAAAATAAAAAATAATTAAAAATATTTCTATTTGACTATATACCTTAACTTACAAAGGCACTCATGTCTTTCCTAAATGATTCTTCTATCAACGACACCCTTAGGGAGCTACCATTTGATTTTTATGGGGGGCTAGGATGAAATTTGAAAAAAAAAGGCAGGACAGGAGTTTTGAGAAAAAAAAAAGGCAGGATGAGACACTTTGCAAAAAAAAAATGCAGGATGACAATTTATGTAAAAAAAAGTCAGGATAAACTGATAAAAAAAGGCAGGACCGAATAGAGTGAAAAATAAAAAGGCAGGACAGAGATTACAACTTAAAAAAAATGCAGGACAAAATTTTTCAACCTAGCCCCCCCATAAAAATCAAATGGTGGCTCCCTTACTCATCTATCGTTTCATTCAGGTCAAAATATTCAAATTTCCCGGCGAAAGCAACGTAACTGGCAAACGTGTCAGTTTTCAATAAGACGAAATGAGAGATAACTCTTGTCATTCGGAAACTTCTGGGTTGATGCGTTTATTACAACAATAATTCCTCATAGACTGACCAGTGCTGTCCCCTGACTTGATACCTACGTTTAATCGATCAGATTTGAGACATAAATATCAATGTTTTCGTGTATATAAACCCTATGCAATAACTACCTTAGTGTAACATGTTAAATAATGTGCAGTGCAGGTTGAGTGCATAAGAAATTTAAATTGAACTCCAGCTGGCTCTAAAATTGGCTCCAAATTTTCAAAACTGGCAACAAAATATAGCAGCTGGCGATTTTTCTGATTCCAACTTTTTTTGGAGCCAGAGCAGCCCCTCAAACTGTTTAACTCAATCACAAAAACTCCGATTGTTTGCTGGTAAATATACATTGATAGAATGATAGTGGATCTTCCAATGGATAGAAACAAGTGACTGTGCTAACCTTCTTTTTAAAGACTTTTTTTGAGTTGACATAATTTATAGACCGTCCGAGTTGTCGGTCAGGTTTGTTTCCGTGAAGATTTGTCCCATATCCGCCATAATGCTGTCATTGGGA
Organism: Mytilus coruscus; assembly: GCA_017311375.1. NCBI lineage: Eukaryota > Metazoa > Mollusca > Bivalvia > Mytilida > Mytilidae > Mytilus > Mytilus coruscus. Next base: position 13,423,808 of record CM029599.1, read on the forward strand.
CTTAAAGAAGGAGATAATTTATTGGTATATATGCAAAACAGTTTTCACTTTTCTAAAGTACTACAAATCAACACTTAAGCTTGTAGAACGTTCGTGTGTAGAATGCAGAAGAGATGGACATGTTAGACGTTCAGCAAAAAAACGAAATTATTGTAGAGCAAGAGTATTTATCACATTACTTTTTTTTTAAATGATGTTCAAGTCATGATTTTGTAGTTTAACCCGAAAACCAGAGTAACTACAGTTTTGTCCTCTGCTGGGCTATGTTACGAAACCGCAGCGACTAAACTACGGCTGTCGTAAAAGAACGAAGTGTTATAAACCAAAAAGTTCGAAACAATATTCGTAACAACGTACCCTTTTACCCTATATTAAAACAAAAAATAGGATAACATAATAGGCACCCCAAAGGGAGTACATGTAATATGGGACATGCTATATTAACTCATAAGGGCTTGTTGTTATTTACCTGGCTATTAAATAATTCATACCTAATATTCAAATGAGAAAATAATTGCCATTGTCTTTTAAATATTAACAATTTTGTTAAATATATATTACGTGTGTTGAACAAAAATAATTACTTAGTAGAAAATTATTATCGAATTATTGATGGTATATCATTAAATTCATTTCTTTTCTAAGAAAAAACAATACATTTTCACTTTGTCGCTTTATTTTAATTATATGAAAATATATATCGTTATAGAAGTGTGCCTAAGAGTGGTCATAAACAGGGACTTTCTAAGTATAGACTGTCCATGCCATAAATCAGTGAACATTTCATAACGCTTTAATCACTTCACAATCTGAAAATCTCTCTTTTATGTGTAATTCTTAGTAACAGATTATATTTTGTTTGTTTTAAAATTAAAAATTAAAATAAAACGTTTTTGACGATTGTTTAAAACTATTACGTAAATTTACACAGCCGTTGACATCTTTCACTCCAAATCCTCGCAAGTTTCGTAAAATCTCGCTACGACCAGGTGTTTGGTCATGTTAAGGAAAAACCTACGATATTCAAATTCCTTTAGTATAATAGTCACAGATGTAATGTGAAACGAAATAAAAAGGAACGAAACGAAATTGACCGATACAAAACAAAATCAAACGAATAATTCTTTTTTTCATTCAAGCTGGGTCGTCTCTTAATATTTCCTCATACTTTGCAAAATGTAGATTTTACAATGCTCTTTTTTTCAAAAAATATGATAAAAAGTATGGGTCATCGTGCTATTTTACGTTACGATTAAAAACACTATAAGAGTTATCTCCCTTATATGGTTTAGTTTTTTTGCGGGGAATGAACCGAACAAAAACAATTTTTGGTGTTTGTTAAAACAGTTTGAAACATGCAATGTAATACTTATTTTCTTCATCTAAATAAACAATATTACACATATACAGCCAATCTGTCTCCAAATTTGCAAGGTCGGTGGTTCCCTCTCCGGCTTCCTCAATAAAACCTAACCGCTACGAATAAGATAAGATAAGATAAGAAAACTTTATTTTGATTCGGCATAAGTTAAAAGAAACAACACAAGCTCTAAGGAGCTTTTGACCGAATATAAAAACATTCATAAAAACAGTCTAATTTGACATATAAAACAACCTGCAATACAAAGTTAAAATCCCACATACATAGCATGCAATAAAAATTAAGCAACACATTTAAAATGGAATAAAACATGCTAGACCAGAGCAACCAAAAGCAACATAAAAAATAAACATCTCAAGAATTATCTGCAAGCAGAACAGCGACATTCCAAACCGTTCCAGGACTGAACAAGACTTTTAAAATGTGAAAAACTATTTTCAGTCCTGAAATGGTTTGGAAGGCTGTTCCATAAAGTAGCGGCAGCAAATTTGAAAGATTTTTTATCGTAACGGGTTGACTTTACCTGTGGAACATCCAGAATATTTACATACCTGAAAGAATACTTAGATTTTTTGACACTCACCAAATTTTGTAAGCACACAGGAGCTATATTGTTTATAATATTAAAAGTCTCTAGAGCCATTGTTCTTATCCGTCTGATCTGCAAGGAGGGCACCTTAGCTTTAAGTAAGAGGTCCTCGTAGGAGCTGGTAAAATCCTCATATACAAAACGGAGTGCTCTTTCCTGCACCTTTTCTATTTTTTGGAATTTTCTCAGTGCAAAATGCCATGCCAAAGGGCAAAATTAAAATTACTAAGAATAAAAGTATGAAAAATAGTAAGTTTACTAAGTCTATCCAAAACTGAGCCCAAACGTTTTAAAACATTTAATTGCTGTGATGCCCTCCTACAGATTGAGCTGATATGAACATCAAAATTTAACTGATAGTCAATTTCAATGCCTAATAATTTTACTGTTTTTCACATGTAAGGTTCGAGTTTTAAATATGTATAGATGGGTTTTGTTCAAAGGTCTTTTGCCAACAGCCAAAACTTGAAACTTGTCGGGATTTACTTGCATTTTATTCACCCGGAACCACTCAATAAGTATTTTTGACTCAGATTCCAAAGTTGATATTAATAAATCAAAATCTGAGTACAGAAAGACAAAGTATTGTCATCTGCATAGTTATATAAACTACCATTTTTAACAAAAAGAAAAATGTCATTTATAAATATGTTAAACAACAATGGCCCTAGTATAGAACCCTGTGGTACGCCTTTATGGATGTCAGCCCAACCACTCAGAACATTGTTGACTTTAATTTGTTGTTTACGATTAGATAAATAGGACTTTAAAAGAGCAACTGCATGGGGATACACCATATGCTGATAATTTATCTAGCAAGATATTGTGAGGCAGGCAGTCAAAAGCCTTAGAAAGATCCATTAATACCGCTGCAATGTACTGGTTTTTATCAAGAGCTTCACGCCAATCTTCTAACACTCTGAGAAGTGTGGTCTGACATCCATGTCCACGTCTAAATGCACACAAAAAAGGATTAAATATTTTATCAAAGTATTCAGTTAGTTGAATTTCATATATTTATTCAAAGATTTTAGAAAATATGGGTAAGACACTAACTGGTCTATAGTTTGTTTTTAATAATGGGTCACTCTTTTTATGAAGGGGGGTCACTTGGGCTTCTTTAAGTTTATCAGGGAAACAGTTATTTTCAATTGACAAATTTACAAGAGTTGTCAGCTGTGGTGCAATATGAGATTTACAATTTTTTACTATTTTTGCTGGAATACCATCAGCTCCTGTAGCCTTCTTGGTGTTTATTTTATTCAAGATTTCATCGACATTTTCGTTAGATACTTTCTTAAATTCAAAGTCAGAAACATGCTTTCTGTTACTCAAAATTTCTTTTATACTTGGGTGATTTGAGGGGTCATATACTACATCTGCTCCAATTTTGTCTGCTACTGTGGAGAAAAAATTATTAAAAACATTTGAAACTTCATTTGGACTATTTACAATTTTGTTTTCACACAATAAGATTTTTTGTTCTCCACAGTTCCCCTTTTTTGAGAAAAATGGTTTGACTGTTTTCCAAAACTCGCATGATTTTGACCCACCAGAGCAACGTTCTAAAAAATATACTTTTATTGATTTTCTCTTTATCTTAGTTACCAAATTTCTTTGTTTTCTAAATTTCTCCCAATTTTTGTCACTCCGGTTTTTAGTATATTGTGAATAGAGCATTTGTTTTCTATATATGGCCCCTCTCAGTTCTTTATTCATACATGGCAGTGGTTTTCTTCTTTGACACCTAGATTTGACAGGTGCATGTTTATTTAATATATTTTTAAAATCTTTTTCATAATCATCATAAATACTATTTAAATCTTTCTCAGTACAGTTTTCTGAAATCTTTATTTTCTGTAAATCATTTGTAAATTGGTCAATATCAAAAGTTTTGTAACTTCTATATGTTACATCCCTGCGTTTTTGTGCAGGTAAATTCCCTTTCACAACTGTAGAAATGATATTGTGACAGTCACTAACACCATTTGGACTATTTGTTGTTTTAAAACACAAATTCTTTTTACTTGTAATAATAACACCCACAAGGGATGGGTTACAATTACAATAGTGCTGAAAGTCGCGAACAATCGTCAAAACGTTTTATTTTAATTTTAATTTTAAAACAAACAAAATATATTCTGTTACTGTTTTAAAATTAAAAGATTTTCAGATTGAAACGTTTTTGACGATTGTTTAAAACTATTACGTAAATTTACACAGCCGTTGACATCTTTCACTCCAAATCCTCGCAAGTTTCGTAAAATCTCGCTACGACCAGGTGTTTGGTCATGTTAAGGAAAAACCTACGATATTCAAATTCCTTTAGTATAATAGTCACAGATGTAATGTGTGAAACGAAATAAAAAAGGAACGAAACGAAATTGACCGATACAAAACAAAATCAAACGAATAATTCTTTTTTTCATTCAAGCTGGGTCGTCTCTTAATATTTCCTCATACTTTGCAAAATGTAGATTTTACAATGCTCTTTTTTTCAAAAAATATGATAAAAAGTATGGGTCATCGTGCTATTTTACGTTACGATTAAAAACACTATAAGAGTTATCTCCCTTATATGGTTTAGTTTTTTTGCGGGGGGGAATGAACCGAACAAAAACAATTTTTTGGTGTTTGTTAAAACAGTTTGAAACATGCAATGTAATACTTATTTTCTTCATCTAAATAAACAATATTACACATATACAGCCAATCTGTCTCCAAATTTGCAAGGTCGGTGGTTCCTCTCCGGCTTCCTCAATAAAACCTAACCGCTACGAATAAGATAAGATAAGATAAGAAAACTTTATTTTGATTCGGCATAAGTTAAAAGAAACAACACAAGCTCTAAGGAGCTTTTGACCGAATATAAAAACATTCATAAAACAGTCTAATTTGACATATAAAACAACCTGCAATACAAAGTTGAATCTCACATACATAGCATGCAATAAAAATTAAGCAACACATTTAAAATGAAATAAAACATGCTAGACCAGAGCAACCAAAAGCAACATAAATAATAAACATCTCAAGAATTATCTGCAAGCAGAACAGCGACATTCCAAACCGTTCCAGGACTGAACAAGACTTTTAAAATGTGAAAAACTATTTTCAGTCCTGAAATGGTTTGGAAGGCTGTTCCATAAAGTAGCGGCAGCAAATTTGAAAGATTTTTTACCGTAACGGGTTGACTTTACCTGTGGAACATCCAGAATATTTACATACCTGAAAGAATACTTAGATTTTTTGACACTCACCAAATTTTGTAAGCACACAGGAGCTATATTGTTTATAATCTTAAAAGTCTCTAGAGCCATTGTTCTTATCCGTCTGATCTGCAAGGAGGGCACCTTAGCTTTAAGTAAGAGGTCCTCGTAGGAGCTGGTAAAATCCTCATATACAAAACGGAGTGCTCTTTCCTGCACCTTTTCTAATTTTTTGGAATTTTTCTCAGTGCAAAAATGCCATGCCAAAGGGCAAAAATTAAAATTACTAAGAATAAAAGTATGAAAAATAGTAAGTTTACTAAGTCTATCCAAAACTGAGCCCAAACGTTTTAAAACATTTAATTGCTGTGATGCCCTCCTACAGATTGAGCTGATATGAACATCAAAATTTAACTGATAGTCAATTTCAATGCCTAATAATTTTACTGTTTTTTCACATGTAAGGTTCGAGTTTTAAATATGTATAGATGGGTTTTGTTCAAAGGTCTTTTTGCCAACAGCCAAAACTTGAAACTTGTCGGGATTTACTTGCATTTTATTCACCCGAAACCACTCAATAAGTATTTTTGACTCAGATTCCAAAGTTGATATTAATAAATCAAAATCTGGAGTACAGAAAGACAAAGTATTGTCATCTGCATAGTTATATAAACTACCATTTTTAACAAAAAGAAAAATGTCATTTATAAATATGTTAAACAACAATGGCCCTAGTATAGAACCCTGTGGTACGCCTTTATGGATGTCAGCCCAACCACTCAGAACATTGTTGACTTTAATTTGTTGTTTACGATTAGATAAATAGGACTTTAAAAGAGCAACTGCATGGGGGGATACACCATATGCTGATAATTTATCTAGCAAGATATTGTGAGGCAGGCAGTCAAAAGCCTTAGAAAGATCCATTAATACCGCTGCAATGTAATGGTCTTATCAAGAGCTTCTCGCCAATCTTCTAACACTCTGAGAAGTGTAGTCTGACATCCATGTCCACGTCTAAATGCACACAAAAAAGGATTAAATATTTTATCAACGTATTCAGTTAGTTGAATTTCATATATTTTTTCAAAGATTTTAGAAAATATGGGTAAGACACTAACGGGTCTATAGTTTGTTTTAATAATGGGTCACTCTTTTATGAAGGGGTCACTTGGGCTTCTTTAAGTTTATCAGGAAACAGTTATTTTCAATTGACAAATTTACAAGAGTTGTCAGCTGTGGTGCAATATGAAATTTACAATTTTTACTATTTTTGCTGGAATACCATCAGCTCCTGTAGCCTTCTTGGTGTTTATTTTATTCAAGATTTCATCGACATTTTCGTTAGATACTTTCTTAAATTCAAAGTCAGAAACATGCTTTCTGTTACTCAAAATTTCTTTTATACTTGGGTGATTTGAGGGTCATATACTACATCTGCTCCAATTTTGTCTGCTACTGTGGAGAAAAATTATTAAAACATTTGAAACTTCATTTGGACTATTTACAATTTTGTTTTCACACAATAAGATTTTTGTTCTCCACAGTTCCCTTTTTGAGAAAAATGGTTTGACTGTTTTCCAAAACTCGCATGATTTTGACCCACCAGAGCAACGTTCTAAAAATATACTTTTATTGATTTTCTTTATCTTAGTTACCAAATTTCTTTGTTTTCTAAATTTCTCCCAATTTTGTCACTCCGGTTTTAGTATATTGTGAATAGAGCATTTGTTTTCTATATATGGCCCCTCTCAGTTCTTTATTCATACATGGCAGTGGTTTTCTTCTTTGACACCTAGATTTGACAGGTGCATGTTTATTTAATATATTTTTAAATCTTTTCATAATCATCATAAATACTATTTAAATCTTTCTCAGTACAGTTTTCTGAAATCTTTATTTTCTGTAAATCATTTGTAAATTGGTCAATATCAAAAGTTTTGTAACTTCTATATGTTACATCCCTGCGTTTTTGTGCAGGTAAATTCCTTCACAACTGTAGAAATGATATTGTGACAGTCACTAACACCATTTGGACTATTTGTTGTTTTAAAACACAAATTCTTTTTACTTGTAATAATAACACCCACAAGGGATGGGTTACAATTACAATAGTGCTGAAAGTCGCGTTACACACCAATCAATCAATCAATCAATCCAAATTTGCATATTCAAGCAAAGAACTAGAAAGATTGTGTACTGCTATTTTACTATCCAAGATGGCGGTATACAGTTTATTTACCTTAAAATAAAAACTCTTTTTATCTTTTTAAAGTTTCAATGAACTCCTTCTTATATGATTTTACATAAGGAGATATCCTGTGCGATTCGCCGAACTTCGTTTTTTGTGTTTCTTTTTTCGTTAAAACATACAAATGAGTAGCTCAAGTCAGTGGCGAATTAATCGGGGGTATAGGGGCACGCAGAGACATATATATGTTGGGGCTCGTGCCAGGGTTACCAAAGTATGTTTTAACATAATTTTATTGTGACTGAATCCAATTATTTACTTACAGCTTACATGCACTTGTCTGAGAAAAAAAATTTCCTATATATACCTTTTTATATTTTTTCTCTGAGACAAGTGCCTGTGTCACAGCTATGTCGTTAAGTAACACAATCTTCAAACACGCGTGATTTATTACAATTTATAGATGGGTGTGTAAATATGAAATATTGAAAACTATACATGTGTATTGTCTAAAAGAACTTTTATTGTGTAGGAAAGAAATCCCCAACCAAAATCTATAAAGCTTTTGTTTGTTTAATTATAGGACTTACTACATATAACATACACATGTTTGTATATGTACGTGTTTCTTGTTTACAGTTGCCAATTAAATAACAGAGAATAAATTAAAAGGGTGCTAAAATATATAGAATTGTTATAGAGAAAAATGACAAACAGAACACAGAAATGCTATTCCACCAATCTAATACCCCGGGCCATATGTATATGTTCCAAGTGAAATATAAAAACTTATCCCCCTGCCGCCGTAGGAACTTGGGGACAGGATAATTTTTTTTGGCCCTCCCCCTTTTTTTAAATTCCGTTATTTTTTTCGTTTTCTATTAATTTCAATTATTTTCGCGTTTTTATGTATTATAAGAACACAAATATTTTACAAATAACTTGTATTTGCTATTTACTATCAATTCCAAGTTTACTATCACAGTGGTCACTGATATATTATATAGCAATCTATATAATATATCAGTGACCGCTGTGGATAGTAAACTTCGAATTGAAAAAAAATAAAATTATCCTGTCCCCAAGTACCTATGCCTGCCGCACTTACATTTTCATATCGACAGTTCTGGGTCAAATACCGGTCTCTTGGGACTATTGAAATCTCACTGTCATACAAGTGAGAGGTTTGGCTAGCTATAAAACCAGGTTCAATCCACCATTTTCTACATAAGAAAATGCCTGTACCAAGTCAGGAATATGACAGTTGTTATCCATTCGTTTGATGTGTTTGAACTTTTGATTTTGCCATTTGATTGGGGACTTTCCTTTTTGAATTTTCCTCGGAGTTCAGTATTTTTGTGATTTTACTATTTTCTTTGAACATCTTGAAGGTAGACAGATAGATATAGATAGAAACCTGCGATTTAATTGAGACTTGAAGTTATTTATAAATTGTAACCCAAAACAATTACAGATGTTCATTATATAATTGTAACTACTAATTATTTCAAAGATGTATAAAATATCTTATCTTATAGAAGTAATATTTTTTACATTATTTCTAAGGTAACCTAGCTTTTATCTGTATATTAGTATCAAACTTAAATAATTTTATGTGATAAAATAATGTAAAGATTTATAAAAACTTCATTAGCTAATCCATCTAATGAAAATTGAAATACCTCTATTGAGTAATTCAAAAATTAAGATTTCCTTTATAGGTAATTAAGAAAATAACTTGTTTAAGTAACGCCCTTGACTGATGACCTAGGCACCAACCAGTCATCTTTTGTGTGTGTGGGGGGAGGGGGTGATTTTGTCGGACAAACATTGTTTCGACTTTATTAAAAAGTATATTTTTTTATAACATACAGAAACAAGAAAGTTTTTTTAAAAACTCAATGTCGTATTTATTTTTTCCCTCATCTTCAGTGGAAACCAACAATTCCTATTATTATATAAAAACAAGCTCCCAAAAAAAAAGATAATTATAGGTTTCATAACGAGTGTTACATCCCAGATACTTTGTTCTACCAGGGTGATCTGAACCGGATCACCCCTGCCAGATCACCCTAGCTTGAGTTTCTTTTTTCTGCATGCTTTCCTTTGTTCTGTAACATTTTGGCGGGAATGTCAAATCCACAATAAAACTTAGAAATATTTAAACGGAAAAGACTTTCAAAGTTTATGTTGAAAAAAAAATCCAGTGTCTATGCTGGGAATCGAACTCAAGACCTTTAGCATATAGACCCACGAGTCATACCCCTAAACCAGGATGAGATACACTACTGTTAATTTAACATATTTAAACATTGTATCCGGGGCTCATAAAGGGTATACACTATATAGTATTATATAAAGTATATTATAATGATTGTGTGGCGTTCTAAACTAGATTTTATGAAGCGTAAATGGTTTTTTATCTAATCTAGAACAGCTGGGATGTAAAATAGTTATCCCATTCGGACTTGGTGTGTCAGTGTAAGATCACCCTCTGGCCTCCTATTACAGAATGGGATATGTAGAATATAGCAAAGTGCTCTCGACCAATGAAATTGTAGAATTTGATGCCTCTTAATTGTGAAGAATGAATATAAATCGTGTTCTTAGTAAGGGATTATCCTATTATTTGGGTCTATTTACAGTTCAAAACAAAGAGTTTCTATAAATGAGTTACAACTGCCCCGAAGCACATTTATCCGATTGAAAGGATTTATCACACAGTGATTGAAACTGACTAAAAGTTGAATTGTGAAACAAACAAAAAACTCAAAATAAGTTGAAGTTTACTGTGCAGTAAAATTGATACCGTGAATGTTATAATGAAAATATTAATAACTTCAAATTATTAAATAAGTAAACAATACCAAAGCATTTGCAAAAAAAAAAAGAAAAAAAAAGCTTTAAAATAAAAAAAAAAAAACTTAATCTTTAGCTTTCCAAAACTTTGATCACTGGATCAGCGGTTTGGAAGAATAATTACTTCAATATTCCGATCAAATAAAAAAAAAAAAAAAAAACAGGAATTTAATTAAGTCTTGAACATATAAAAACTTAAATGTATCAATTGATTTAAACTGTAAATTAAAAAAGGATAATTCCTCACTAAAATATTACATGATTTACATTCATATTCACAATCAGAAAACATATACAATTCCTACATTTTCTTTGTTTTGTTGTGTCAGTTAATATGTATAACACATTTTTTAAAAATATTTCCCAAATGATAAGAAAGTCCTTACATCACTAAAACTAATTCATAAATGAAATGCCTAAAAGGATGTCATGCATTAATTATAAACATTGCACTGACAATGAAACTAATTCTTAAATACAACCAATTAAGAATAATTTGAGCCTTGAGCACTTTACAATATTCTAAGTTTGTTGTAAGAAAATGATAATCCCTTACTTCATGATAAGTACTCGCTAACGCTCGTACTTAATCATGAAGAAAGGGATTATCATTCTCTTACATATACTTAATTAAGAAATAATTCATGGGGGCTTCAATATATCGTGATTTTACCACGGGTTGGCCCTTTATGGGGGTTTGGATGGGGTTAAATGATTAAAGAATAATGCCCTTAAAAAATGAAGATTAGAGAATAACGGGCAAAAAAAATGAAGATTAGAGAAAAAAGGGGTTAATTTTTTGAAGATTAGAGAAAAAAAGGGTTAATTCTTTGAAGATTAGAGAAAAAAGGGTGAAAATTAAATGTTTACAGAATAACAGACCCCCCATCCAGACCCTCCTTTATGACAAATATTTTACCCTGAGCGATAGCGAGGGGTAAAATATCGGCATAAAGGGACAACCCGTGGTAAAATCACGATATATTCAAGCCCCCATGAATTATTTCGATTCTACTGCTAATAGGACAAATACGGAAATTCTTTTGGATCGAAGCGCTCTATGTGAAGTCAAATACTTGCCGTTCCCATGAATAAACGCACTATAAAATTGACGTAAAAGAACGGAGCAAACTGAATTAGTGACATGCTTAAACTATTTACAATAACGTATTTAGATAGGTTTGGATGAATTTAAATGAAAAATTTACTTATCAGTCGGAAAGCAAGCCCTTAGAAACGACCGTTGTTGCTACTTTCTTAAGACAACAATGGGACTGATATTAAAACCCGCCATTCTGAAATTGCGTTAATTTCGCGGAAAAAATAATTTGGCGCCAATTTGGAAATTTTTCTTTTTCTGTTTTTACTTGCCATTAGGGTCAGAAATACATTTTTTCGATTTTTAAGCATGGTTCTTATTATTAAAGAAAATAATACTTAAACATGTTAATTTGGCCGTCTTTTAACAATAACGTAACGCCGTTGATCGTCGTTTATAAATTATGCGAAATTGTCTGTTATTTTTCCTTCTTTTTCACAGATAAACAAAGATTATATATACTATATAAAAATTAATAATACGTATCTCGAAGTTAAAAAATCAAGTCTAACGTTCTATCACCCTTAGAAACCCTGTTCGAACTAAATTCCAAAGGAAAGACATTTTTGACATTGTAGTTTTTTGGTCTTACACATCGATGTCAACTTGCATCTGAACACAATGTACACACATTTAGTGTGTTTGTTTGAAAAAGCAATGACGAGTTCAGCTGTGAATATTTGACTGGATTAATAATTCTCTTTAAGTCAGTGAAATGTTTGACTTAACTAAAACAAGGTATGGAAATTTTATACTGTCTTTATACAACCTTAACTGCTTTTTAAAATTAAGATTACTAAACAAAACTCATTCATTGTTTATAATATTATAAAAAAAATTGTGATGAAGGAATCCTGCAAAAGTAAATGAAAAGCCTTGTCCTAAATTTGAACTTAAAACAACCTCTTTCAGACTAGCATTTGAATCACTCTTATTTGAAGCATGTTCATACTGACATGAAGTGGGACTTACTTTTGACTTGTGATCTAAAACATAATTTTGACTTAGCACTCAGAAACTGCTCTGAAATACTTTTATATAAATATAAAATGCATAGTTATTATTTTTTTTAAATAGAAGAAGAAAATATTAGACCGAGTCTTTTTGTTCTATTTTTTCAAGTTCATGATTAGAACCATTTATTTATTGGTTTAGTGTTTTTTTTTTTAATAATTTGAGTCCATTCATTAGAACTTGCATGGAATCAATGAGACAAAATTTATTGTTATATTTAGTTTGTTCATACAATGATTGCAAACTAATTTCCTTTTATTTCAAATAATGAAGAATTTACATTCGGAATACTTTCCTTATGATCTCTTTTAAGTTTAAATGAATAAGGTAGCACCAAGTATCAGTAATGAAAAGGAATTCCTGTTTTTGATCATTTTAATCCTGTCTTGATCCATTATTCATGAATATTTTGGCTACCCCTTGTAATAATGTAGTAGAAATTTATTTCTGTGTTGAAATAATTTGGCTACAACAGTAAAAATACTTACCAAAATATAAATATTACCTAAATTAACTCTTTGAATAATAATAGTATGGCACATAGGGCCTATTTCACTGAGACTGAGTTCTGAAAAGTGATAAAATGTCTTTCTCTAATTTTTTTGCACATGTCTTCAGTATCAAAATATATTTAATAAAATTATTTAAATAATATCCACATGTAAATAACAGCATATGGTGCTTTTAAAATATAATAAAGTTTGTTCATGAGAGTGTCAAACAAAGGGACGTAACTCGTAAATTACTATCGGCCCCGCTTCGTCAGAAATATCGACACATCGAAGTGGCACATTTGCGTATTACAGCGTATTAAGTGGCACAAATTTGACATATCATAGTCCAAGTTATGTTACATAACATAATTTAAATTCAGCATAGCTTACCGAGAAGTTAAGAAAGAAAATTACGATTTCAATTTCCTGTGACCAATTTTTTTGGTCAACACCTAGACTTTGAAGACACATTTTGAGAGAAAAAATGAGTTTAATCCATAATTGAGTGGTGGATCAATATATTTCTTATATACTCAAGAATGTTCACTTAAAAGCAAATTAGTTTTAATTCATGCAAAAAACTACAAATTCCAAAAAACGGGCTTCACTTTTTTTGGTAAAAAAATGCCCATATATGGTAATCACATGACTTCCATTGTTGCTTTAAGAAATGGGGTCAAACCGGGGTCAGCTTTCCGACTGTTATAGGTTATTATATATATGTATAAAAAAATGGCTTATGACACATTTTAGCATCGTTTGTTTACGTTTCCTTGTTGTGATGATTTTCGGTTTCACAAGCGTGTATTTTCCCGTAAAATGCTTATATTCTTACGTCATCGTTCTATGACGTCGGGTAGCTCATTCATAAAAAAACATATGACGTGGGAGTACAAACAGTCCAAACAATATATTCATATTTTACCACGGGGTGTGTACTCAAAGCGTTTGAAGAACGTCATGTTAGAATGCTTGATATCAACTCGAGTTATTTAATTTCAATATAATGATAAACGAGCCATCGGCGAGTTTATTATTACTATTTAAATTAAAAAAAACGATAGTTGATATCAAGCGATATCCAAGTCACAAGTTGTTAAAACTATTTCTCTTATGGTCAACACTCTCATTGTGTTGAATTAAAAATTCCGCGAATCGTTGATCTAGTCTTTTGCACATTCCAGTATTACGTCATATGTCCTTTTCCGGTGTCAAACTTTAGCATCAGACATTTAATAGATATAGGAAGATGTGGTGTGAGTGCCAATGAGACAACTCTCCATCCAAATAACAATTTATAAAAGTAAACCATTATAGGTCAATGTACGGCCTTCAACACGGAGCCTTGGCTCACACCGAACAACAAGCTATAAAGGGCCCCAAAAGTACTAGTGTAAAACCATTCAAACGGTAAAACCAACGGTCTAGTATATATAAAAACGAGAAACGAGAAACACGTATAAATTACATAAACAAACGACAACTATTGTACATCAGATTCCTGACTTAGGACAGGTGCAAACATTTGCAGCGGGATTAAACGTTTTAATGGTACCAAACCTTCTCCCTTTTCTGAAACAATAGTATAACATCACAACATAGAAAACACACGATAAAACATCAATTGGAAGGCTTAACTCAATCAAAACGTAAATTAACACACTATGAACGAATAAATTCGATCTGTGATACCTGAAAGTAAATACATAGTTAATAAAATATTAGGGACAAACATTCAAGGCCAAAAGCAAACAAACAAGTCCAAATAAAGCCATGGCAAAACACTACCGCGAAATATTAAACCCTTAGAAAATAATCACTTTTGAAAAAACCGGTTTTCATAATAGATACAGGTAAATGAAAAATAACTTTGTCGTTTTAGGTATACTTTTTCTGTCTATATAAAATCTTCCAATAATTAGGAATACCAAGAAAGGTCTGTCATATAAATACCTAATTTAACACAAGATACATAATAAGGGGTAAATATCAACAATAAAACTTCCCTGTACAGATTAAAGGAGAATAATCTTGATGTTAATACAAATGTAGTACGAAGAAGTGAAAATTAGTAGATATTCAAAATAATCAAAGACTTTTTGTACGCTTCAGAATGTAATAAAATTTGACAAAAAGAAGATTGTCAGGTGAAAAGTGTGAGTGTTTTGTATATTATTGAAGAAATCACATATGTCCGTTGCCATGGACGAAATGTACATCATAACCTTTGAAAGTCATCAATGACCTAACGAATAGCCAATGGGAGTGCCGTAATATCGTCTTATGATGCTGGATAAGCCAATCAAATTAACGCAGATTTTTGTATCACTTTTTCGTATCACACTCCGTGCAGTGTGATACGAGAAATATCTATTCATGCAAGAAATACAGATAACAGGCCACAACCATAAGAGAAATGATATTGTAAAAGATAGGATTAATAAAACGCCTTTGTATTTTTTATAAGACTTATTACATATACTATCATTATGTTGTATGTATATGTTTTTTTTTGTTACCATTACCAGTTAAAGAATAGAAAATAAATGGATGCTTAGATATAGAGGATTATTATAATGAAAAAAAGACATACAAAGTAAAGAATACAGAACACAGAAATGGATGACCCCTCCATTCTACCCCACCCCAGCCATACCTCTGAGCCATCCAGACCAACAGTGATATCTGAAACAAAACCATGGTGCCCCCTCCCCAAAGTCATAGAGGTTCTGTATCCGCTCCTGCAAGTTGATACTTATTTCTATTGAGGTACACATTTTGAGGCTTGGGAACAAAAGAAAGAAAATGTGTGCCCTATGCTATTTTCAAATCTTATAATTCAAACAAGATTTGTAATTGGAAACTACAAAAATCAGCTAGAGCAAAACTTAGAATAACAGGTGTACAATCTCATGTCCAGTTGAAAAATCTGCCAGTCAAGTTTAATTTTATTTTGTTAAGCCGTTAAAAGGAGGGAGGGGTAGATTAACAAGTTTGGTCTTAAGCCACATAATAACAGAACTATTATGAATATCTGTAGCTACCTACAACTGAATGCTGTCAGGTGAAACAATATAGCCCAATAAGTCAAAAGGCAGTACACCTTAACAATACATCACCACCAGTACTACGTCACAAGCAAGGATACATTTCCATTATTTTAACAGAAATCGGCCAGCCTCAAGGTATGATGACAAATCTTTATACAACCGAAGATCATTCCTCACACTTCCCTATATAGGGCATCCGCTTAATGATAGAGTGGAAGCTACCACAGTGTGGACAACTGTTTTTCCACATTATTTTATTCAAACAAATGATCTTTGTTTTATTCATAATCCCTTACATCGATCATATCAAGGAATTTGTATAATAAATATTAAATAGTTAAGTGATTATGTAAAATCACTGGTCAATTCCAGGGATTAAATATAATCACTAGTGATTTTAATGATTCTGCTTAATCCTTGAAAAATCATATATATACTGGCCTTTTCTAATAACAGGTTTATGTTTTGGGTTTCTTAAGGATGTTTGCACCTTGTTTCAAAATAAGATTTTAAAAAGACTGTTATAAATTGATAGTATATAAATAACGGAACTTAAAAAGAAGAAAAAAATGACAGGTCAGTGACGTCCTTGTTTGTGAGATATATATACAACTGAAAATTTGGCTTAAACAATTCTCTCTAGATTTTCCATACATTTAATATTGGCACCTTTTTTTCTTTCAAAAATGGCTTTTTAAACTAAATGTAATAAGATTAAGAAAAGTAAAGTATGGGTTGGCGGGCGAAATTTTTATTGGCACTACATGGATAAAGCTCGAGGTTTCCGAATATCTGACAAAAAGTCAAAAGCAATTGTAGCATGCCAAGCAATTCTCGTTCCAAATTCCGGTGGACCACCTACCCATTAGTAGAAAGTAAAATAACAAAAATACCGAACTCCGAGTATTTAACTATTTGTAGTTAATTATTTGATTTCATTCAATAAATTAATTTATGACATGCATGTACATATCGCTTATAACACGACCATGTACCAAATGGTCAATATTAGTCATCCGTTTAATTTACTCTATTGGATGTTTGCAAAATTTCAACGGAGGAAATTGCTTGGCATGGCGAACATCCTTTTAGTGAATAATATTGTAAAATTTGAACAAATGTGTGTTTTCTTCCATATAAAGTCTATTCAGCTCTGTGCGTGCACCTAGTCTTGGCGATTATTTTTTTTACCCCAAGAACGTGTTCACAGAATGTTAAGTGAACTTTTCAAATCATCTCTTGCACAGGGATCGTACAAATATTTCTTGGTAAAAAGGAAGTGGATACAGCTACTCTCAAAATGCAACTCTAACTAGAAAAGTCGAGTTTCATCATGGTAAGAAGACAAAAATTAAATAGCAAAGGAATGCAGTTTACAATAGTGCCATTTTCATAAAGTCTAAGAAGAATTCTTAAATTTACAAATCAGTTGTCGACAAATGCAAAATTTATCAAATTTTCTGATGTAAAGTCACACTTGCGATTAAATCATCAGAACATTACAACTGTTGATAACAAATTCAAACAAAATGAAAATTTCAATATTTGACCGATAAACCTTTCATGGAATATAAACCTGGTGTTCACACCTTTGTGATATTTTATCTGAATTAGATTGAAATTGAAAGTCACAATTTTATGTATGTACTGGCTGAAATGCAGGAACTATAGCTTTTGGCGGTGTTTGCAAAGACAGCAGCGTTTTAAGTTACTAAATGATAACAAAAATAAGCATAAGTAGAGTGGAATACGGTGCACTAATCAGTTTTTTCTGAGGAATGATATCAATTTGCATAAAAGTGTGTGTCATACCTTAAGGCGGGTCGAATTTTTTGAAATATTAGAAACGTATCCTTGCTTGTGAGGTTAACGTTGTATCCTGGACGTGATAATATTTTGTATGCAAAAGCCTTATTGTACGAAGTATATACCTAATGTCTTCATGTTGGATCATTAACTCAATAACACACACACATATATAAATATCTATGTATTATATCTATTCGCTATGGTTAATTTGTACTCTGATTTGTGTACTGATAGGTCTGCAAAGGATCATTGGACTTTGGCGAAGCTTGTTTTAAAGAGTAAAACAATAGTTCGGTATACGTCAATAAGACATCGACCAAACATCACAAATAATAACAAATATTAAAGCCTGCTAATAGATGTATCAACAGAGTCATTATCCTTATGGATTTGTATTAAAAGAAACCGTTTCCTTGTTATAGTTTTATTTTGTTTATGTTTTATGTTTTGGGGGTTTGGTGTTGGAAGTCTCCAGACAATTAATATCAAATAACGAAAAATCAAAAACACAAAGATTTACTTAGATTTAGGTCTATTAAGTGGTGCATGACATTGACCTTTAAATAAGTGATTTCAAAATACAACAGATCTTTTTAATTCAGTTATAAATTACTGTTGTGACCTTGACCATTGACGGAGTGATCTTAAAATCAATAAGGAACATCTTTTCAAAAAGATACTACATCGCAACTCGGCTTAAATAGCATCTATAGGTAACATGTAATATTCAACAATACACTGGTGTCCAACTAATATGTAAACTCTTTATCAATTGATCGAGTCATCAAAATTATGAATCAATTCAAAAGACATAAAATATCTGCAACAAGATATGTCTCAACAACCTCTAACAAAGGTCCACAATGTAGACTAGGAACATGCATACAATGTATGTAGTTGAGTTTAAAACGTTTATTTTTTCAGATCCTGATCCCTGTTTCACCCGTGGTGAAATGGGTAATGACTATTGAAATTATGTAGGGCAAGTAGGCAGAGAAATATGATAACCTGGTCTTCTCCCGAACAACATTAATTTCTGTGTCTGAGAAAAGTACCTTTAGCAATGTGGAAAATATAAATATGCAGTCATGACCGATTCCAATCGGGAAAAGATGCAATGGCTTGTTTTGGGAGTGTGTTAATTGCAAGCTCTCTGCATACTCAAAAAGCCTCACAATCAATCCTGAGTTCACCGTTTTATTTTGGTAGCGGTCGTGTTGTAAACTCTTGGTTTAAAGTGTAAATTTTAGTTATTGTTGTTTGTTTCTTCGTTGCTTGTCTTTTGGGCATTGGGTTGAACTCTTATTGCCGTTTGGACTTATGATTTTGTATTCACCCCATGACATCTTCTCTTTTTCAGGTTCTCCAAGGCAAGCTGTTGTAGTACAAACAATCAGTAACAAATATTCTTGTTTTTTTTTCAAATAAGTTGTGATTCAGGGGTTTGCTCTTATGTTATTAAATGTTTGACGTATTTATTCGTCAGATAACTTTTATTTTGTGTGCTACTTCATTTTCTCGTTTTCGCCCAGACTGTTTATTGAAATTGTATGCATTCCACAAAGTTATATGAACTATTCAGAGTAATTTTCAGGTTGATGTTGATGATGATGATGATGATGATTATGATGATGATAAGCAGCAAGTATCAATTTTAAAGTGTTTGGTTTGATCCAGTCGGGGTTCGAACCAACGACCTCCAGCATTCGAGGAAAACGTGCTACTAATGAGACCACCGAGACGGTTTGCTAAATTTTGAAGTCCTTTCTATATACTTTAAAAGAAGAATAGTGAAACAAGCGTTGCTCGTAATCTTTCGTTTTACATCTGCGTGTGTGGCGAATTTGTGTCATTAATTGATATAATATATCCTTTGTTTTTCAATATTCTTCACTTATTGTTTAATTTGCTCGTCCTGCATATGGGGAAAGTATCAAATTAGAAACTCGGGATAAGGCAAACATTCAAACAATAATACATTCGAATCATCTATCCAGTCTGGTAAAAGACAAAGCTACTACTCAAATTACACCCACAACCACATTCGTGTATAATCAAAGCACGCATTTTCGTTGATGTGATCCAGCCAACTAAGAGTTTGCATGTATACTGAAACATAACTGGTCATTCCCTTTTATCAAAGGCTAGAAAACTTTGACGATAATCTTCCTTGCACAATTAGTGTTGTGAAATTTTAAACTATCGACAAACAAAGGTGGCTACACGCCAAATGTAAACATTGCTTACTCACTACAACTCAACATCAACATCGAGCTCCAAACCAAATATGATATCATACCCTTCAATCCGGCCATTGAAAATTTGTCGAAAAGTTTCTTTGTACAATGAGTGTTGTAAAATTTCAAACTATCGCAAACAGGAAGTGGCTGCACGGTGGATGTAGAAGCCAAGAAAACTTTGATGAAAGTTTCGTTCGAATTAACGGACAGAGTCGACCGGTTACTAGATCTGCTTTCGACATTGGCGACGAAGGTAAAAAGAGAAAAGATATTAAGGGACAATCTAAAATCACAAGTCTAAAAAAATAGACAACACAAGGTTTGAAATGCAGAACATTGTGTTCATTACTATTTCACCAAAACTTTGAGTTATTTCCTTTTGAAATAACCCTTTCAGCTCACTAAATACTGAGAATAACATGTATTTATTCTGAAAATCAAAGTTACCGAAATCATCGATAGATAGATTGGAAAAGAGAGGCGAAAGATACCAAAGGGGCATTCAAACTCATAAGTCGAAAATAAACTGACAACGCCATGGCTTACTTATTATTTGTAATGCTTTTTAGTTATGAAATTTTTACTTATTCAGGGTTATTTCTCGTCTATATACCAGCTTTGATAAGTGTTTGGTATGATTATAAATGTTCACTTCTTCTTACTATGAACAACAAAATTATTTATTTTGGAAAAAATATTTCCTTTCTCCATTTTAACTGTATACCTTACTACAACATTATTTTCATTTACCTGTGTATGTTTTTGTATTTGGCGGCTTTTTGTTCAAGGTTATTGTTTTTTTTTAAATTGTTTAATATCTCACAGCGGTATACTATTGTTACCTTTACTTTTTCACCACTTATTTTATTGATTTTGTATTAACATTGTATCATAGATCAAATTTATTCGTTCAGTGTATGTTCACTTGTGTTAATATGTTTTTGATTGAGTTAAGCCATTTCAGTTGATATTTTATAGTGTCTTTCTATGTTGTGATGTTACACTATTGTTTTAGATAAGGGTGAAGGTTGGTACATAGTAAAACGTTTAAACCCGCTGTATTTGTTTGCACCTGCCCTAAGTCAGGAATCTGATGTTCAGTAGTTGTCGTTTGTTGATGTGGTTCATAAGTGTTTTTAGTTTCTCGTTTTTTTTTATATAGATTAGACCGTTAGTTTTCCCGTTTGAATGGTTTTACACTAGTCATTTTTGGGACCCTTATAGCTTGCTGTTTGGTGTGAGCCAAGGCTCCGTGTTGAAGACCGTACTTTGACCTATAATGGTTTACTTTTACAAATTGTGACTTGGATGGAGAGTTGTCTCTTTGGCACTCATACCACATCTTCTAATATCTACTTAAAAAGAATAAAAAGCAACAAACAATAGTACACAAAACACAACATGCACAACATAGAAACTAAAGACTGGAAGAGTTGTGTGCATAATTTCAAATAATTTCAAATCAAATTATTAGATATGGCAGTGAAGAAAAAATAACTTGATATACAACTATTGGATTAAGTTTAGAAAGATAAGCTTTTTTTGTCACTTGACAAAACAATCTTGTCTCGTCTTTACTAGTAAATGCTTGTTTTTTTAGAGTATTTCTATGTTCATAGGTATATTATTTTCTAACTCAGCTAAGGACCGTTTACTGATTTTTGATAAAGAATTATATGATGCAATATAAAGATGAACAGTTTATTGTTGTTGTTTTTTCAGCTCCAAAATCTTACTATAAAGTTTTTATTGTTTTGCACAACGTTTGCAGAATTTCTCAGTATTGATGCAGATTCTTTTGATATTTCAACTTTAGGTGTATTATCTTTTTTTACATCTTCATTTTTTAAATCTTTTTAATTTAATGATATGATTTTGATATGGATGGAAATAGGTATCGTCACATGAAGGTATAGTATATTTTTATTGACGTTTGACTTAATAATTTCCAGTAAGAGGCATGGAAAATGCACCTTTTCAACAACAAAATATTAAGTAATAATGTGAATACCAATCTTGAAATGAAGATTACAAGAATAAAACTTAATAGTCAAATACAGGAGCATACATATCTGCTAATAATCAAATTAGAAAGGTTACAAAAATCTTGTTTACATACAAAAAATATTAACTGCAAGTGGAAACAGTAAAGAACTTCAAAATTGACTAAAGTATGAGATTTTTAATAATTGATCATTTTAATTCAAATTCAAATAATTAAAGAGATTGAATTGAATAAATAAAAGGTACATCATGATTTAACTTAAAAATAAAGACAGTTGTTCAAAATGTTCATTCAGTAGCTAAATGTGAAAAGAAGATACAAAAAGTGTATAAACACTTCACTCAAGATTTTATTTTAAGTTTAATGTCTAATCAGTAAAACCTGTACATTACAGCAGCATACACTGCTGTCTACAACACGATTGCATCTTTCAACAGTAGCATAGTTTTCTTGAAAAACAACAACAACGAATAAAGCACACCTACTACTAGTATAGAATGTCTTTTTAAAAAAATTAGCATATATGTTTCAGCAACCAATAATTCAACTTTCAACCACAACACTACATATTTTTTCAACAACAAAAAAAAAAAAACATATTTCATAAACAACACCTCATTTAAAAATGCTTATTTTGGAACAAAATCTGTAATACATCTCTCAATTCGACATCACGTCTACTAACTGCAACGTTCATTAACAACGTTAACAACACACCTTTCAACAACAATTTCAATCTACTTACAACAAAACACATTTCACAAAAAATAAATAGCAAATCATTCCATATTTTTTATAACAACATCACAACTTTCAACAACAAAAGCACATGTCTTATTAACAGTACAACTATCAACAATAAAAAAACAAGACTCTAAATCATAACACACTTTTTATAATGATAACATTTTGCTTTACAACAATAAGTCATCCCTTTACAATATAAGCATAACTATTAACAATGTTTTAACAAAAGAAGTACATTCCTTGTCAAAATAGAACATATTTAACATTTATATGTACAACAGTTTGCTACTTAATCTTTTCACATCATGAGCAAATATCTTTACAGTAGTAGCATATCAATCAAAATCAAAATCATATAAAATATATATATCTAGAAGACTTTCTTATCTTTATACAAATACACATTTTCATAATTTTATAACAATCACAATTTTTGCAAAAGTAGAATTTTACTGTTTATTGTTAGAGTACATCTTACAACAGAGAGGTAATGCTGTACACTGTCAGAAAACATCTAACAACAGTATAGCATGATACTTAAAATGTAAAAAAACAATTTTTACACAACATCCTATTGATTAGTCAAGGTAATAATGTCAGAAGGCAAGAGCGAAAGAGGAAGCGTAGTGTGTCTATTTTTTTTTAAAAGATAAATTAAGACTTACACAACAGTAGCATATTGCATTACAATATCAGTACACATCCTTACAATAGTTTCATTTTGCTTTATTCTTAAAATAATTTCTTATTGCTTTAAAATGTCAGGAAACATATATACAATAGTTTCATTTTCTTTTATTATGTTAGAATACATCTTTGAAACAGTTTCGTATTGCTTTATTATGTCAAATACATATCTGCAATAGTTTCAATTTGCTATAATATACGAATACATATTTACAAACGTGTTCATGTTGCTGTATAATGTCATGATTCATCTTTACAACAGTTTCATTTTGAATTATACTGTAAGATTATATCTTTACAATAGTGCAGTTTGCTTTATAATGTTAGAATATTTCTCTAGAAAAGAAACGCCATTGAAATGTTTGAAAGTTCTTGACAAGAGTTTTATTAGTCAAAATACTTATTTATAAGCATATCTCTCATAATTCTAAAAAAAATCACATATTGTTTTATCAATTACAGCATTTTCTTCAACAAAGTTCAATTTATTATATTTCTTTTTATCGGTAAAGGTGAATGTCCCCGCATATCTAATAACATCTTTGCTATTTCTGTAGGACAGTATTCATATGCCGTCATTACAGGTGACCGACCCTCATTATCACATCAACTATAGTCTACTCTTCTGTCTACTAACATCAGATTCCTTACTATTTCTGTATGACCATAATCACAAGCGTTCATTACCAGGGACCGACCATATTCGTCACATTTATAACAGTCTACTCCTCTGTCTAACAACATTTTTACTATCTCTGTATGATCATGTTCACAAGCATACATTACAAGCGACTGACCATCATCATCACATTTATTAAAGTCTACTCCTCTGTCTACCAATATGTTTACTATTTCTGTATGACCATGAGTACAAGCCTTCATTACAGGTGATTGACCATCATCATAATCACATTTATTAAAATCTGCTTCTCTGTCTAACAACAATTTTACTATTTCTACATGACCATGTTTACAAGCCATCATTCCAGGTGAATGACCCCACTTATCACATTTATTAATGTCTGCTCCTCTGTCTAACAACATCTTAACTAACTCAATCTGACCATGTTCACAAGCTTTCATTAAAGGTGACTGACCCCACATGTAACATTCATCATAGTCTATTCCCTTGTCTAAAAACATCTTTACTATTTCTGTACGACCATGTTGACAAGCCTTCATTATAGGTGGCCAACCCTCATAATCAAATTTATTATAGTCTACACCTCTGTCTAGCAACATCTTCACTATTTCTGTTTGACCAAGTACTGAGGCCATCATTACAGGTGACTCATCATATTCATTACATTTATTACAGTCTACCCCACTGTCTAACAACATCGTTAATATTTCTGTATGACCATGTTCACAAGCATACATTACAGGTGACTGACGCCTCCGATTACATTTATTACAGTCTACTCCTCTGTTTAACAACATCTTTACTATTTCTGTATGACCACGTTCACAAGCATTCATTAATGGTGACCGATCAACAGAATCACATTTATTATAGTCTGCTCCTTTGTCTACCAACATGTTAACTATTTCTGTATGACCATGTTCACAAGCCATCATTACAGGTGATCGACCTTCATTATCACATTTATTATAGTCTGCTCCTTCGTCTAACAACATCTTTACTATTTCTGTATGACCATGGTTACAAGCCTTTATTAATGGTGACCTATTAACAAAATCACATATATTATAGTCTGCTCCTTTGTCTAACAACATGTTTACTATTTCTGTATGACCATGTTCACAAGCCATCATTACAGGTGACAGACCTTCATTATCATATTTATTATAGTCTGCTCCTTCGTCTAACAATATCTTTACTATTTCTGTATGACCATGTTCACAGGCCTTCATTAATGGTGACCGATTAACAAAATCACATTTATTATAGTCTGCTCCTTTGTCCAACAATAAATTTACTATTTCTGTATGACCATGGTCACAAGCCTTCATTACAGATGACTGACCCTCACCATCACATTTATTTAAGTCTGTTACTCTTTCTAACAAAATCTTAACTATGTCTATATGTCCATGTTTACAAGCCTTCATAACAAGTGACTGACCCCATTTGTCACATTTATTATAGTCTATTCCTCTGTCTAACAAAATCTTAACTATTTCTGTATGACCCTGTTCACAAGCCTTCATTACAGATGACTCTCCCTCACCATCACATTTATTAAAGTCTGTTCCTCTGTGTAACAAAATCTTTACTATGTCTATTTGACCATTTCGACAAGCCTTCATTACAGGTGACTGACCCCACTTGTCACATTTATTACAGTCTATTATTTTGTCTAACAACATCTGTACTATTTCTGTATGACCATGTTCACAAGCAAGCATTAGAGGTGATTGATGAAAATCACTACATTTATTATAGTCTATTTCTCTGTCTAACAACATCTTTACAATTTCTGTATAACCATGTTCACAAGCATGCATTAGAGGTGACTGACCCCAACTGTGACATTTATTATAGTCAGCTCCTCTTTCTAACAACATCTTTACTATTTCTATATGACCATGTTCATTTGCAATTATCATAGGGGACGGACCATAATATGAACACCTGTTTACATTTACACCATGATTACAACACCACTGGGCGAAAGCAATATCTCCTATATCACAACAATGTGATAAAGCAGTATCATAGACATTATCATCATCGTCAATGATGTGTGCCAGTTGTCTCTGGCAAGATTTTGGTTGTGTATTCAAATGACAGAGAAATTTTTGTCTGAACTGAGGTATCTTCATGTTGATGTTACTAAATACGTCTTGTACTTTTCCTTTTGACCAGTCAACAATCATTCTGTCCATGTACCTCTGATGATATTTTTGTGGTACAAAAGTTATAAACTGATTCATGTCAGTCTTTCTTTCTAATAAGAATCTTTCCTTAATCAAACCACTGTCTGCGTTCTCTATCAAGCATTTCATTATCTCTTGTCCATAGATCTTTGCAAAAAAGTTAAATACTTTATCGTGTAAAATTTTGTACATGTTTTGTTCTTTCTTTATGAATGTATGTGTAAGTGAGTCAAGTTCATCTCGAAAAACAAGTCTTGATGTTCCCCGGTCTAAACTACATGCCTCACACGTGTTTTCAATAATTGTTCTGGTTTCTACATTTACCTCTTCTGTTAATATTTCTTCCATCAACTTGTTGTTAAAAATGACACATAATGCCAAAGCACAGTATTTATTGAGATGTCCCTTCTCAGCGAACGTATCAACCTCTACTTTATAAACTGAATATGGATTCTGAAAGAAGTCTGTAATATTACGTTTAGGATTATTATGGTACAATTTACATAAAAGAGGAAAACAATCATATAAATCATGATAGCCTGAAATTACTGATGCTTTTGTTTTCAAATATAACTCTGCTAATAATGTTTTTTCAGTGCTTGACAAACATATGTTCTCTGATTTCAGGTTACATACGCATGACTTAAAAACTGATAAAGTTTTAAACTTCTTATCTTGATACACTTGTACGCGACATGCTGCCAGCATTTTTGTTTGTTTTTTTTCAAGAATTATTTTAATTTTTTCCATGACTAGGTCCCATTTTTTAATGTCACTCCATTCAACAGAAAAGTTTCCACATAAATCATCAAAAACAAACAAAGTTTTTTTATAAGGATTGTTAAAATTCACAATGTCACATGGCTCTGTCACCATAAGAACATCATATCCTTCTTCTTCCATCTGTAAAGCCACGTACCGGAGTGTTGCTGTCTTCCCTACACCAAAACTAGCAGTAATAGTAACACAATTGTTTTCCTTTAAACATTTGAGAACATGCTCAGCAGCTCTAGTCTTTACAAACATCTTGTCATCATTGTCCTTCCAGGTTTTGAGCATTTCTGCAATTCCTGCTGAAATATAATTTTTGTAATATATATAACATATAAATTTATATATTACATGCATTAGGCATCTTTGTATAATAAATAATACATTAATTAACATATTAACTGATTTGTCAACAACAATGATTCTTTAAATCTATTTTCGTTATCGATGGTCCTCTTTGTAGAAATTGATAATTTGTATCTTTATTCTTGGGATGTAGTGTGTTCAATTCATTTTATTTTATTTCTTTTCAAATCTCTTGTTTGAATGTTTTAATTCTGCATTTAGTATGCATTGATTCTCCATAAAATAGATCACCAATGCCTTAAAAATATTTGTATCATGCTTTGTATATGTTACCATGTACACCAAACCCAATAATGTCAATTCAATATAATTTATAATGAGGATACTATTCCATTGACGGAGTTTATAACGGAGTTTATAATGAAAAAATACGTTGATCACTGATCCATGAAATGAGGTTAATGTCAGACAAAGGCTGCTTAAGGACATGCAAATCATGTTACATGAGGCTACATACCAATTATAGTTTTCTTACTGCTTAAAGTATATGAGAAGATGACCTTATGAGTAATAACAAAAACTTAACATTGATCAATGAAACACGAGAATGAAGTTCAGGTATTGCCAGAACAACATGCACACCTTACAATCTAACATACACCAAATGAAGTTGCACTATTGCTCAAAAGCCCAGAGGAACAAATCAGATAAATGTATCCAAGAAATGAAGTCAAGATCTGGTGAACACTGTCTGAACATACCTTGCAATGCTATATATATATATATATATATATATATATATATATATATATATATATATATAAATGACTGAATAATAGTCAACGATAAATCTTACGGGGCGATGGATCATATAAATATGATACAGTACACTACAAAATATTATATATAACCAGTCTAAAAGTGTACAACATCACCAAAAATGACAATAAACGAACAAATGTAACTATAAATATTTCGGATAACAGATATCCTTCATCAATATGAGCACGATGTAAAATGAATCAGATCAAACTATTCTGATTATTAAACTAAAGCAATCTTGATTTCTATACAATAAAAAGTGAAACAGTTTTACCCGAACATCATATGTAGAGACGCTAATAAATTTTAAAATTTCCAAAAACGACTCAAAGACATGCCTAAAATGAAAATAGTAATTAGAGATATAAACTGGCACAACTCTAAAATTCCAAAGTGACGTCAGTTAAGATATTACAACAACTGTGTGTAAATTCATTCCCAAAAACAGCACTGATCGATATAAGCTGGTAAAATATGTCAAACAGAGGCTGCGTATTTATCATCCCAAATAAATAGCAGTTTTATAATGATAAGAAAATATAATAGTAAAATTTGGCTAAGGTTAAATAATTGGACGTGGATGCGTACTTGTACATCCCTCCCAAATGAAAAGAACCCTGGTATTTAAACTAGCAAAATTCCAAAAGAATCCTTAAAACTGTAAGAGTCAAGTAAGGAAGCCGGAGTAACTGGAAACAAATGATGTCAGGAAAATGAGTGATGGTAGGGAAAATGAGTGACTCATTCTATGTTTTTTCATTTATGCCCTCTGGGAAACTGTCCTTAGCTTTCTTATCCAAAACCTTTCCTGAGCAAGTCTTTCGGCCCTTGACCAACCCTCGTTGTGGTCTATGATTGTGATTGTAAGGTTTTTGAGATCAGCTTGGGCGTGCCCAGGTGATCTCAAATGACGACTTACGGGGAGGTCGGGCTTGCAGATGTAGTCACTTCGATGACCATTCATGCGTTTGTTGAATGGCTGTTCTGTCTCGCCAATATACTGCATGCCACATCGACACTGAAGAAGGTATACAACATTCTGTGTTTTGCAAGTTACATTACAAAATATAGTGTACACAGACCCAGTGGAGTGGCAAGTAAATGTTTGAGTATTTTGTATTTGTTGGCAAGTCAGACATCGTCTGTTACCACACGACTTGCACCATCCTGCAGTTGAACAGCTTTTATTAGAGGAGACGTCAGCTCTCACAAATAAGTCTTTCAGACTTGCTGGTCTCCGAAAAGCTAAGACAGGAGGATTGGGAAAGATCTTGGACAATTGTGGGTGCTTGGCAATAGTTTGCCAATTAGCACGGATCAAACGTGAAAGGTTAGTAAAGGCGGAATTGTATGTTAAAACAAACGGAACTATTTTGCTGCGCCTCTTCTGTTTGTACTGTAATAGGTCATTGCGGCTGTTGTTATTAGCACGCGCAAACCCCTTATCTATGTCCAATTTCTTATAACCTCGTTTGGTCAAAAAACCGCGAAGTTCCTGTAACCGTTCAGTGACAGCCTCCTCAGAGGAGCAAATCCGCTTTACTCTGATAGCTTGACTGTACGGGATACTTTTTGTACAGTGTTTGGGGTGACAGCTTTGGGGAGAAAGGTACTGATGTTTATCTGTAGGTTTACAGTAGAGATCTGTTGATATGACACCGTCCTTAATTGATGTAGTAGTGTCTAAGAAAGATATTTTGGAGTCGGAAATTTCATATGTAAATTTAATTGACTGGTGTGCGTTGTTTGCATGTCTGATAAAATCATCCAATTTTTGTTGGGATTCAATCCATTTCATGTCAACATCATCGATGAAACGGAAATAAGACAGAGGTTTGGATAAAGATGTTGAAATAATTTCTTGCTCTAATTTTCCCATGAAAATATTGGCGTATGACGGTGCCATTTTCGTCCCCATCGCTGTCCCGTTTATCTGAAGGTAATGTTCACCATTAAAGGTAAAATTGTTGCATTTCAGAACCAGAGTGAGCAGCTGGACTAAACATTCGGTAGGTGGTTCTAAGGTGTTGCGAGAGTCCCATATTTCCTTACACGATTGTATTCCGTCATCATGAGGTATGTTGGTATACAATGAGGTGACATCTAAAGTGACAAGGAGGGTTTCCGGAGGAAGAGGGTTCATGAATTCCATTTTACGAAGATAATCTGTAGTGTCTTGAATGTGAGAAGGAAGATTTTCTACATGAGATCTTAAATGAAAATCTACGAATTCCGAGATTTTCTCAGTCGGGTGGCCGTTTGCGGATACAATGGGTCTACCAGAGTTGTTAACCTTGTGTATTTTGGGAAGAAGATACAATCGACCAGGCTTGGTGTTCTCTGGTTTTAAATATCCGATTGTATCCTCATCTATGTGACCGTCATCGTGCATGGTTTGTAACGCAGTGATAATTTTGGAACTAAACTCGGAAGTAGGGTCATAGTCAAGCTTCTTATAAAATCTCTCATCAGAGAGCTGACGCTCTGCTTCCGCGATGTAGTTAGCTTTGTCCATTATCACAACGGCACTTCCCTTGTCTGCTGGTTTTATCACAATATCATCTCGGTTTCTCAGCGATTATATGGCTTTTTTCTCGTCAGAAGAG